>JAPMOR010079402.1:225887-280571 GCA_026543865.1 Argiope aurantia | reverse complement strand
ATTTATGTATAACGATGTTTATGATTTATGTATAACGATGTTTATGAATTATGTATAACGATGTTTATGATTTATGTATAACGATGTTTATGAAGTTATGAACAAAGTACTTTTAAGCATTAAATTGTGACAGATTTTAAAGCTATTCTATTTGAATAGCATTTCATTTCTTTTGTTCATTGCATACATAAGAATTCCTAATGGATTCAATTCAAATCATAGGATACTAAAAACATAACTGTGGGAAATTCATCTTCTAATTACATGTTGTCTTTCACAGTAATGGGATTTCACATTCTTATTCGTTATTTAAATACTATAAATGAAATTCTTGATGATTCAGTCTCCTTCCTCAGTTTTTGGCAATGGGAGAAACTCACACGATTAAATAATGGATGAAACAATAAAATCCTTTTTGTATTTTTGAGCAACAATGAAAACTATTGCCAAAAATTATTTAAAAAATCATTAAAAAATTGAAAATAGAGAGCTTCTAAATTTAATATTAAAAGACAATATTTTGAATTTAAAGATGTTATAAAAATAGATTCTGAGTAATAATATTTTTGGAAATTATTGTGAATACTTCAAAAAATTTCAAAATTCGTTTAAAATTTAGTTAATTGAAATTATATTAAAAAATTTAAATAAATTATCTTTCCCAGAGCACCAAGAGATAAACGAGGGCACACATACGGGGGCACATATGCCCGTTCTCATTAGAAGGGTATGCCTATATTTTATACTTTTTTCATGCATCGCCAGGATTGTGCCTATTATTTTAATTAATAATATCTAGAACATTTATCTTTGGGCACTGAAAATAAATTATAAAGATAAAAAAATTAAATAATCATCGATTGAGAGTTAAATAATTTAATTAATTTCTTGAAAAACTAAAAAAAAAGAAGAAGAAGAAAAAGAAAATGTTGGCGGTTTTTTAATCGTTTTTGCTTATGGATTTTGTAGAAATTCGTTGAAGTTCATAATTTCAAAATGTTCATTAAACAATTTCAGAATACTTCAAGAAGTCATTTTTTATCATAAAAAATAAAGTATAAAAATATTATAAAAAAACAAGATTATTATTTTTTCAAAAGTAAAACAAGCGTAGCTTTGAAAATTAATTTAGAAGATATATTAATTTATTAGAAACTATTTATTTATTATGAATTCATAATTGTTAATTAGTCAGTCCAAATTAATTATCACACACACGAGTTTTTTTTTTCTACCTAATAGAATTACTGCATAGTAGTATATATTTTTCATCGGTTATAAAGTTGTTAGATATATACGATTGCCATTATTTTTTGCTTTATTTTCCTATGAAAAATTATCAAGATTTAACCATACTGTATATGTCAATTGCAAGTTAAAGTTGGATGGAAAAAATGGGCAAAATAGCTCGAAAAATTTAAAAATTCTTTAACAGTAGGAAATCATCAGGATCATCATAAAAATCAGGAAAAAGACAATATTGTATCTCGGTCAAAAGCAATGTTTAACACTGTCCTTAGAAAACTCTAGATCCTATTGTACAATATATTTTTTTATTCTAGGAATATTAAAAAAGATTTAACAGATAAATAACAATAGCGATTATCCTCTTTCAAAACTGCTTTTTTTTATTTCATTTTATGTTACGTTGTGTGAAATATATATATATATATAAGAGATTCATGCTCACGTGTGAGTGTAATTCATATATTTGACTTTTCCTTCAGAATCCAGGTTCAGGGTACGAATGGCTTTGGCAGTTTTGTAGTAGTTCTCATTCAGTTTACTCGAAGCCACAGTGTAGCTGTAGACAGTCTCGCTGAAATGAATGCAGTATTTATGTATTCAGATATTGCTTATCGAATGTTTTAAAAAAGAATTTCGTTTTGCTGAGATTAATTAAAAAAGGGAATAAAACAGGCTTAAACAAAATTTTTTGTACTTTCAGATTTCTTTATTCGTAAAAAAAAATTAATAAATAAACTATTATTAATATAAATTATATAAAAAAGAAATACCTATTCAATCGTTTGATAAATTTTAAAGAAATGCAAGACGAAGATTATCATTTTTTAAAGCTTGAAGGATAAAAAAAAAGTGAAGATAATAAATTGTTATTCGCCACCAAGAATCTTCAAGCCAAAGTTATTTCCTTGTTTAGTAACAGATAGTATAGACAATTAAAAAAAATTTCAGCGGAATTCCATTTTTATTCAAATAAATATAGCTTTTCCTTTCGTTATTATTTATCGTATGGAATGTGGCAATTTTTCTAAATAGAAATAAAATAGTTCCACATTAGCGATTTCAATACTTGACTTCAGATTAAGTAGTTTTGATTGGGATAGGAGCATGAAGAATCAGATCTAACTGCCGTTTTGAAACTGAGTAAAGTCCTTTTTTTTCCTTTATCGTGTAAGAACGAATATCAGAATTTCACCTCAGTACATAATTACAATCTGAAACTTTTAATTATCCAACAGATAATTCTCCTTGATTCACGTTGTGTCATCATATGAGTTATAACTGCATTTCAAGAAATGTAAGGAAAAAAAACTGACTGCTGGTAGAAATAAGAAAAGAAAAACTTTATATTTCTATTATTTCAAATTGGATGGTTGCCCTATACTGCTTCTTCATCGAAATTCTCCTTTTTAGGAAACGAGAGATTTTGTACATATTTATCCACAAAATGTTGAGAGAAAAAAGTTTTATTTTCAACAAAAACAACACATAGATTGCAAATATTATCATTGAATTTGTTTCATTGAACAAAGCACTTTAAAACTATTAATATCAAGGTAAAGAGTGTACAAAATTAACACAATATTTGAATTTGCTTCCATTCGGGCACTAAAGTGCTGGCAACCCTGTTAATAAAATCATTTCACAGCTGATAGTTTAGTGTTAGTAAAAATGGAGCGTTACATGATAGAACAAAGTGTTAACGCAAGATTTGAATTAAAAAAAACACACACACAGTTATTTCCCTTTAAATTTTTATATTTTTATTGATTCATAAAGTACACAGGATATGGATATGTATGGAATAACACATAGGACAAATGGTCTCTAAGGCTTTCCTGGCAAATACGCATTCTCTTGTAAAAATTTTCCATTACCATTTTGCATAAATGTGCCTGTTATTCGTTGATGCAACGTTGAATTTCCTCCTTCAATGCACGCGTGCTTGTTGGCATAGATCTTTGGCCTCAAGTAACCGCATAAAAAGAAATCCAATGGTTTTAAATCACTCTATCTAGGGGGCCAATTATCAAATTTTTGAACTGTTGCTGGCAGACTTTTATTATCTGGAAATATTGTTCAACAATGGAAATACGTTGTTTTATCGTGTAACGCTCCATTTTTTACTAATCTTAAACTATTAGCTGTCAAATGATTTCTTCAATAGGGTTGACAACACTTTTCTGCACGAGTAGTGGCAAATTTAAATATTGAGTTAATTTTGGGACATTCTTTATTTTATGTATGTATGAGATATATAAAAGGCTGAAAGAATAAAAATTTCTCTTACTGCAAATTTCCTGAAATAAAAACTATCTTACAGCTAGAGAACCGTTGCCAGTCCTGTAAAATACGTCATTTCCATTAAGATTTTTTTTTTACATTGGAGAATTAAACTAATCCTACCAAAGATCGCACGACCCCATTAAATTATTTTCACATGCTAATAATTTAAAGTCGAAATCAGGCTTTAGGCATTGAATAGTAAAAATGTAGATCGGACGAAGACTTAATTTTGTTTGCTTCTTTCCTGTTTCTATGCTTGTGAGTTGACAGCAATAATTCCAGTGTAAGCAGAATTCAAGGAAGAATATTCTGGAAACATAAATTATTACTATGTTATCTTTTTTTAATCCTGGAATAGTAACACGGAATCATTTTCCTCCTCTTACCGGAACTAAAACCCTTCTTCTTTTGATAAAAGGAAAACCTCGTTTTTTATACCTTTACTATGCATATAAATAACATCCATACATGCAGTTCTAGATAAGATACTATCTGTATACTATCGGGTATTTCCAATTCAATTGGTAAATTTCAAAATACTATGAATCCATTTATCATCTGATTTGCAAACAGTCGACTTAAGGTATTTTCTAACCGGTTTCCTTTTTCCACTCAGTGTTATATGAGATGATTCATCCCGACTTCTTTGTCCTGTTTCCATTCTGCTCTTTAATATAATTTCACTTAGAATTGTATAATTTATTGATTATATTTTTAATAAAGTTATGCAATGTTATTTACAGAAAGTTTTAATTCTGTCTCAGAGAAAATGTCTTAAAAATGTAAGACATTTATAATTAGGGGTTATTTGTAGTCGAAAATGGACGACAGTTTGAAGGTTGAAAAAATGGCAATTCCTGGAAATGATTTTACTTATAATGTTTTGCAATAAATATCAGTATATTTTTAATAGATAATTTTCTTTAATATCCATGAAACTTTTAGACTCTCCTTTTCCTCTAAATTCAGAATTTTCCGAAAACACATTTTATTAAATTAAAACATTTCTGAACATATCACTTTACAAAAACAAAAGCCTTTTCTCTATAAATTTTAGAAATTCTCTCTTTCATTTAATTTTTATTAGTACGATTATTTGCCATTTACCACCATATTTACATAAAAACGTATTAATTCTTTTGAATATCTACCAAGCGTTTCCGTAAGGGACACGCGCGTTTCACCCATAAGCATCTACTCTTTGGTGAGAGGGCTCCCAAACGTACCATATGTCATACTGATTTCACAGTAAAGCACATTCTAGTAGAATGTCCTGTTTTTAATTCCTATCGTGACCACTTTTTTTAATTGATCATAACATTACAGGACGTGGGTGAAAAGCACCACCCAAATTTTTAAAAAACTATTCGTTTTTTTTACTTGCATATGATACTATAGTTTTAATTTTACATGCATATTTTTTGGTTTTTTGCTTGAAATCTTATGCCAGTTTTTGCTGTTATTTTTATATAATAGTATTTTGATCGAACAAGTGATTTTAAGTTTTATGTTATCTTTCTCTTTTTTCTGTGTTCATTTTATTTTTCACCATATGTATTGGCACTTGCACCAAAAAACTCAATCCAATCCATTCCTACGAAGCCGTTATTTTATATTTTACTATTTTGCTTAATAATATTTTCACTTAATATTATTTTGAAGGTTAATCTTCCAACAAAGAATAAAATCTATTTTTGAATTTACAATGCCTGAAGAATTGCATTATTGTATTCAGCTATATTTACTGCATATTAAGTGTTGTTTTATTAATACTTAGATTTTTATTAAATATTGTACATTTTATTTATTTAATTTTATTTTTAAAGTTATCAACTCAATTGTGCTACTGTACTTAAAAAAAAAATTACTGCATTGTGGGCTCTTAAATTTATATGCGGAAACAAGATTTGATCCTTATTATTTTGTATTTTAATAAACGAAAAAAAAAACTGGTTTGATTAAATATGACATAACTTCAAAAGGTTTTAATCTAAAAATAGGATTCAAATTGTCTTTACATACAAAGCTGATGTTGCCATTCTAGGATTTTAAATTTTTAAAAATTTATATATAAGTCAGTAAAATGGAAAATTACTACCTGCAAGGTGATCTGCAATCGCAATAAGGCAAATCTCGAAATGAGTTTATGTTATCCATCACCATTTCAGAGCATAATTCTGCAATAAAAGAATCATTAATGCCTTCAATTTAGTATTATTTATTAATTCAGGAATATATAGCCATTTAAGAATACACAAAGTTATTTATTCCTTTTGGATATACCTATTTCGATCGAAAGAAATGCACATATTCTTAACGTAAACATCATAAATTTTTAATTTTTTTCATCGTGTTCTTCTTTTTCTATTATCCTATTGTTTAATTTAGATGCTTGCTATCTCTTATTCAAAAATTAGTATTTTAAATAATCGATAAGTAAAGCCTATTTAAATTACTAGAAAATAATATTAGCTTTCTTTGGTCCCTCAAAATTTATTTTATGTTTGCCCTTAATTAATGGGCAACAGTATATTTAAAACAATTTTTAAATCACTCACAAAATTATTTCATTCCAGAAAAAATATTTCAATTCCTTTTTTATTTGAATGGTAAGTCTTCTCTTTTTTTATTATATTTTTATTGGTAAAAAAGACAAGTAATATTGCTACAATATCATTAGGGTATTTTTTGCCAGTCAGAATATCGAATAGTATCATGGAGATATACAATATATTTAGCTAATAGCGATAAAGGCGAATTTTAAATCGAATATTAGTAGATTTCAACTTAAAAATATATTGCTGATTTACTTTTTACTCATTTAAATATCTCATTAACAAATTTGGGCGTTTACACGAAATCGAATAGAAACAGAATTCGTTAGACTTTTCAAATAATTTTTAATATAATATTATTAATTGAATGTTTCACTTAATTTCTTCATTAGCTTATTTCTTCATATTTCTTCACTTCACTTATTTCTTAGAGAAAATGATAATAAATTTGGTTCAAATATTCTTATCTTTTCTAAGAGAATTTCGATTTTTTAAAAATAATAATTTAAAGAAGAGAATTTCCTTAAAAAGGAGAGTTGAAATTAATAAAAAAAAATTTTTTTTCAACATTTTTTAAAAAGAGAAATTTATTTAGCATTTGTATTGATAATTTTTATTAGCTTTAATATTTTAATCACTTGATTTTAATAACTCACACATTTTTAAATCGTTTGGTTTTGTTTTATAATTCACAATTTGGGATTCGGTTTTTATTTGTTTCGTAGATATCTTTTTTTTATTCTTCGGAATGGATAGATGTTTTAAATTCTGAAATGGATGAAAGGTGAGTAAAACATTTCATATTTTTTTACAAATTATGAAACTAGAAAAGGTCTTATATCCTTTCCGATTCCTTTTTTTCGGTGTTATAATTATTCTCTTGTACCTTAATTTCACCACAAAAGAACCATTTTCAATTATCCAGATCAATTCCGAGATTCTTTTTCTCTCGACTATCGAAGTTCTAGAAAGATTTCTTTTTAAGTTAAAAATTCTTCCATTCAGATTATACTTTACCATTTCAAATCCGTTGATATTATTGAAACTGTTAAATTTCTTTATTACAAAGACCAGAGAAGAAAAATAGCAAAAATTCGGTATCAAACTTTACGAGAGATGGTGCAATCAAAATCCATAAAGATTCAAAAATATTATTTAAGAAATAGAATTGTCAATAGCCGTATAGATTCAAAAAGAAAAAAAAATGTGTTTTAAATTTGAAACAATTAATATTGGACTTTGAATGTTTCGCTTCATTGTTTGCATTATTAACCATCTTGCATTTCAATAACTTGCAATGAGGTGGCTTCAAATTCTGGAATAAATCTTCCTTTTGTACAGGTGCATAAAATATTTCCAGAGTTCGAAAGATGAAAATAAAAACTCGAATCCTTTTGAGGTCGCTAAATGTTAAAAATATGAAATTTATATGAAGACTATTATTGTTAATAATATCAACAAAAAAAACTGATTTACTCAATTAATATTTTTTGCGCAATGAATAATATTCACTTTAAACTAAATTAATAGTTATTCTGGAATGTTAAAGTAAATTATTTTTCTTACTTTCAAGAAGATTACTGACGTTGCATAGAGCGAAAGCAGGTTTCAATTTGTTGAGAACTGCACCACGTAATAAATGTCTCATTGTACAGTTACATATGTCTGTCATGATTCGATATACACAATTTTTTTCACAGCCCTATAAACAATAAAAAGTAAAATGTAAGTTAGAACAAATTCCAAGGAGATGCACTAAATAAAAAAATTAAAAGCAAACACGCAGAATCGCTTATAACAGTTATTTGTTTTCAGCAGAATTTCTTAAAATTTCTTTTGTGAGGTTTGATTATATTTATGAGATGATACTATATAAATATAAAAATGTATTATATATATATATATATATATATTCTAATTTCGTAATTATGAAATTTGAATTATGTAATAATTACCTATTTGAGAATTTGGTACATAAAGGCCTAATTCACTCTTTGTTACAGTTGAGTTAAAATGTTAATACTTTACATATAATAAAAACATAGGGACCAATTGAAGTCGCTTAACAATCATTTGACAAAAATAAATTGCCAATGCCATTTAACATCTAAGTGCATGACTATCTTTTCCCTTTATAAGATATTATAATTATTTTAATGCATTTAAAATGTTATAGATAGGCATTAATTGATTAATTTTTTACCACATATAATCAATGAAATGCAGCCATAGCCGTTAATAAAGATGAGCACTAATTTTATAAAATTATGAACTCTTTTAATGCATTAATCTGGCGTATTTCCCAAATTTCCGATATTCGTTCTCTTTAAAACAACTAAACACTAAACCTTTCGCTATAGTATATCTAGCTCAAGAGATATAAATTAATAAAAAAGATTAATTTCTTAATTTAATTTGTTGCTATATTGAAATATGATACACATTTTTCCAGGAATGGACGTCATTGATTTAAAATGTGTTACAAATCCAAATAATGAATACTAGTTTTATTGTACGTATTCAAAGAATGAATTTTCAGAGGATAATTTAATTATGACAGACATATAATTTAACGTTTAGTGCAATTGCTATGTGAAAAAATTAAATGAAGGTATTCTGAGTTCGGATGCCAAATCATCTGATTAAAGCTGTAAATTTCTTATTAAAAATAATTTTTAAAGTTAAAAATTTTGTTTATTTTTGTGAGGTTAAGATAGTTCATAAAGTCATAAGATTAACATAATGATTTCAGATGTTAATATTTTTAAAATTTCATCTGATCTATATTAAGGATTTTTTTTATATCATATTTTTAGTATATACATAAGTAACATTCTACATTATAAAAGACAATTAAATGAGTTAAACCGAACTAATTAAATGAGCATTTCAATTATTTTTTTGAAAATTTTATATTAATTGCTTCAAGAATATAATCATCTAAAAAAGAGTTCAATTGTTACCTTCATAATAATTTGACTTTAAAATAACCCTTTTTATTAATACATTTTGAATGAATTTTTAAAATTTTGTCTTTTTAATGAGAAAATAAATATCTAGATAATAGTCTGGGAAACAATGTAACTCCATTGTGTTTCTTAGTTTGTCACATTTATTCTATGTGATATAAATAAAATAAATTATATCCTATGTCATCAGAAGAGTTAGTAGAAAGACTCCCAGTTAATATAAATAAGTTTAAGAAAGCAGATTATGTTTAATGTAGTATTCTTATTTTTTCTATCGTAGCTGAAAAAATTAATCAATCAATATTGCTACATCTGTTTAAAAATTGCGTTTTCTATTCAAAACTGAATTTTAAAAAACTCATTTGATTTATAGAAGGTTGAGAAATAAAATCAGTTCATTCAGTTTTTTTCTTTTCTAAAAAATCATTATTAACAACAATGATATATCTTTTTTATTCACTCTTATTTCTAAATAGGCAAATAATTTTTAAAATCATGTAATAAAAAGTGAGATCAAGAAAATAAATAAAATTAAACTGACCAATACAGTGTATGGTTCATCGTTCGCCATTCGGTAGTTATCGATGCAGTTCCCCCACGGTTTTGTCAATCTCTCTACCTTGGAGTAAGAAAGTTCTATAGCTGTCATATCTTTGGGTCTGACATTCACACCGTATTCGGTCACAAAGGGCAGGATATGGGGATCGTGGATGACGATTCGGGCACCGATCTCGCGACGGAGCAAATCCAGAGCATTGTCATCTGTCACACGGAGGAGCAATTGAAGACCTGCAAGGGATCAGGAAAGTTTGGAAAGAAGATAATACAAATAAAGATTCCACCTCTTGTCTTTATTCATTAAACTATGAAGGTCGATCACTATGTATTAAAATGTAAAGTACTGTATTATACTACACTTGTCATGCTGCGAGCTAACCCATCACAAGTAGTACCACTATTATTGTACTACAAATGGCAGCTGATCTTTCACTGCTATATGCCATCTTTTCGGAAGTCCGAAAAAGATTTAAGCAACTCCAGCTCGGGAAAGGAAGATCATCATTAATAATTTATCATTGCATAATCACCTTATAGAAAGTGACCTAGTAGAAATTAGTGGTGTTAATAAAAATTCGTATATGTAAGAATTAGAGTTTAGAGTTTTCGTTTTTTAAAGGAAATCCAGCGATTTCTTTCAAGCGATTTATTAAGTATGAAAGAATAATGTAAAGAATATGGTTCATGGTCATTTATTACAAAGTAGCTGACTAGAATTGTGCTGGAATTTCTGAGAAGCGTACGTGTTTACGTGTTCCACTAATATTTTCAAATTTAAATATCTCACGATTAATTTCTCTTCAAAATTTCTTGCTATATAATTAAATTATATTTAAAAGAAATTTTGAATATATTTATAAAATTTCTCATTAAATGTGATCTTTCCAAGAAAGATGTAAAGTCAGTCTGATAAAATATCAAGATGATTCTTTCTGTAAAGAAATTCAATTCGCTTGAATAAAATTAAATATTTTTCATGATACAAAAAATTTCTTTGGGATGTCGGTATTGTTCATTTATTGGTATTGTTCATTACTGTCGGCATTGGTGTTATTATCGGTATTGTTCATTATAAGAAAATGAATTCTAAAATTCGATTTTCCAAGATATTTGAAAGCAGTAAATATTTCACTAATTAATAAAACAAAAAAAAGTGAAACAATGAGAAAGTTTCTTATTGAGAATACATATAATAATGGTATTCGCTTATCGAAAAATTGCTTTCGAGAACGAATACATGCTGTTATTTTAGAATTATTCTAAAAAAATAGAGCAGAGAGGTACAATGTTTACCAAAACGCCCTTCCAAAAGGAAATACGATTATACATTGTATTCTCATTGGCTTTCTAATTTGCTCATAGTACGTGTAGGTATCTAAAATAACTTGTGAAACAAACATGGAAAACTCACAATTTGAAAAAAGTCCGCAGTAATTTGGAAAAAAAGCCAAATTCTAGATTGCAAAGCTGTCCCCATGGCATCCAGATTTTCGATGCAGTATTGCCAAATTATCGAACATAATTAATATTGAATTCCAAAACTGATTCTAAATTGAAATTTTATTCTGATTTAATCAAAATAAGTAGTTTTTGCTTACGGTAAAGGGAATGGGCTGTTCTCATAATTTAACCCTTAACTGGGGACGTGCGGTCTGTGAGACCGCTAGCGATACATTTTCGCTCACCTCTATTCCATTTTTAGCTCAATTAAAGAATTGACCCGTAGCTTCTTTTTTTGTGACCTTCAATACATGTGCACTTTTTCAACCGATTTCATTGGATGCTTTTTAAAATAATTCGGTAATTTCTTTGAATGCGGTCTCTAAGACCGCATCTCCCTGTTAGTATCCCAATGGTAATCAAGGCTTAGCAAATGGCGCTAAAACTTACGGTTCGAAATATCATCCAGTTTACTGATCGTATTATGAAGCAGAGCTCCAAACACTTTTAAATGAAGCAGAAAGTGATTTTAGTGATAAGGATAATTGTACAGAAGAGTTTTTCGATGAAAGTGTGCATTCAATTGATTATGATATGTATGTTCAAACATAATTAATTTTTCTAGTGATAATGTATTTTGAAAAATTTATAAAATATATTAATATACCAAGAGATATATACAGAATTTATAGGTTGATTTTTACACTAGTTCTTAACCTGTATGTTTAAAATGCCCTAGAAAACCGTGCTATGAAAGTCACACAAGCCGTTAAAAAAAGGGCCAATTTTACCAATTGTCAATTTTTTTTATTTTTCATATAATTGTTGAATTTTACATTATATTGTCTTCTACGTACCTTCATATACTGTAAAAATAAATATGATTTAAAAAATAAAAAGTAATATGTTTTTTTCAAGAATATTATTAATTGTAACATGTAATTTGAGAAGAAAATGTATGTTCCAACGCATTTACTTTTTTCAATGATAATATATTTTGAAAAATTTCTAAAACATATCTATATATCAAGAGAAATATCTGCAAAATATATTGGCAGTTTTTCTTATTAATACATTCATTAGAAAATTTAATTTGAGTGTAAATTATATGCGGTCTCGTAGACCGCACCTCCCCAGTTAAGGGTTAAATTAATTATCAAAAGCTATTGTTAAACCAATTATAAACTCAAAACTAGTTGAAACTTGTATACAACTGCTAAAAGTCAAAACTTGCAAAAAGATTTAATGTTTTCTCAATACGATGAAATCATTGGCACCTTTAACGCTTGGTACAAGAATTTTCTAAGGAAGTAAATATGAGTCTCTTCAAAAATAGGCAAATTTGTTTCAGTTTACAGTAAAAATTTTAAAAAAATTAACTTTATTTAGTAAAATAATAATTATTATAATTTAAAAATAAATATTTAATTATTTTAAGAAAAACCAATTTATTTTTAAATATTAATTTTTTAAAAATAAACCAGACCAGAAGCAATAAAAATGCTTAGTTTTGACTTTTAATTAACCAAAATAAATCCGAGTTATAAACGGCACTTTAAAATTACATGAATAGAAAATTCCAAGAGCAAGGGAAAAAATTTAAATCATCGACAGATTTGAATTTTAAATATTCGAATTGCCCAAGGTTCATTATTTATAAAAAAATAATAAGAACTTATGAGATTTCTTAAACGCACTTTCACAAATCGCATTTTTGTTTTCAGCTAATTTTTGTTATTGGAAGCAAATTCCTGATAATATAATATGCTATAAGCTAAATAATAAAATATATTATATGATAAAATTTGAATTTCGAAATATATACTTACCACTCATACTGCCATAGGTTTGAATTTCAATAGGTTTTTCTGAACCAATTTCTCCATTTCCAACAAAATTAAACATGTAACATTTTCCATACACCGGATCATAAAGAACTGTAAAATTTCTAAAAAAACATATCAGGTTGAGAGACATAAACAGTAAACTGATATCAATATTTATTTTTTGAAATTTTTTCATCAAATTCCATTAAAATGCTTAAAACGAATTTTCAGTTAAATTCGACTCTAGCAGTTTGTTTTTAATTGCATTTATTTCTTGTCAATAATATAATTGAAATCACTATTGTTTCATAAGTTATTAGCTTTAATTTAATAACAATAATAATGGAAACTATGTATTTTGCCAACGAAGCGAATTAAAATCGCTTCCAGATATGGACATATGAATTTTTTGCATTTACTACCATAAAGCTCATTAAAAATAAAGGAATATTCTTACCATAGATAGTTTATTCACTTTATTTCCCTTAAATTTGCAAAAAAAAAAAAAAAAAAAAAACTGAATAAAAAAGGCATTTTATTCTTTAAATAATTATTCCAAATTTCTGAAACTAAAATTATCTATCTCTATTTACCATATTTAACAAGTGGGGAAAAAACGATTTTTCTCAACCGGCCACGAACATGATAGATTTTTTAATCAGTTTAAGCAAACGTGCTTTCTCATATTCATAACATCTGAGAAAAAATTCGCCATATTCATCACTGGTTGGAAAGATTCAGTTTTTATAGTCTTTTTGACAAAGTTGAGATAATGAACGAAGTCTGTTTGTTGTTAAGAAACGATAAAGTACTCTGTAAAATAAAATTTATTCAGCAATTTAAAATTATGAGAGCATTGTACATTCGTGTTAGTGGATAAGCCACTAATGCGACTACGTGGAAAAATTAAAGCAAAGATAAGCATCATTTGGGAGCCAATAAAGAATAGTTTTCAAATAAATGAAAAACCCCAAGGGGACATAACAACACTAAGTTAGCATCCTTTTTGTCAACAAAAGAAAGCAAGGAATTTTTTAAAACGGTATTTATTATCATAAGAAAATAATTAAATTAACATAATTATTATCAGATAATTATGTAAGAAATAAATTTCTGAGAAGCTTAATAAAATGAAATATACTCTCTGTGACAGCGTGTCCCTTCAAATGTGCAAGATGCAACTAGACTGTCAAAAGTAACTCCGTATTGATAGAGTTCTTTCGTAGTAGGCTGCAACGCTTCGTCTATATCAACCAAGTCGTGTGTTACTGATTGCTTAATAACACGTATCAGTTCCTTCACTTCATCATGATCAATGGCATCGAGTAAGTCTGCAATAAAAAGACTTTAAATTCTTTGTTTATCAATGCTTTAAGAAAGCATAATTCAAGCTTTCAATAGCAGTGTACTAAATATAACTTAATTCATTCAAATGCATAGAAGAAAATATATTAGAGATTGATTCACAAGCGGGAAATAAAAATTCCAACCCTAAGAAGAAATCGTACTGTATAAATGAAATTTGGAAGGCGTGTTTGGTGTCTGAAAGATTACATTTATTCAACTTCCGCTCTAGATGAATAGGAAACGCTCTAGTAATTTCTTTATGAACATGCAATGCTAACTCGAGTTTTATTCGATCGAAAGAATTGTTTTGAATTAGATTTCAATCAAGAATGTTTTTAAGCAAATGAATTAGACGGCAACAGCAGAGTTTAATGAGTTTGAACAAGGTCGTCTAATATGATGGTAAGAAGGTAGGTGTTCTTTTTCTCGTCAATGTAGAATTACTTGGCAAGAATTTATCCGTTTTACACAATTTTTGAACACAGAAACGTACTATCTCAAAAGGACCGGGATCCTGCCTCCCAAAGCTATTGTTAAGAGGAAAGACTATATTGCATCGTATTGTATCTTCAGCTGAGATTCGATATTCAGTGGCACAAGAATTATACAGCTAATGATAATCAATTAAAAGAAAAACCGATTGCGTGAATATTTTAAGTCACTATCTCTAAATCAGCGCCATCAGTGATGTCAAGGAAGTCGTAGAAAAGCGGAGCGATGATGGGTTTCCAAATATGAGTCATTTTTCTGTTGATGCCAGTGATATATATTCACTAACTAAAAATTGTAATAAAATAGTTTACAGTAAAAAAGCTTTATTTCAGTTGTGCACGTTTACTGTACGAATAACTAATTTTCTTAGACTATTGAAAATAGTGATAAGTTGAATACCGTAAAGTTCTTCCTCCACCCGCATGAACTCATCGAGACCGTAATCGTCGTCCTTTTCACCAGATATCCCATCGCAGAGGCAAATTTTCTCGTCACCATTGTAAGTAATCCTGCAGCCATTCACCTTCAAGCCTTCGCCCTCACAGAAGGACCACAGACAACTGCATTGAGAGGTGTTTTGGGATAGGCAGAATTCGGTGAGGCAGGGGTTATCCACGCATTTGCATTTCTCTTCGAACCAAGACCATTCACAGAGCAGGTCCCTCAAGCAATCCTCTCGTATAGAAGAGTTGCGTCTGAAAAATGCAAGATTTCATTCCAGTTCCTCATGAAATTTTGAGATTTGCCAAAAAATTGAGCATCGTTCTGTTATTTAAAAAATTACATATTTTTTTCAGAATGTGTTTGAGCTTTATATTTATTTTTTTTATATTACAACGGATCATTATTTTCGGCCTCATTTCGTTTTCAAATGAACAATTAAAAAATATTTCTTCTAACAATAAATATTCAATAAACAAGCAAGAAATGGACAGATTGACATTAAATTTAACTATCATAAATCAGCCTAACAAACTAAAAAATATATAATAAGATTAAATTGTTCTTTTAGGTTTGTAAAAATCTTTTCGATGGTAACTACTTTCAATAAGCCCATTTTTGTTAAAGGGTGATGTTGTAAATACATATAAAACTGGTAATGATGGTCTTCCCGAAACTTTCTCCCATACTTTTAAAGAATGGTGCTGGTGCTATCTCTCCGCATATTACTGTAAACCTTGGGCAAGGTCGTCAGCACCAAATATGTTCAGATATTATTTTCACACATGAGAATTGTGTGCTTTGTGGTATAGTAAAGAAAGTAGGCACTTATGTAATATTAATCACTTATCGTTGTGAACCAAAATTACGAAACAGCCTATTAACTTGTGATCTCTTGCGATATTTTTTGGTCATTAATCACTGGGACTAGTACCAGAAAATCGAATATGTATGTCTTTCTTTTATGCCTTCTGAAACCAAAATTTGGTCTAGAACTATAATTGCAGTTAATAGATCATATACCAAATTTCATTTATTTAAGTCACTGTACCTTTTTAGCAGAAATCATGCATAAAACTGACAAATGGTCAAAATTTGGAAGATATGGTTTAAAATTTGATACGGATATACAAACACTATATATCAGCTATAGACACTAAACCTATATACCAAATTTTATTTATCTGTTTAAGGTTTGCAGTTATTGTGTTACTTCGTACTTGGACTGCCAGAGAGATGGACTTCTTCTGCGTGAATTTTATTAAAAATCTGACAAAAGTCTATAGATTTGGTGTAAAGATCATAAACCGTATTTTATAATTCTAACTCAAAGCATTTTTAAGTTACTGTTTTCACAAATTGACTAACACAATTCCGAAAATGATTTTTATTTTACATTCAGGGAGACTTAACCCTTTAAAAGGCCATTTTTTTCTAGTCATAGTATAGTAAAATATTTTTTGGAATGAGACTGGCTAATGGAAATTGATTCATATTTATCATATTATTGATTCATAATTATCAGATACATTTAATTTGATTAATTAATTTTTTCTATCAATTAATAATTAAGTAACAAATCAAGACACGCCATTTTGTGTGGGAAAAGGAACTGTAGCCTCTAGTAAATTTCTGTCTTATTGAAAAATTTGTCAGAACTTAAGCCAATCTACATAACTTCGCCCAAAGATAGATGAATTTGGTGGGAAGCTTACTTTCCATGGCCTTACAAAGGGTTAAAACATGGAATTTCATCAAAATCAAAATTTAGATTCTTTTATGTATGCTTTGTATACAAGAAAGTAAAAAGTATAAATTGACATAAATTTCCCATGTTTCACACTATCACGCTTAAAAATCTATAAATGGTTAAATATTTTTCTAATGTTCATCTAAGGATGATAGCACACTACAATCATGAAATAATCAGAACAATTTATTATCTCAATAACTAAAGCGAAGGATACCTCAAAAAGGCTCAACTCTTCTGAGATAGATAAAAGGCACCATATGTTTTCTTATAAAATTGTTCAATTTTTTTCTCTCTTTCTTTGTTTCTTTGTTGCTAAGAAAATACCTAGCAACATTAGATACTCTGCTAGCTTAAATATAAAAGCAATTCCTTCAAAACATCTTCTAGAATACTTACATTTCCGCAGTAAAATTATTTTTTATTTTCTTCAAGTCCAAAATTTTCTTGAGAGATGTATGTTTTATATAATGACTTGAAATCGGATTCAAAGAGCAAATTGTAACAGCTGGAAAAGTCAACTTGGGAAGGATTTCATCCTGTTAAATAAAGAATTGTGTTATTTATATTTTTCAATCCAAACCACTGAATAAGTAACAGATATAATTATTTGATGATTGTATTATTTTATTGTAATCATTTGATGGATAGATATTTTAATAACTAAGTTTCATGCATTTTTAATTTAAATTTTTCATCAAAACCTTATTAGTATTATTATTTCCTTTAAAAATACCATTTCAGTTAAAACCAAATGTCGAGGAAGTTAATTATAATTTGATCTAAAAGTTTTTGAAAATCTATAATTTTCTCCTGTGTTATTGAATTTTGATCTGTGCAACTGAAACTAACTTTAATATTTTTAACAAAGATTATTGATTTTTATCAATGCTTCAAAATGAATATCTTCGAAGCTTAACTATGATAAGGGCCGTTTTCAATTAATTCTTTCAATAACTTTAGGTCAGTGTAGCTATTATTTTGAAATATCTTTTATTTCTTTTTTATTATGTTAGGTATGAAACCCAACAAAGACAATTTCATGTTCATCAAGATTTGTGATAAAAGTGAAGACTAATCTTCATTTTTTAAACCTACCCTCCGCCTGAAAAAAGAATAATAATTCGAATCCTTCTCATCGTTAATCTGTTTGTATGTATAAATGTATAATGATGCAAAACACAATAATTTAACTGGATGAATTTTTATATCATTTTTCTCCCTGTAAGCTTCGACTCAAAATTAACTAACATGCAGTACAAACACAGTTAATACCATGTTTTTATTCTACAAATTAAGAAAAATTAAAATAAACAGAGAAATTTTCTGTTTTTACTTTTGAAGTTTAAGATGAGGCATAGAACCTTTTTGTGCTGACATATATCTTAGTTATTGGTGGAAAAATGCCAAAGTCTGGCTTAATTTTTAATCAATAAAAATAATAATTAAAATTTCAAAGAAAAAAATCGCCCTTTCCATACACAATCGCACAATCATCCATACAAAGTATATCTGTAACAGTAGTATAAGAAACTTTAGATCAAGGAGCCTAGTCTGTAGGGCGGCACCAACACACATCTTTATTATTAGCAGAGGTAATGGGCAAACTAAGTTTAATTGAAAATTATTAAGTAGAAAAACAAATTTTAATTTATGAAACAATATTTATATATTCAATAAAGTCAACAAAACTTACCTCAATAATAAGTACTTTTGGATAGCTGAGGTACTCCAAAATTACGTTGACAGTCATATACCCCATGAAAGTAATGCATGACATTACAGCAATGAACCACAAGCACCGTCGAACAGTTGAACGAGATTGAACTATGTTAGAAACTCCAGCAGCTGACACTTTGTTTGCAGCAAATTCTTTCGCTAACTCTTCCAACTCCGCTTCTCTGTTCTTATCCATCTGCTAAATGCAGAAGGACAAAATTCCTATTCTAATTTATAAATCCGACACAATAGAAACAATTTAAGGTTACTAAATACAATTTTACAGAAAAAGAATCCTTTTGAAATTTACTTTTTCATTAGTTATATGCAAGTCAATTAATCTCAACTTTGATTTAAAAAAGAGCAATATATATATTATGCAAGTGTTGAAGTAAAATTTCATTGCATGATATTAATTTTTCCAAATTATTACAAAAGATCTCACTAAAACTTCAAAAATGGATCTACCAATGTTTTGATTAGTAAAAGGAGTCACATCTTTCTATGGGTTCAAATTTTTGACGCAACATAAAATTTTAAGTCTCCGGTGCATCTTACATTAACTGCTCATAAAAATAAGAGCAATTCTTTTATTGATTGAAATAATTGTTTAGTTTATCGGAAATATAGTTCTAGTTGGCAGATTAAAATAGAAATTAGGTTATTTAGATTGTTTCTCTGTTCTTAAGCTTTATATAATTTATTTACTTTTAAATCATAAATCTTCATTCGTATTATTAGAAAAACTTAAACGAAATTACAATTAATGTTTCTTGATGCTGATAGTGTTTATATTAAAGTTTTATTTAAATTATTTAAAAGATTTTTTTGCAGGTTAATTAATAAACATATATACCAGTACATGTGTTTCCATTTTTAGAGAACACAGAAAGAAAAAAAAAACAGTGTACAGTATGATATTATTAAAACGAATGCATAAAAATTCAAATAAGTAATTTAAAGTTACTGCATTCAAAAAATAAATCGTTTTCAGGTTTTGTATCCACTGATAAAATATAGTTTGCAAGCACTACACTTACGGATAAGACCTTAATTGAAGATACTACTAAATTCAATATTCAATCTGTGAGTGTTTTAAAATGTTCTTTTTGCATTTAAAAATTCTGTAATATTTCCACCAAATTAATTTTGTTTTATTTATAGGAGATATTGTAAAACTTTCAATTATAAAATTTTCCCTTTTTTGGAAGTTTTTGATCAAAATGGAATTTTACAAAATTAATTTGCTTCATAGCTTGGACAAACCCGTGTTTATCGTCATCCAATGATTTAAATGGCTATACGAAACTGTCAAAGATACAAAGTCAATAATTTTATGATCAGTCTGCTAATAATCCTAATAAAGGGACTCAAATTTTCATTGGAAATAAAATGTTAATTCTTTCACACTTTCCAAAAGAAAAGAAAAGATTTCGAATTAACAAATTACTATTGTTTTTGAATATAGGCTTTCAAAATGTAGCGTACAAATTGCAAATAATAACGCTACCTAGCTTTATACTGAAAAAAGTTTTAGAAAAAAACTAGGTTTAAATTTAAATTACCAGAAATCTTAAGCACAACCAGTTAAGAGTATAATCTTCAACATATGAAACTGCAATAGATATTTGAAAATTAACTAATTAACAGTTAAAATTTAATGTTAATATATCTTAGTTTTGAAGTTATCACAAAATGTAAAGGTATAATGACGTTAACATAAATAACAACGCTTAAAAATATGCATTTTGAAAAGATTTTTCTTATTTCATGTTAAGATTTTAGGTGAATTTGAATTCTAAATATAGATCTAAAAATATTACAGTAGGGATACATTTCAGCTAATTCATTGTTCCTTTTGTGTTTAATTTATTGCTTTTTATTTTAAAAAAATTGATACTTACATCCGAAGTGTCATTGTTCATGTGCGATGGAGCTTCTTCATCAGGGACTTTGATGGAATATTTATCATCTGCTCATTGCATGAAAAATATGAAAATAGGATTTTCATGTGAAATATTCAATTATAAGCATGTAGTAAAATTGAAAGCAATATGAGTTATGATACAGTCACACATAGTTTATGAAATTGTATCGATTGGTGAATTGTATCGAAGTTTTTCTGCAATTAAAAAATAATTTTTCAAGTAGAAATTAATGCATTTGGTATCTCAACCCTAAATTGTCTATTTAAAATTTTCAACTGTACTTCTGTACAATTAGAATAAAATATATTAAAACCGTTGAATGCCCTATAGAAAGAGTATTTGAACTTAATCCCAAAAGCCGAAATCCTGAGATTAGGAATGAGATCCGTGTTAAAGCTTTTCAACAGAATCGTGTTTCTTAGAAAAAAATTTACCATTTCTTTTATTGTATCTCTTTTGTATAGAATAAACAAAATGTAAGGACATCAGAGTTATTTCAGCTTGCCTAAATACCCGGGATTACTCGAATGACCGTTTCCGGAATAACAGGAAGCTGGAAATTGAGTCAAGAGATTCAAGAAAATATGTGGCGAATTGAATATAGAAATTAAACTGGCCGTATTCACCGTCACACGTTCGAAGTATGTTACTTCACTAGTAAATAGATAACTCGACCCTGTAACCTTAATTTATTTACTCTCTAAGCGAGAACCTGCTTACTAATACAGCAATAACTTATTCACACCTCTCATACATGGTTAACTGCCTTCCAATTAGTGAGGAGCACATGGTAGGTAATTAATATTAAAGAGAAAAAAGTGTTATTATTGATAAATGGTCTTAATAATCAGCTTGTGATTAAAGGCAGCACATTAATTTTAAAAAAACTTGCAATATGCCACTGTAAACATGTCATTCTAATGTATGCAGAATGTATTAGTTATTTCCCTTTTTAGCAAAATGAATTTTCTTTTTTAGCAAAAGGAATTTTCAAAACTTTTCAATCTTTTACCGCCCTTTTAATTTGTTAGAAGATATTTAATAATGTCATAATATTTTTTATTTCAATAAATAAAATTACTAATAAACGATAACTATTTAATTAAAACTTATATTTAATTAGTGTAAATTTAGAATGTGAAGTTTGATATTTATTTATTAGGTTTTCATTCGCGTTGGAAATGTGGTTTGTTGGAATTCTAGTTTTCAGAATTACGGCTTGGATCCCAAACATAGAAAAATACAACATTAAGCATATTAAAAATATACAAATTCTTGAAAGGATTATTTTTATCCCTCTCTGCTCAAATTCTTCATATTTTTCAAATGTCTGTTTCAATATAAAAATAAATTGTTTTTAATTTATATTTTTAATTGCTCCTGAAGTGGAGAATCTTCATTATCACTGACAGTTTTCAACGTGTGAGTTACTACTGCTTTGTTGAAATAAAATCATTTCTCTAAGCTTTGACTTATTTTTCTGCATGTTTCTAATGTCTAAGACATAAGAACATCTTTTCTTACATCCTTTTCCATCTGGATTTAAACTGAGCACCCATAAATAATTTAATATATTTTTAGAATATTTTAAGTCATTTTTTTACTAAAATATTTATAAGATTTTCTAAAATTTATTTATTTGTAATTAGGAAAAAGCACACGAGCCGAAATGCTCTGTGTTCTGAATTGCTCGTATACTAAATTATTGATGATAGAGGCATTTTAGAAAAGAAACTGAATTTGAAATATATAAGATTTACAACGAAAATATATAAGCATTTTCGTTGTTTACCTCAAAACTTTTTTTTCACATACAAATTCTGAGTCTATTGTAATAAATCTGCGAACTACTCAATTTGGAAGAATTTTGATAATCATTTCTCTACTGTTTCAGTAAATGACAAACAATAAAGATCAACTGGTTCTTTTTAGGGCTAAAATGTTTACAGGCTGGCGTACTACTTGTAAATAGCTATGACTGTAATGTGAAATGCGCAATAAAAAATCTTTCAAAATATGCAAATTACCGTTGGGTCTAGAGCTATCAAATTTGGGACGTAGTTATTTCTTCAGTAGCAGTCGTTGAATTTTTCAAAACTTTAATTAGATTTTAAATTAAAAATTAATGAAGACGTCAACATTTTCTCAATAACGTTGAAGCTTATTTTTGCACAAGTACCATTTTATAATTAAAAAGATGAATTCTTCAGTAATTTCAGTTTTATTTCGCGAAATTTGTCTGCATTTTTAATACATTTTTTTAAAAATGTCAAGCATATTTTGAAACAATGCTTCTTATTGTTTGAACAACTTTGTATATATACCAGCGCAGTGCAACGATATTTAACGTGATTTTTGCGCCAGCATATAATTGCTGTATTATTAAAAGCAAATTTTAAAAGTAAAATAAAGATAGACTAATCAAACTTAAAGCATTATCTTGCTACAATATTTCGGATTAGAGTTTTGAATCTTTTTTATATATATATATTTTTTCTGATTTGTTATTATATTGATTCATTTTATTGAGCATTTTCAGTGGATATTTATGCATTATTGTGGAATGATACTGATACTGAATAACATGAATATTTTGCAACTTATAAACTGTTTCAGAATTATTTTAGAAACGAACAAACAACAGTTTTTTTTCTTGTCTTATTTCGTTTAATTCCGCAGTATGGACCGAAAATTCAATTTCGACATCTTTCTTTTTGACAAAATATGTATTTCGCCAATTCGTACTCTCAATTTGACACAGATTTTCGAATTTGATATAAAAAATAAATATCAAGTTATATACTGCTTACTTGTCTCAAATTTTATTTACAGCCTTCACATTTACACAAATAAATATTAAAACATACATACACTTTTTCTATTAAGAAATAAAATTGATATTTATCAATAAAAAATTAGAAACTAGATTTTTGTGACAGCTCTAAAATTAAATTATTATTCATTCAGTGAAACGTCAGAGTTTTATATTGAAGAAGTGTATTTAACATGTGATTAAATAATAATGTCAAAAAATATTTAATATTAAATGGCTTTATCTAAAGTTTTACACCTAATTTGAGGAAAACACTGAAACATTTCCACTAATTTGGCCATCATTGCAATCTTCAAAAAGATGGAATAATATTCTCTTCACTCTGCTTAATTTTGATTCTTAAAATCTAAAGATTTAAAATCAAAATATATTTCTGAAGATTTTTCTTTATAACATTATAGTTTACATGGGAGGGATTTCAGTCATTTTTGAGGAATGAAAAAGTAGTTATCGTTAAATGTTATTATCAATTGCAAATTGAAGTTTAAAATGACAATTTAAAATTAACACTGTCTTATTTTTCAAGCTCCTTTTTTCATATTCTGAGGTGAATATTAACATTTAAAGAAACATTTTACATCTGAGATCACTTGAATTTATTCACTACATATTGTGAATAAAAAATGAATTCTTCTCGAATTAAAAATAAATAAAGCATACAAAATTGAGAAATTAAAATTTAATTGTTTTTTCGATCCCACTCGAAATAAAGAATTCAAAACACTTAAAAGGGTTGATATTTATTTAATACTGATAGTGGTTTAAACTGATAGTAGTGTCTTTCCTTGACACAAAAATTTTCAGTCAATTCTGAAGTACATTTATTGTGAATTGGGTAAGAAAAAATATTTTTAACGCCTGAATATTTGAAAGTATATGTTTAGGTAAGAAAGTATATAATTTTATATAATATCTGCTTTCATATCTTTGAAATATTTTGATTGACATAATAATTAATGAATATGATTTATGAGCGCTGATGCTTAATCAAAAGCATACTTTATAGTTTGATAAATATTAAATGCTACTAATCATGAGGAAAAAAAAGCTAAATTTTTCTAAACTTTTCCTGATCATTTCTATGTTTTCTAATAATAAAGATGAATGTGTATTTGTGTGTGTAAATGTTGAGGCTCTACAAGAAAAATTGTTTGCCCTGCAGCTAACAAACTTGACACGCTTATGCTTTGGAAAGAATGAATGTACACTTCTAAGTGATTTTTTATTGAAATTTTAATTATAATTTTTAATTAATTAAAAAATAACGTAGTTTTAGGAATTTTCCGCGATAACTTTAAAAATTATTGCATCATGAAAATGATCTTTGCATCATCTTAAAATTCAAAAAATTATCTTTTCAAGAATACCTTTAAAGTGTAATTTTTTTCAATTTTTAATTTTTGTTTCACATTATTCTGATCGAGACATTAAGATAGTCAATCTAAACTATTAATAAAATACTTTTGAATTTAACTTCAGAATCAAGCAATGGTTAAAACTTTTTAATCTGTTTTTTTAAACACTACTGTTCATTCCCGTGATATAATTAGATGTATAAAGAAACAGACAAAAAATTAGACCGCAAAAGACATATGTCTGTCATAATTTGTTTTAAAATATTTTGTTTAGGAATCCATTAAAAGCAAGTTGCACAAGATATTTAATTAAAGTTTGTAACACTTTTTAATGCAGGCAAACCAAATGGCTGTCGAAGGCTGGTATAAGAAATATACATTATTCCTCTTAATGGGACAATTACAAGGAAAATATTCTATTCTTCCGAAATGTTTTTTTTTTTTCGATGAAAAAGGGTTATATCCGGTTATAACACTATTTTTATAACATCAAAATAAACATTTGGTTCTCTATATCTTAAACCAGAATTATTCATATTTGATACTGCAATATTAAAATACTTTGTTTAATTTTGTTATCTGTTGCAAATTATATTCAGCCATCATTTTATTTTTAAATTCTGTGATCAAAAAGAGGTAAATGTATTAAGTGCTTTTAGACATACTGGATTTACAGAAGCGATTCAAGTTTCTGGTTATTTATGCAACTTAAAAACTGGATTGAATTTCAATGAAAAAATTGACTTACTTTTTCTGTTGGAAATAAATTGTTTATTTTAAAATGCCACATCTAATTCAATATTTTTTTCTACATATTAGCGTTCAATGAATATGATACTTTTAATCAGAAACTTTCGTCTTTTAAAAAACGGCATAATTTTTAAAAATCAAAGCACAGGTCAGATACATATTATATATGTAATTTTTTTACATGAATAACCACTCAGCAAATGAAAGGTCAAAATGGGAGAGCAATTAATGGAGAAATTAATTGCCGAAATTAAAAATTACTTTCGAAGTCATCTTCGACTCTATAAATTTATTTTTAGAAAATATAAGTCAAAATAATTTAGCAATTTGAAGAAGTACAGTAGAGTATTGTTTATACGTTTTTCAATGGTCTGATGTAAGACGATGCATGTATAAAAAAAAAGACGTATAAATCGAAATCTTGATAAGCGCCTTTGACTATTAAAAGTTCAATGCTACTATTTCACATTCTCTGAAAAATAATAGTTATAAGATATTTTGAGGAAAATAATTTAGTACTATAAATTATTGAGACAATAATTAAATTTGTATGCCAAATGTTTATTATAAAAGAGAAGAAAATCATTATTTTATTGTATATCTTGAGTAATATTTATACATTTTTTTCATTGTATCCGATTTATGATCATGTAGATAGAATTTTAATTAAGAAATATTTTATCATCATTTATCATGATGATTTTCTGAATATTAAATAAAATGCAAAATTCATTGAATTAAATTCATTCAATATTTCTTCATTAATGTTTTGACAAACAAAACAAGTTCGAGATTTTCAATGGAATTTGTTGCGTCTTTAAAGGAAAATGGAATAGGTTTTCCTCTTTTTTTCTCGCTATAGCTTAAATTAGCTTCAAACAATTTGTCTTCGATTAGTTCATTAATTGTGAGTATGCCCGAAGTCATGATACCGGAATTGCAATTCATATTCTCCTCGAAAGTGACATCGGTTCACGTGAGATTCCAATTTTATTCAATACCAAAACGATGTATTCTCCTCCAAGTTTTGCATTATACATACAAAGCACTTTGTCATTAAATAGTTATAAATAAATCGGAATGGTAATGAAACGATGTGCAAATCAGAAAATTATAAATGTTATTTACTCACAAATTGAATGACTTTATAAAATTATAACATTTAAATTGAATATAGTACTGTGTTTTTTGTTTTTGTTTGTATTGATGCATCTTCCTTCCTTGCAGATCTTTCACGACAATTTTTTTCATCATTTGTTCCCTTTGTGCAACACCACAATCAATTGTAGCTCAATATTTAGAGAGTTCTCGGGTTGAAGTTGAGAAAAGATTATCAATTTTGGCTAAAATCTGATAGAAATTATAACAAAAATCCTTAAAAATGGCATTCAAAAATGATTTTGTCTATAAGATTTAAATGCAAAGATTCTGAGTTTTAGGTTTTTAATATGGACAGAAAGAAATTCTAAAGTAAAACGAAGAGAAACAACATCTGAAAAATTCTTTGATGCTCTTCAATTTTTAATTAGCTTTGTTGTTTATTTTTTCCTGTTGTTTTTATCCTTATTTTTATATGTACATATTTTTATCTATGTATGTAGTTGTTTCTACTTACTTCTGTAAGCCTTGTGCTGTACTTTGTGGTGCACAAGGATTGACTTATTATTAAAAAAATATCTAAAATGAAAGAAACTCAAAAAAAGTTTAGTTATTACAAATTAGCAAACTGAATTCCCTAATGTTGCATCTCTATTATTTAAAAATTTTGAATAAAATATTAAACAATTTGGAGTATTTTATTTAAGATGCCGGATTAATAAACTGACTAAAAAACAATTCCCAAAGTTCAAAATATTTCATTATGACTTTACATGGTTTTAAAGCAATGTCAATCGTTTGCAAGTTTCTAAAATAATTTTTAAATATTTATCAAAATAGAATTCTAAGATACTTACCTCGATAATTGTCCTGCATTTCGAGTTTGCTTTCACTGTTAAATTAACAGAAAAAAAATTGAATTTTTATAAAATGTTAATATAATATCAGTTTAAAATTTAACTAGTAAAAGATAAGTTAGCGATATTTCTAGTGTATTGTTGAAACTTGTGACCTCCATATATATTCTACGATCTTGCAAGAATTCAGTCGCGGCATTGGTAGTTTGAAATATCTCACCTATAGAATTGTTCATTTCAGAACTGTAGCGTTTAACTGAGCTTGCTAGAAAAACTCTTTTAGCATGATTACAACTTTTGTAAAAAGTGAAAAAGACTACCATCTGTTTACCTGGGTGTGGCTGCGTAATGAAATTAATTTTCTTATGAATAAAACAATTCATTAATTATTCAACAACGTTACTTTTTCATATAATAATTTAATTCTGAATACAAACTGGTTACACTTGTTCAAGTGTAATGTTTTGAATAAATTGTTAAAACCTTCTGCAATATACACCAATTTTGCATATATGCAAAAATGGTGTCCATAAGGCTAAAACTGACTTTAGACACATGAGAGATACAACGACTCTGTTTTGATCTAATGAGAAAGAATGCAAAATTGATAGAAAAATGGATATTTCAGCCTTTGAAAAGTATTATGTCGTCAAATTTGAACATGAAAAAAAGTAATAAAAATACTACAGTCAACTTAGTTAGCATGTAAACTTTTACTATATAATATATATGTGACTTTGTCCTATAAAGACTGAAATAAAAGACATAGACGCATTCAGTTGACGAAGCTACCAATCAAAACTTTTACGAACTTCATGAATTCTGCATATTAAAGCTACGTTAGCTTTTATTTAAGTTTATCAACTTAATGAAAATTTCAATTTTATGTACTGTTTTCCATCAGTTTGCTAGCAGATTTAAAGTTTTCAAAGAAATTCACAATTAAAAACTGAATTAATCATTAATTTAATTTGAAAATTTCAAAATTATTCTATTGTAGCGTTTATTTATTACATAAATTACGAATAAGCTATCAGCCAACTATCTATTTTGTTACTTTAAACACAAATGTTCAAACTATGCTTAATAAGATTAAAAGTGAATGTGCATTTGTTGCACAACCTTACAAAACAGACCATTGGTCCAATAAAACTACATCTAGCGCAAAAATAATAACACTTTACTTTGCAAATTATTATCACATCAATATGGCTTTCTCTCTTTTTTTTAATTTAAAAATTATCTATTCAATTATATGAATTATATTTATTTATAATCCCATGTTCTAATTTTAACATTTCTTAAAATATTTAAATTTTATTTTTAATTCATAAAATACTTAAATTTGTAAATGTGAGCATATTGAAATGGAGTTGTTTCAACTGGAAATGCAATAAAAATATGAAAAGCATGTGGAGGAATATCATATTTATAGTCTGTAAAATTTTACCTCAAATATTTTGAATTTGTGATAGTGGCATGGTTCGAACTCATCAGTTTCATGCCAAATTGTCTATGATTTGAAGTGCTTATCGAAATTTGTAACTTTTCTTAGAAGAAACGGAGATACTTCTGTCACTAAAAAGATTTTCCTCCTATTTTAGTATTAAATATTTACCCAGAAAATATTTTAATTAAGAATCAATTTATGGAATTACCCAGCGAAATCCGTAACGCTGAGTTAAGTTTAAAAATACCCCTGCGAAATCCTAGCTTCTGTTTCCACAATTAGCGACTTACATATGCGAATTAATCTAAATATGAATAATAATTAGTTTGTAAATTTCCCTTTTATTGATATTTTATGCTGTCAAAAAAAAATCAATGAACTACAATTATCATAGATTATCGCCCCACGTGACAATTAGTAGTTCTTTCTTTTCTTCTATCCAGCTTTTTTTATTTGGTATTTTGCCATTTGTTTTAATTTGATTTTAATGATTGGTTTTAATTGGAGTATTCGTGATTATTATACAGAGAGAATATCCCAGTGCAAGGAAACACAAATTAGCCTAAGAGAGAATTACATTATGAAGGGCGTGGTAAAGATAAAAGAATAAAAATTAGTTATGGGATTACGAACGTCACATTTTATTGATACGCTTTAAATGACGGATTGTAGCAAAGGTTAACAGCCTGAAATCTGCCGATTCATAATATTTTCACTTCACTTGGAAATTATTGCTAATATCTTTTTTCGGCATTTTCTTTATTGTATATTTGGCATTGCATTTTTTTCTGTGATTTGAGTTAATCACAGAAAAACTGTTAATCACTGTTTGTTTCAGCCCAATTTCAGTAATTGGTTTTTATTTGAGTGTCGGTGAATATTATAGACAGAGATTACACTGTAAGAAAACGAAACTTTTAATGCTAATAAAGAATATTAGTAATTTTTTTTAATTTTATAAGCACTCTGTCAATGTTTCTACTACAAATTCAATTATTAAATCTCCGACAATCGTATGCAAAATATTATTAGCAGGATGACAGCCCGTGTTGAGGTGCACATCTTCCACTTTTCAAAAGAATTTTGATTGATCTTAGGACTTTGAATTGTATTTGGTTACCAAAAATTTAATGATAACATAAAAGTGCTTTGATTATGTAGAATAGTAATTCAATTACAATAATATTCCTACAAATCAGAATTATCTTCGGAATTTTTTTATTCTAGCCCAACAAAACTGTACGAAAACAATTTCGGCGAGGAATTCCACAATCTCGACAAAGGTGATAAAAGAAGCGCCAAGGAAGAGTCCTAAACTTCCTCCGATATTGGCAATGAGAAATTCAAACTGAAAAAAAGAAGATAAAATATAACCAAGTAACTTTATTAAAATCTTAATGAAATTCATATATTAACAGAAGCACTTATGTTTCGGAATGATGTAAAATGCTGGAAAGTTCTCAAAACTTTGTTCTAGTAAATCGTCTTTAAAAATTATTGTTAAACCATTTCAATAACTTATATGCCTCTTGAAATACCATAAATGTTATTTTTTCAAAAATATCAATGTAAATTTTGTAGGTTACAAATTAGCTAAGTAAATTATTAGTGGATTAGTAAAGATTAGTAAGTATAGTAGGTTAAGCTAAGTTATAAATGAATTATTAACTATTAGTTAAAACTCATTAAGTTTCCAAAAAGAATCTACAAATTCATGATTAAATGTCGAATGACAGATTATGCTGTATTCAATTGAATTAGTTTATGTTTTTGTTTGCGTGCATGCGCGCACGTGTGTGTATTAGCAGTTTACATGCCATTTAATCTAGAGCGGGATTATAAGTGATTTTTCTGACATTTTAATATTAATTAATTAAAAATTAAGCGATATTTTAGCTATTTTTGGTGGGAATGTGCACTTCGGAACGGTTTTTTAAAATTTAAATTAGAATCTTAATTAATTAAAATGTTGAATTTTGACATTTTTCCACGATAAAAAAATATTATTGCACCGAAAAAATTTGCACCGTTTGAAAACGTAGAACAGATTGTCTTTTCAATGATACCATTCTAACAACAAATCATCTAACCGTGCAAATTTCATCTAAAATTTAGCGATTTTTAAAAAAAATTTTTTTGTCTAATTTCTAAAAATAGATTAACATTATTGCTGCCTTGAAGTTCAAACCGTTTTTATCGTTACACCAATATCTACCTGATTGCATGATTTTCTTATCCTGTTAAAAATTAAAGATGAAGGATTTTATTTAAAATCTGTGTGATTTACGAGATGGAAAAAAAGTTGATGGTCCAATACCTTGAAATTTAGAAGATAGATGGACCGGATATTTACATTTTTAACAATGCAATGATGTTATGGGGCTGATCTCCAATAGAAAAGTTCATGTACACAATAAACAGAGCATATGCGAGACAATTAAAATAACAAGGCTTTAATGTCTGCTAATTTTTGCAGAATCATGAACATGCTTATGTGTATAAGATTTCAATAAAATTAAATATACCCATATTTCCGGTGAACCAGCTGGTCTACAAAAGCTACTAGTTTATAGCTGTTTATAAAAATTCCATATTTTAACTTCAATCTACACTGGAGGCATTTTGGTATCGGCCTTCTAGACAAAAATTATGATCAGATAATTAGAATGGCATAGTATATATCCTTTAAGTCATCGTTCTTTTTAGATAAAATATTTTTTTCTTTTTCAAATTAACGAATACACCAATATCTTATTGAACAAAGTAATCATATATAATTATTATTATATATGATTAAGTTATTTTCTTGTATAATAAGTGTTAACTAAGAATTTTTTTTCAAGATTTAATAATTTCATACTGGATATTTAATTTAAGCTTTATCAAAATTTTTATGGTTTTTTTTTCTCCTCAGAGTTGTAGAGCATATAATTTCGTGAACAATTCTTTAAAATTCAAGAAATGATTTTTAATTAAACTAATTTTATCTCCCTACATTCACGCCCACTAGCTTTTTTAAATATTGAAAAGTATATTTCATACCAATATTTTCATCGTTTTTGTAACTATATATATAAGCCCATTGTGATGTTATTAAATTTTTTTTGTGCATATGTTGCTGCTACTATATTATAAAAAGCTCACATTAAAAATGAATTAAATTTGGAAAAGTCAAGTCAAAAAATCATAATATTACTGAATTTCTTTCGAGAGGTTATCTCCTTTAAACTATTTAAAATATAATGTACCTGTTTTGATTAGTATATTGTACCTTAGCAAAGTATGTAAATTCTAGCAAAGGGATTCCTAAGTTAATACGTGTTTTTACGTAAGCGAAATGAATTAATGTGAAATGTTTGTTTAATGAATTTCATTTGACATGAGTGCTTTTTCGCAGAAAAATTCAATTCGGAGAACGTGACATAAATTTAAAGGCCATTAAATAAATATACTAACACTGTAAATGGATGTTTCACTGACGTTGGTAACAGAGAGGTCTTGGTAGAACACGCTAACACCCAGCAAATCAAGCCTGCAAAGAGCAAAGTTCATAATTTTCATTAAAGTCTTCATTAGAAAATTATTTGAAATGAGAATAAGTATGAGGAAACTGTAAAAGCGCAAAAATATTACTATTATTAGTGACAAAAAATAAAAAAGTTTTGCTTAATTTGAAATTTTTAGTATCGTATCACAATGAAAATGTTATTAAAATTTTATATCATCAGATTTCTTAAAATATTTTTTTAAATAGAGATAAATCATACCAAATTGTATAATGCTAAATGCTACCACATCTAAAGAGAAATGCATGAATGCTCTCTTGTTGCTTTAAAATACAAATATCATTTCTAATAATAAATAAAAAACTAAGCACATCAATATATTGTTAGCAAATCATATATACTGCATATATAAAGTGCTCACGAAGTCGTGTTACCTCAACAGTCACAAAGAAAATAAACTTCCTGTGTAGTAGGGTTGCATTTACCATTCCTCAAATTTAGCTGTGATATAGTCCGAATATTTCTAAGGATCATCTGTGTATCATAATTCTCATAACAATTGGTAATACGTGTTAAGTTCAACGCGACATTTTCTCAAACATATGGCGGGTTATATGAGTGAAATCTTGCTAGATGTTTGACTAAGTATATCACATATTGACTACTCCAACCCGCCCTGAGATACACGAATAAAATTTGAGTAACTAGACCATCGTGACAGCATTGGCGGGATTTAAGGTTGAGTTCTAAGAATCTCGCCGGTCATGGCACAACCCATCCCGTAGGAAATACGTCTCGCCATTGAGAGGGGTTAGTCGACTCCATACTATTTCTGTGCCCACCCGGATGTCGAGAACCAACCACCATAACGGTAGCTTCTCTTCCTCATAACTGCGGTATGCCCAGTGGGACTCATAAAGGATCTAATAGTTCAGAAATGTTATGGCACCAATGACGAATTGAAAGATCTTGCGCAAAATGCTTTCACTCATTATATTCCAGTAATGTACCGTAAACTAATGCATATTGCACAGAAAATGGCAACGTATTGTCCTTTGTCAATGGAATGATGGTGAGTAAATAAATGCATAAGATTATTAATGGGGTGCTTAAACGTTGAAGCTCAAAATGTATAACATATGTTAAATACAGCTTCCTACACATAATATTTTTTTAGTTTATAAGATAAAATGGGACTTTGTTGCCACCCTGTTAATTGATATGCCCATTTTTTCTGTTATATTATGGTATTTAAAAACAACAATGCAAAATTAATTAGCTTTTTTTTTCTTTTTCAGTATATTTTATCATTTTTAGAAGTAAACCGAAAATTTAATGTCTTTATTGACCTACTTGACAGTGCACTTATTAAAAACAAAGAAAGTTATATAAATGAATCGCAATTCTGACACTCTTTTTAATTACATAAAAATAGCTTTTTAGAATCCAACTGACTTTCATACTAACTTTATTACAAATCACAAAAGTTCATAAAGGATTTATATATGTATATTTTTATTTCCATAATAATTTATATTTTCATTTAACCAATTTTTTTTCAGCTGGCATTATAAATTTAACTATAACTTTTACTTCAGATTTTAAAAAAATCACTCTCTCTTCAACAGTTGATATTTTTACTCTTTTTAATATGAAGTATATAGAAAGTATTGTAATCGTCAAAAAAGTTGAAATCACCTGAAAAATTGAACTGAACTTTGATGCTGACGATTTCACACGTTTTAGACCCCCCCCCCCGATTTTGACAAACACCTTCCAAAAAATATTGGTCTATCTGTGACAAGGATAATTCAAAAACCTTTTGGGCTAGACTAATGAAATTTGGTATTTGGTTTTTAGACCAAATTGATTCGTTTAGAGGAATCCATTGATCCATTGTTCGATTAAATGTTTTGTTCACCTGTTTGAATATTAGTTAACAAGATATCTAGAAAACGAAGAAATTTTGAACCAAATTCAAAAATGGGTTGACTGTCTCTCACTCATACTTTCAGAGACATGTAAACGTGATAATTCAAAAACTAAATTACTTAAATGTACCAAATTTGGTACCACAAATTTTGTGAGAACAAGTGTAGTTTTATATCAAAATTTTGTTCCCATCGGTTGGGTAAAACGTGCCTAAAACATAAATTTCATCTTCGGACTCTATTAACCGTATGCCAGGGATTAATCACCAAAACACTTGCCAAGGACCTGATAGGTTCAGTAAAAATTCTAAATTCACGCTAAAGGTAAATATATCTTAAATATTGTACGCCAATGCCATGCAATTCGTTTACTGAGATAACACCTTTATCAGAGAACATATGAGAAAAATTTTGGAGAGACTACTCCAGATAGTTTTACTTGCATTTTCATTCTTTTCTTCTTGAAATGAAGAATAAATAAAAATTGTTAAATACATTATATAAATATTATGATAGTCTTTTCTTGTAGTTGAAAAAATATATAATTGATTTTGTATACTATCAATAATAACAGAATAAGAAGATATTCTTAATTACTTGAATTCTGGCTCTACAGTAGATAGAACACCTTGAATTATCTTCATGGATTTTGCCTTCTTCACAAGACGAATAAATTCTTTGTTCAGTTTTGATCTGGATATCGTTATTTTATACTTTATCTCCCTGTAAGAAATAATTTAGTAAATCATCAAAGCATTTGAATTTCAATGTGAATTTTCATGATAATTTAAGATGTAGCGAAAATAAAAATAGACATTGATCTACCATAAAAAGCATAATAAAGTATGAAGTGTATTTTTTACTTTTAAAAATTTTATTTTAAATTTAGTAAAAACATATAATGATAATCGTCGTCATAGCAATTTTAATAGGAAGAGGACCATTTTGTAATTTTCAATTCCTATTGTTTAATTTAAAATAATTAAATTTAACTGGGAAAAAACAAGGTACCGACGCAAGGTTATAACAAGTAAACATTTCATTGACTGCCAAGCATCAAAAAAAGGAGGCTTTGAGTTTCTTGTTAAATAAGTAACGGTTTTCATTTTATGTGCTTTTTATAACAGAAATGCAGCTCGTCTTCTGGAAAAAAAATCGAACTGGGTCTTTCTATTGTTACAAATGTATAATTTAATTTCCTTGCGCAATTAGTTTCATAGCAAAAAAAAGATTTATAGATACTATCAAATGGATGCTGAATAGATATCAGATCAATGCTCCCTTACCTTGTCGACCATTTAGTGACTTGGCGAAGAATTTAGTGACTTTGATTACAAAAATTGAAATAACAAGAATTATGGCGATACCAATATTAGGAAATTCGTAGACTCTTCTACAAAATTCCATGGCCTATTGGAGAATTAATGTAAAGGACTAAAGCGAATGAATCAAATGAATTCTCTTTAAGGAATGTTGATCGTAGAATGATGTCTCTGGTTGTTTTACCCTGAACGCTGCTCTATTGTGCTCTAACTAACGAATGCTGTCCATTAATGTGCTTTTGATTTCTTCTTTGTCATGGTTTTGCTACGTTTTGCTACATATGTTTCGTATTGCCTTGCGGAAAATCCGTTTCGGAGCTTATTTGGTTTTTTACTGTAAGCCCATTGGTGTGTTTCTGCAACGCTTTATTATAATAATATTTTATGTTAAGTTAAGCATTTGAAACTGATATTTTATATTCATTCTTTCTATAGTTCATAAGCATTTTTAAAATGTTCGTAATAGTTCATTTTTATTATTTTTAAAGAATTACTACATTAATCGTTAAAAGAACAATAAACCTCATTTATACAGCATTCTTCTAAATATGACTATTCGGATATATTTAATCTGAAACTATAAGAAATCAATAAGATGAACCGACCGAATCACCAATTATTGAAAGCCTAAATGCAGAAGAATGACATAAATTGAATTCTATATTAAATATTGAATGCTAATTGAATGTTATATTGAATATCGTTCTTAAGTCCACTAGCAAATTATTTTCATATATTTACATTGAGATGATGAACGTTTCGAATCATTTTCTTTAATGATACGATTTATTGGAAATATTGCTAATCATTGGACCATTTACTTTTTAAGTTATGATGCAACTAAGCATCCTAAATGGCATCCTATATCCATTCAACAATACAACATTATATTAATTTAATCGCTATTAATTTCATTAATAAAATATATAATCGATCTTCCAATAAACGTATTATTAGTATAAAATTAGAAGTATACAATAGTAGCCATAAGCAACAATTGGTTTTTTTTTGTTGATGTTGGCAAAAACACATGATGTTACAATCTATATTCATATTCATCATATTTCATTCCAAATTTGGGAACATATAAAAATAATTGATGCAATATATCTCAGAGTTTCACATTAAAAAATAAAACGCTTTTATTGAAATAAATTATTAAGCTTTACTTGCAAGGCACCGGGCAATTGCATTCGATTTTTTCTTCATTTATATCCCGAAGAACAGTTTCAAAGCAGCGATCTAAAGAGAGAAAGCACGATTAAAATATTAGATTTTTTGAAATTTTAATTATTTTTGTTCTGTGTATGTACAAAAAGCAAAATACAAAAAGAAAAAAAATGATGATTTTAGAAAAGACAAAACACATTTCTTCTGAAACCCGTTAAGACCATAAGATAAGAAAATCGCTGAACGCTTGTTAATAAATTCTTGAATCTGTATTTAAAAATTCAGATTCAAGACGTAAATCAATCACGATAATTCAATCTTATAAAAGTAGACGTAAAAACAATATAGTTTTCTAATAAAATCGTTTGTAATTTGTAATTAATGCTTTTTTATATTTTGTATCAATAATTTTCTTAATATATTTGCTGAGTATATATCTAAAGCTTGTTATTCTTAATTAACCATAATCTCATCTTGCAAAACAAAAATCAAATCGTTTCTCTCCGGATTGAATCTTCGTAAAAAAATCAAACAAATGTAATAGAAGAATTTCAGAATATTTTTTACATAAAAAAAAACTTTATCAAGCATACCCAAATTTTTAAACATCACGACCAATTTTTAAAAATCAAACAGATAACTTTCTTTTCCAAGCAGGCTTTATTAGACCAAAAGGAAAGGTTTGAAGAGAATATTTGTTATTAAATAATATTTTACGAAAATATTTCTAATATATCCTCTATGAAAGGTCTACTTGCTATCGAAGGTGTAATAATGTTTAAAAGAAATAATAAGTAGGCAGTTATAAAAAAGTGGAAAAATTAATTGGAGACGAAACAAGAAATGTTTAACTTGTTACGAATAAAATTCAGTTTTAGTAGTGTATTTGTGTATAGATCGATAAATGGGAAGATAAATACAAATTCTTGTTTTAAAACAATTAAAATTGACTCGTGAATAAACAATGAGCTTCGACTTATAGAATTCTCCTGGACTACATAAATAATGACTTTTATGACTGTCAACGGATTGTAAGTTATTGCAAAAATCACAGATAGTGTTAACTTGTATCAAATCTATGTATGTGGAGACGTGTTATTGAATTAATTTGTAGATTCAAATAATAGTAGGAAGAGTATTAACAATTTAAAATAAAGTTTAGATGTCTGTGTCCTACTGAAAAGAAAAAGAAAAATACTGGATGTGAGTGGCTTTGGTAAACATTAAATTTTATACCAAATTATGTTTTTATGTTAGTGCAAAGAGAGTAAGAATTGTTTTGAATTATTGGGATAAATTCTATGGTGTGGCAGGTCAATAAATATTTCGTATGCAGGAATGTGTGAGGCATAAATGATATGCTGAGGAGTAAATACAAAATGAAATAAACACGGAAGAATATTTTAACTGTTAGCTTACAGTATCGTTGTAAAATGCGCCTCTACAAAACGGATACCCAAAACTCGCCCGATATGATAATTTATCCTTGGAAATAACGATGGGGCGATTTATATGTACCCACAAAGATATTAAAAAATTTTCTCAAACATAGGACTACTACGAATGCTTGCGTGCCTCAAAAGAATCGAGGGAAATTTTTTTAAGAATGTTTGATTGTGTGTGGAGGTAAATTCAAATATCAGTTGTAAAATGCTATTGAGGAGTCATACCAACGACGTTGTAAATAAATAATATCTGCTTCCTTTCATGTCCAATTTTTGTTTTTATGTGTCAATGGGGCACTGAATCCTATATATTCCCTTATAAAAATTGCTTGTTGAGCTGTACTCTATCAGACTTTAAGGTTTCTTTCTTACTTCCTGAACTGCCTTATACAAATTTAGTATGGCAATTTTTACTTACCGGAATTATAAAATATACATCTACCTTTTTCGGGAGTGCACAATCTTTCCCCTGTTGGCCTTGTGGTGCCAGTCATAAAACGACGATGGTAGCATTCACACCGCCGGAAAACGGCCATATTCATGCACTGGCGCTCACATGCCTTTAAAAAATAACAACAAAAAAAAAGAACAATAATAACAATTTAAATTATTCTTTCGATCAAAGTTATCTTGCTATAATTCATAATAATCTTTATATAATTTATAATGAGTTTTTTTATAATTCAAATAAACTTTACATAATTCATAATCCTGCGTGAGAAATGATTGTTCCTACTTATTTTTGTTTAATAGTTATTTATGGAATAAGATATATCTAGATTTTAACAGTTTTGCCTTTATTTCTATTTTGCAATCATTAAAATTGTTCATGCACTGTAATTCTCCAAAGTTGCGTGATAGCCAGCAACAGCAATGAGTGTGAAAGTTGGATTCGTGTAAATCGAGGTAGAGAATTCTATATTAATCGTTAGGACTGGGGAAATAGCTATTTGGAAGGAAATAATGCAATTGACTATAAAAATAAAGTTTTTTAAACATATCGATAGAAAATAGTGCGTATATTATTAGTTTATTATTAGTTTGATTTCTTTTATTTATATAAGTATAAAATTATTATGTAACTTCACAAAGATATAGTAAACTTCGAACAATTATAACATTAAAAATTATAATTTTACAGGATCTGCCAATAGAAATGTAAAATAACTGGTTAATGAATAATTAATATTTCAGTATATCAGAAAATATAATATTCTTTAATTGATTCCTTTAATAATTCAATGTGCACACTCATTACTGTCTTAATATTTTATAGACAATTTAAAATATTATATAAAAAATTTGCATTTCCTACTGATTTTTTTGTTGACATTTAGGTTTATGAGGGTTTTTAATCAACCTGTCTGCTCCCTCTTTATTGGCGCAACACTAGGTCGGCTTACTCGACACAATGCGCCTCTGGCCATTGTTGAGGAATAGAAAATGGAAAAAACAGTATTATATTCTCTTCTCTGACTGTGATTTACGCCTGTATTATTTGAAGATTGATAAACTACTGTGCGATTTAACAAATAATTCTTAATATAGCATGCTTCCTTCCAAAAGAAGCAAAATCTGAGCCAATTTCTGGTAAGGTGACGGTTGACTCTATTAAGAATTTTTGCAAATTGTTCACTTAGAGTTATGAAATGTTTTATACGCATGTATTACAATATAAATACATCAAATTTCTTTTGAAATTTTTTAAAACGAAATATCATTTTTTTAAATTAAAAAATATTTTTGAAGTTTCAAAATATACCAAGCGACTTAATTTTTAATTTTCTCTACAATTTTTTCCTTATTACCCAATATAAATTTATTTGGAACAAAACTGTGTATGATTTTGTAATTCCAATTAAATTTTTAATTTTTAACTAATTTTTAAGAACTTAAAAAACTAATTTTTTAAGAAATATTTTTATGCACACTTACTGAATTTTCATCAGAATTTTATGTTCTCTGGACTAAATTTGACTTTTAACTATCATAAAAAACTCGAAATATAAAACGCGTGCCCTATTTTCTTTTAATGTTTAACCGAAATCTTTATTGCCAATTCTATTTAATTTCTTTAAAAATTAAGGCACTTGGAACATTTCAAAAATATTTAAATCTAATTGCAATACCATTATGAGAAGAATCATTAAAATGTGCTTTGTTTTCTTTATACCTTTCAAATATTCCTTTTATTGAACAATATATCTTATAATACTATTTTAGTTTTATGTAAACATATATTTTGGTGAGGAAGCGATAAAAATAAAACTTCACGTTTCTGTCTCTTTTTACTTATTTCGAAGTCCACTGACTTCTCAAAATCTTTCGGAAAGACAATTTACCCTATATATTGGAGTTTAATCAAATTTCTTCCTCGTATGCTTTCTAAGGTAGCTTTTGACCAGAAACAAACCTCATACACTTCATACGCAAAGATCTTGAATTTTCAGATTTAGACAGATATGTAGGTCAAGCAAATACACCAATACTGAGATACAACAAATACTTTTCATGTAATACATCCACATCATTACTATTGTTGTAGTGAAATCTATGATTTCTTACGATTTGATTATAAGGTATGTGCAGATAACTGGAAGTTGTGTTGTCACCATCTTTCGCACAATGTCCCCAAGGAGGTCCGAGTCGGTTGGTTTCGGAATAACGGATGCTCATTGAGGTGGTGTCTCCGTGTCGAACGTCGAATCCTCCCTCTCTTGAGATGGGCAGACTCCGCGGGTCGTGAATCACAACACGAGCGCCGAGCTTTCGAGCAAACAGGGGAAGCATGTTTTTCCGCTCCGATTGCAGGTACAAATGAAGACCTGAAATTTACACAAGAGCATCATTTTGACGGTTTTCAAATTTCATGCTTAAAAATTTGATATAATTTATGTATTGTTTTAGAACTTTATGACGACTTTAAATGAAATATAAGAGCAATTACATATTCCTATTCAATTTCCACTCAGCCATTTTAACTTCCATAATCAGTATGACTTATACTTATTTATACAAGAAATAACGGCTTTAGCAATTTCAAAGTTTATAGTATTTTATGGATCATGTATGTAATGATGGACATCAATACGTATTTACATTCATTTATACATCGATTTCAGACATTTTTTGGAATTTTTTGAATTACATTTTTGTATGAAATTATATTGATTTATCCAAAGTGTTTGGCAGCCATTATAATGGAATCTATTTTATTCCAATTATGATCCATTTAGAACTAAAAACTCTGAATGGATATCCTATAAATACATATACAAACTTTTTTCTTGGGTTTTTTATTAATAATTAATGATTTGTTATATTAAATATTGTTTTTGTTAAATTATACTTTTATTTACATAAACTAAGCAAAAAAAAAAAATACATTGAAAACCATGATGATCAAAAATCCGTCATTTTGACTGGTGTGTAAAACCAGATATATATTTAACAATGGCAGTTCTAGTGTAAAAGCGTGTAAATCCACGTGGCTTAGTTCCTTTATAGTGTGATTTTTTAGGGTCTCATTATTTTGTTTTGGCTTCTATATTTTTGAATAACGTTCTTCTAAATTTTAATATATTAATAAAAGTATATATTTAAAACTTTTATTTTTTTAGACTTTAATGTATAACTTATTATTATAAATATTAAGAACTTACGTGGCGCGTTTTTCGATAGTTTTGCATAATATCTTCTAGTGAAGTTGCAACTTCAGGAGCCTACACGAGAACTGGATTTGCTGGCGATTTTAAAAATCGTGCCGAATAATTAGTGATTCTACGTTTTCACCAATCCTTGAATCAATTTCTTAGCCAATTCAATGTTAGTTACTTTTTTTTATTGCAAAGTTTATATTCAATTTTGACAATAAATGTTTCATAAGCAGATGTCTCTTCCGTCTGTATTATAAATATTCATTGCATTCTAAACTGTTTTAGAAATGGTTAGAAAACCAACCGATAGATATCTACTTTAATGAGCTGAGTTATTTGAATTTGTTGCCAATATGGTAACCCAAACAAGCAATGGAGTGGTTTTTCTATTGTTGATTTGTTTACTAATGTTTTATCTTGTTCAATTTACATCTACTACTTTAGGATTTTCCATTGTTGTTGTTGTATTGTGAAGTGCAGATGAAAGTTAATTTGAACCAAGCTATCATAAAATTTTTCAGGGGAGTTTTCTACTGTGCAAAAATTTGAAAAAATAATTCAAAAGTCGTTGGTTTTTGAAATAGAATTTACTTTATGCGAAAATAACGATCTTCAACAATGTTTTGCCTAATATCATTGTCTGGGGCACAAATTCAATAGTAACTATAGTGCTTAAGCATATAACGTTTTACTTAAGAAATTTAAACCAATATTTTAAAATCAAATATAAATTGCAATTCTTTATAATTTTTTTTGAAATACGAAATAAAAATTTGGCAGACCTTTAAAAAAAGTCCTATACTGTATATGATATATTGTTGAAACTATGCCAATAAATGCATTAGATGGTGCATAATTAACTCAAAAATTTATTTTAAGATTTTACAAACAATTAAGTTAATTAAAGACATTTATTCTTTAATTAAATTCTCTACATGAAAATCTACATTTCCTTCTTCATGCGAGTAATTAATAACTCGATCATTTTGATCAAATACTGAATTACTCTACATAGTTTGGAAAGAACATGTTAGTGACCCATATAAGAAGCACGACGCAATGCAAGGCTAATTTTCCCTATTATAAAATTATTTTACCATGATTACGTCCAGGGGATTTTACTATCTTCGGCGTTTTCGAGAGTTTCGCTTCCACAACTCCAACATAGTTAAATGTATAACATTTTCCATAGGTTGCGCTGTACAGCGTTGTAAAATCTTCTCTGTAAATAAATATAATAAAGACTATTTTCAAAACTATTTTTACTAGAGCACTAAAAAAGAAAAAAACAATTAAATTTTAGTTAGTGTTTATTCTCGAAACTTTAATTTAAAATCGGTTTTAATTGTAAATATAAAATTGCGATAACGATTTTTTGCTCAAGTTCATTACTAAATGGCAACCCTCATATGGAGTATATTTAATTACAACTAATATACTAGTTAATAGTTAATTTAGAAAATGTCGTTAAATATTGCGGAGATTATATAATGTATTATCATTATGATTACATACGAGAATAAAATTCTTATATCCGGCATATCAGGAAGTGAATGAAAGGCCCGCTTGTATAATTCCATCTGTTTAAAACTTGGAGCAAATTAATTTTTATACAGTGTAATGGAAAATTAAGCATCGTTTCTCAAAATGTCATAATAATCGCAAAATGAAAATAAATATACGATTTAAGATGACTTTTTTTTGTATGGGGGATTCATATAGAAAAAGAAATTATCTAATAAGGAGAGGGCACGGGTTCGAAAATTGAATCTGGGATGAGATTTTGTATGTGAGTAACATACATTTAGAGATATTACCATGGTAGTACACGTAGTATACTTCCTAGTATACCATTCCGAATAGGTATACTCGGAATGGTAATATACATATTCAATCGTTAAAATTTTAACAAGCAGCAGTCAATCAATTCCTAGAAAATAAAACTCAATCTTTAAGCATAGCATATGATACTAGTAATTTGCTACCGTAGCTGACAGTCCTGATAGGACAGTCGGTAGAACTTCAGCGTTTCATCCTCGAGGCCAGGATTCGATCCTAGACTTAATTTTTATCTTCATTTCCTCTAAAAAATAATTCAAATCAATATTTTAAGATACTTTTAATTAATATGTTTTTCATTTGTTATCTAATATATAAAAATCTCGTGTCATGGTGTTTGTATTCGTACACCTCCGAAACGGCTCCACCGATTTTTATGGAATTTTTTATGTGTATTTGGTAAGTATGAGAATAGGTCTTAATGTATATTTCATAACGCTAGGTAATTAGGGTGTCTCTATCCCGTCATTTCAAGTTCAACGTACGCTGATGAGATCAACGCTTGCTCGAAATCATGGACACTGTGGCGTAATGTTGAAAAGGTCCAGCTAAAAATAAACATGCGCATTCAAATGCTACAAGATCTATCTGCTGACACATTCTCGGACCAATTGTTAGATATAGGCGATGGAAAAGTTGATGTCTATAAAAATATTGGGTGCATAAAATTGCCCACTAATTTCTGCACTCTCGTTGATTTGCAAAATGCTCTCATTGACCTCATATTTCCCGATGCACGCACTCGAAACATGAATCCTGCTTGGCTGGCGGAAAAAGCCATTTTGGCAGCAAAAAAATGTGGACGATTAAAACTTCAAAATACAGCAGTCGTTTCCAGGTGTCTTGAATCATAAATTATCCAACAGAGGTTTTAAACTCACTGGATTTGCCAGGCATGTCACCACACTTTCTACGACTGTAAGTTGGCATTACTTCGGAATTTGAATTCTCTACGACTGTGCAATGGCAATTAGTCCTTAAAAAATTGATGAAAAACGTTATCGAAACCACCATTTTGAATGGCAAATTTGGAGCAGAAAATTTTTTGCTGCCACGAATTCCAATGATTCTCACAGACGTGCCAATTGAATTCAAGCGCGTTCAATTTCCTATTAGATTGGCATTCGCAATGACAATCAATAAGTCTCAAGGCCAAAAGATGTCTGTTTGCGGATTAGATATGGGCACACCATACTTTTCACATGGGCAATTATACGCGGCATATTCTCGCGTGGGCAAACCATCGAGCTTATTTGTGTTAGCTAAAGACGGACTGACAAAAAAATATCGTATATTCAATTGCTCTTCAAAATGAATATTGATTTTCTTTATTTCATTTTTGTACTTTAGGATTAAAAATATATTACTTTTTTTCACTTTACGTTTAACTTTTAAGAGATCAATCAATGTATGTGTTCGTTACATTAATGAAATACATTGTATTGAGAAAATGAATGGTTTGGTGTTCTTTGGTGTTTCTTTGTTTTTATCGGTGATCATCTTCTACAGCGCTCTATTCCTCTTTCTGTCAGAGATCCCATTCCCACACACTTACAATACATTCGTTATATTTTAATTAACAACCAAAATATTCACTAGAAGTAATTTATATGGCAGAACAACGTTTGCCGGGTCAACTATATACATATTCCTTCTCCCAATTCCCAATTCAATATTTAAGAGAAAAATTATAAATTTATATGTGGTTTCTAAAATATATACATAAAAATTATATGAAATTAAATTTTTATTAAAAAATTTTTTTAAATTTCTACCACTGAGAATAATTAACATAATATTAAGTTATTTTCAGCATAGTTTGCATATAAATATTGAATCATCCTATATTGTGATTACCCTCAATTATCAAAAGAAAAAGAAGTTTTAAATATCATAAACTTACAGAACATTGCACTTAAGTCCTTGAAAATTGCAAGAAACGACTAGAGCATCATATGATGTACCATAATCATCCAAAGTTCTCACTCCAGGCAAAAATATAGAATCCTGATTATTGATATCGCCGGTTTTCGAAAGTCTTATTTGTCTAATCACATCCAGCACCTGTTTTGATACATTGCCAAGAATAGTTACGTCCAGGGGTGCACGAGATGCTGGAATATTAAGGAAATTCAACTGTACAATTTCATTCAGGTATAATAACAATGCAACATATTTCAAAACGTTTTGTAAGAAGATTTGTAGGGGTGACAAAACACATGTAGAAAGGTATAAATCATGCAATGCATGGTTATAACTCAAGCTATAACGTGTTAGAGTTAATAATTGCTTTATTTTGAAATAATGAAGTGCAAAATGAAAAAAAAGGAAAAAAGGAAATCTGATAAATCTAAAGAATAAATTATAGAAATTTCTAAAAAAAATATTGTTATTAACAAAGAAGATGACTTTCTCTGTCGATGTAGTGATCGCTGTTGATTAGAGGAAGCATCAAATATTTATTGATACTTCTTTATTTTTATGTGTTTCGCTAAAAATAGCCACAAAATACAAACTGTTGCTAATTTGATGGTTGGCAACGCGGTGTTGGCGATCTTGGTGTAATTTGAAAATCCCTAAATATAAACAGGAATGCGATCTTCTTGGCATTTTATGTATAATGGAGCTTCGTGATCTTGGCGTAATCTGAAAGTCACAGAGTAAACTTGGGGCCATAAATATAAAGAGCTACCCATTCATTTTATAGAAATTACAGAAATCTAACGACAGCAAAATTGCCATGAGATTCGATTTACATGTAATTTCGATTAAACTCTAAATAGGATTTGTCTGTTAAAAAGAAACCAAATAAGAGAGTTCAACATGCTATTTGATACAGCTGAAGGATATGAATTTGATTGAATCAATCTATTATTACTGGGATATAAATTTTAAAAAATGTGTATATTACGAGATAAATGTGAAATTGGAAATTTTGAGTCGTCCAGTGAATTTTTTAATCTTAATTTTAACATTGGCAAAAGAAAGCGATTCAGTACTTTGATGGATGAGTTTTGAATTTCATAATAACATTGTTTTGGATGCAACAAAAGCAAATTAAAAATAAATATAAGGGGAAAAAAAGAAGAAAATGGGCTGAAATGAAATTGGTATCATTAAAGTGGTAATTTTTTGAAATTTAAAATAAGGCAAAAATTATTTTTGCGAAATAATAATTTTGGAAGATACAAACACCAAGTTTTATAGGCAAGTCATAGCTATTATCCATATGGTCTGTCGACGTTTAAGTCAATTTCCACGTTAAGTTAAACTTTGATGTTTGTTTCTAACATTTTTTTTTCTTCTGAATGAATAGAGTTTTCAGCAATGCCGTAAGCCAACATCTGAGAAGTTTTAATAATATTTTGTAACCACATTAATTAAGCAAGCGAATTGTTGAATTAAGCGCAGCTGTAAAAACGTTCAATGAGGCAATGTGACATTTTTATATTATGCCTTTTTTTGCATCTGATTGTTTCCATTCAACAATATTCAATAAGAGTGATTTCTGTGCTACGTACAGTAGTAGAAGATAGAATATATATATATAAATATTGTTTTACTTTCTACGATTATGACCGCTCACATTATAACGACATTAAATACATTTTTATTAGATTATAATTGCCACAATTAATAATATGCTTTTAAAGATAATATAAAGAGATACGAAATATTATCTTGCTACGATGCTTCGGAAGTAAGGTCCAAATCTTTAAAAAAAAATTTAACCTATACATGGCAATTCGCAGGTGAGGCGTAAGCAATAGCTACGCTATTATTCTCAGAGCTCCAACAGTTTTGAAATTAGAGGAAAAGAAAGAGGGAGTGAAATTCATCTATATGTAAACTATCACGGTTATGATCGACAGATTTAGTGCGAAATTTATAGATTGTTTATTTAGATTCAGAACATGCAGATACCATTACATATTTAGATATAGATACTATTCTAGTGATAAAACATTTGAACAAATTTTATATAACTTGATGCTCTTCTAAGTTACTGGATTCATATGTAGATAGATGGGCAGACATATTTCCTACCGTTCGCCCAAAATTTAATATAGACCTACATTTTTGTACCAAATTATTTTATTTTTTGAATTTTTCCGTTTTTTTTTAATTATCGTGTTTACAGATAGACAAAAAGACAATCATAATTCCAACGAAAGTTTTATTGATAATGTAAAACTAGGGATTCTTCAAAGTATCGAGATTGAGGATTTTAGGACTTAGGATACTTTATCTTTACATCCGATCCGACGTAGATTAGAAAATTAAAATTTCTTGTTAAAGTTGTTTTGTTAGTAAGCGTTAGTATTAGTTCTACAATGTCTTTATCTGATGCGTGGTGGTAAATGCAAAGGAAGAAATAGAGGAATGGAAATATTCTCATTTAATCTAAAGTCTCGTTTCAATCACACACGAAATAAATTAAAAACATACCATTGGGATTGTAGAGTGGATATTCGAAATCTTGGCGACAAGAGCAAATTTCAGGATTGCCATCCTTAAGCTGGCACGCTTCGGGACTCAGCGTGTCCTTCCAGTTACAGAGTCGTTTAGAGCAATTGCATGAGACATTATTTTGAAACGGATGACACAGCGTTGTACCGCATGGATTCTTATAACACCTACATCTCTCTATGAGCTGATTATATGAGCAGAGGGGATCTTCTTCGCATCGGGTTTTCGAGCTCAGTGATACGCTGGGGAAGAAACAGGGGGGGGGGGGTATAGAGAAGCAGAATATTTTGCAAGAAAATAGTAGAAATATATTTTTATGTGGATATCAAATGAATTCAGTTTAGGTGAAGTATAAGATTTTTTTATATAAAGTTTTTCAAAAGCATGGAGTAAACTGTATGAATAAATCAGATATAGAGAGATAAATTACAAGTTTTACTGAAAAACATTGGGTTGCAAATGCGTAGAGTGGCTACTACAAGGAGCCTTTTATTAGTGAATAATAGCATATTACAAAAAATTTCTTTATCAATACTTGAGGCCTGTGGTGGATCGGTATGAGCGAGGATAGAACCTGGGACCTTGTGGTTCGCAGCCCAGTAACATGACCACAATACAAAAGCAATTCGTCTCACCTCCGACTCACTGGAGGGAGAGTCTGTGGTGAATAGCTTATAAGCCAGTTAACAGCTACGCTACCCTAGCAATTGTTTTTGTATTGTGGTCATGTTACCTGGCTGCGAACCACAAAGTCCCAGGTTCTATCCTCGCTCATACTGATCCGCAACAAGCCCTTCTTCATAAGATGATATAATAGGAAAATATTAAAACATAATAAAATACTCTTCTTTCCTGTTATTTCTTTATCCGAAATTCAAGCTTCCTAAGTCAATGCTTTCGGCGGATTTTTTTTTTCAAGTTGTAGGTATCATTCCATCATTATTTGTAGTTAATTCTTTTAGTGAACAATCAAATTCTAATAACCAGCGGGGATGGTTTCCTGAAATGTTTTCGTATATTATGCAATAAAAGATTGGTCATCCTTCCTCCGTTGAGAATCGCGGATCTTGGATCGAATGGAATCACCTTGGATGGCATTGGTGGATGATATAGATCTCTGTCGTGAATCTTGCATTTTCATTGAATCTATCACGAGACTATATATTTTGGACATCTTTTGCCGGTCTATGGGCACAAAACTACAATTAATATTTTAAGAGACCACATTTCATGAATTTAAGTCATTATGTTATGAGTTATTCCGTTTACAGGCATGGGAAATTACATGCCTATAGACGGTTAACTTTTCAATGAATTTGATTCAAAATTGTTCAGTATCTATATTTTAGACGCTAGACTTGGTATCAAATTTTATCTACTTGGCTCTTTGTGCGTTGTGGTAATGGAGTTTAATTGCACTCGAACAGCCAAACACAAAAACTTCCTCTAAATTAATTTCGTTCGAAATTTGATAGAAATCGATAAATTTGGTCGTTTTTCTACAAATTTATCAAAATCAAAATAGAAATCTCCAATATGGTCGTCTAGCTCAAAATATTTTCGAATTACATTTGTGACAGCCAGATAAATGAATGTCGAAATGTATTAATGGCTTTGGGGATTATGAAATTTGGAGATTCTTTTCTTTACTTAAACGATATGATCATCAGGAATTCATACAGAAATTGATAAAACCCTAAATTCATTCCATTTTCATTTATTATCAACCACCTAACAACGAAATGGCTGAAGTAACTTCAATGTGCGCAATTTAACGTCGTGGAGTGCAAGAATTCGTAAAATGGTAGATTTTGAGAAATATAAATAAAAGCTTCTTCTTTATTTTGTTCCGGTTTCGGCTACCTTTTTTTAAGACATATATTTTATCAGTCAATCCTTTTTTATCGATAGTAAAATTCATCGATTCAATTCTCATTTCCCACTTCTGCATTGAAATTGTTACTGTTGAATAAAATTAAAAATTGAAATTGTTCTTCAAAAATCATAAATAAAATTTAATTGGGAAGGAGCATTGGAAAGAAGGCAGCATGAAGCTTTCTATGACCACATGGTGTCTTATGGTAAACTACTCAGAGGTGGATTTAAGAGGACATTATGAGGACATTTTTAACCAGCTAAATACGTAAAATTCTTATTTAGCCTCATATTTCCACACAATTTTGACTTATTCAAACTGTTAATGACTTATTTTAAAGTCAATGCTTTATTTTAATAATTTTATAAAAGTGTATATGTATTCTAATTTATTAATGTTCATTATTGCGCAGATATTCAAGTTTGTTCAAAATGTTACTAAGCAGATATCCGCTGAGTTTGCAAATACCATGATAACTGAAATGTTCCCTAATGTTTAATAAACTACATTCCTTATAATTATTTTATTTTGCAAATTCAAATTACCATACATATTTATCTGTTTCAGCTTTGTATATTTTATTTACTTTATAAGATTGAAAAAAAATTATTTGTATTAAGCTTTAAACATCGGGTATGACGCAGCAAATAAAAAGGGATATTGAGCTTCGAAGTTGTACCAAAATCAGAACCAAAAGTAGATTTAAAACAAATCCAATAGTGGAAGCAACGCAGTTATTACTATTTGGACTTACTTGTAACTAGGAATTGAATGAAGGAATTTATACAAATCATTCATATATTCTAATTTTGCTTCTTTGGCATTCATTCTCGGAATTAGGTAACGACCACAAACAGTCACTGCGGGAAATTCCAGCTCTTTCGCAGACGTGCTCTGCAGGAGAAAGCTAATATAAATAAATAATAAAAATAAAACTACTACAGTTAAAGGCAGAGGATTGTTATCAAAATTGCTCATTTGAGAGGAATCTAATAAAAATAATGCAGTACTGGTAAAAGCAGGTAAAAAAAAAATATGCGATTAAAACATGATGATGAAAAGTGTCCCTTATGCTTTATTCATTGCCTACGCGATTTCAAGCTTCAATATTCATTGCCTATGCAATTTCGTGCTTCAAAATCCCCTAAACAAAACAACATCATGTTCTCACATGATAATAAGGGGCTTAAGAGCAGAAGTCCCGACAATATACAAATCATTATAAGATGCTGATGCAAAGTAAAAGAATAAGTATAATCAAAAGAATAATCTATTTGATTATTTTTCAGCTTAGAACTTTTTTCTGTTAATTATATACATGGATTTTCTTAATGTATATAATTCATGAATTTTTATAAATTGAAGATGGAGAACGCAGGCATATCCAGTTGTCATCATCTAACATATAAAATGAAAACTGCAGAAATAAGTGGAGTGGTTATATCTGGGCGATTCTATAGTGGTTTTCATCCCAAAATGATGCATAATGAAGTTATGTTTCTGAGATTTTTCTTGAAAATGGCAATTGGGAGAAGACAGGCGACCTCTGATGATGTGCATAAAGGGCATGAATTCTCATGAAACAAAAATTTGTGGAAATTAGATGTGGGTTGGTGACTCGGCGTCTTGTTCTTTCGCTTTCCTAATTATTGTAGGTATATAGCTGCGAATTCTATAAATTGAGAATTTTTTGCATACTTGATGAGGTCTTTGGCATCAAGTGTGGCAAATATGCGACACAATCAATGATATATTTGGCAACTTGTCGTCGTAAATTTACATTAATTTCTAAAATATTTAAAAATTTTCCGCGAGTATATAAATGTCTTGCTGCAATTACTGCTATAAGAGTTACCGTTATGCTTTTACTGAATAAATACAGTACGCCGCCATTGGTGTATTTAACCACGAAAAAATTGACTAACTTGGCCGAGAATCTGATCCGATTTACGATATAATTTCTTGAATTTTTTCCTTTGATCGAACTAATTTCAATTGCTTTAATGCATTGAAGATGGATCGTTTTTGCTTTATTATCTGTAAAGATTTGTAAATAATAACTGTACATGAAATTATATTTCTGCCGTTTTAATTAAAATCCATAAAATCCATGGAACTATCCGAACCGTAACTGTATCGATAATCAGTATTATATTCGATATTAGTGAGTTAAGTGCGGATAAATGATTGAAGAACATGATCAGCGATCTTCCCCCCCCCCCCTCTGACTTTTAAAGAAGAACATATCAACGCATGACAGTTAAGTCATAGAAACATAAATTCGATCACCTGGAAAAGATCGTCTGCTTTAAATGATATCTCATTGTTGTCAGATCAAGAGATTCTACTAATTGGTTACTCCGACCTACCACTAAGGTACAAAGATAAATCTGATTGATCGGACAATGCTGGCGGCAACTATGATTGAGTCCTAAGGTTCATCATTGGCCACGGCACAACCCTTACCGTGGAAAGCACATTTCGTCATCGATTGGAGGTGACCGACTCTCTCCACCGTTTCTGTACCCATCGGAGTAGTGAGAATCAACCACTATGCCGGAAGCTTTTCATCACATCTGAGGTGCTCCCTCCCGGCGGGGTGAGATTCTATTATAAAGTAAAAATACCTTTGTTTGCCAGGCTTTGGGGTACTTGAAGTATTCCTTTATCACTCTGATCGTCGTCATGAGGGTCAGTACAGCGAATGTGGTGATGACCGCTGTCCAGAATAATCGCCTCCATCCTGATCTTGCTCTCGCTATGTGTGATACTCCAGCAGCTGATAATCCGTCAGACAGAAAATTAAGTAGCCTTAGCATGAACTGGGAATTCCATTTCTTTTTTTTCTTTCTGTCGAGAAATTCAGTCATAAATTATTATAAATGATGTTTAGCTTTTGATATAAAATTGAAATTAATAGGAAGTTAGTAAAATTACTATTATTCCTCCAAAATATTATAAATTTTAATTGCGTAAGTGATAATGTTGAAAAGAAGAAAATTTTAATTGGCTTGCAACAGGAACGTATGATTACATTACCATTTTTGTTATCGAATCATCCTTTGAGTGATTATTTCACCTTTTTGTATGAATTATAACAAAATAAGGGATAATACGTATCCAATATTTGATAGATCCAAATGATAGATTATTTGTACAATCCATGGATTTCGGCGGGAAAAATGCTTCAAATAACAGCAATTTGCTTGTATATTCAGGGAACAGGGGACTCTGGAATTATCAAAAATGAACGAAAATAAAAAAGCGCCGAGGTGGCCTGGAAGTAAGGTCTAGGCTTCAGGTTCTAGGCCACTTCCACCGAAAAACCAACGTGTAAGCGGGTGCGGTGCAGGCTAAATCCGTCACAGCCAAAGGTTCTCCCGCTGGTGTGGCGTGGAAGTGTTGGAAAGAGGGGTGCGAGTTCAGGTGTCGTCCTTGTCGTCTGACCGCGGCTCAAAATTCTGAAGTCCATCTTAAAATAACCCTAGTGCTGCTATAAAATGGGGCATTAATCCAACTAATGGAACGAAATTAAAAAATATATATACTATATCTTTTTATTGTTTCTTCAACAAAATTAAAAAATTTGTGATAAAGCAATAACACCAATTTTCTCAAAATAATATTCTAATTAGATTAAAATATCTTTGAAATGTCCCAGGAAACTTATTTTTGATATTAAATTAAATTGATAATAAAGATTTCGGTTAAACATTAAAAAAAAACAGGATATGCATTTTATACTTCAAGGTTTTTTTTTTTTTTTAGATATTTAAAACCCAACTTTAGTTTAGAAAATATAAAATTTTAATGAAAGTTCAGTAAGTGTACATAAAAATATTTCTATGAAATTGCCATTTAATTGGAATTACTAAATCGTGCACAGTTTTGTTCCAAATGAATTTATATATGATAATAAGGAAAAAAACAACAGAAAATTTTAAATTAAGTCACCTGGAATATTTTAAAATTTTTTGAAATTATGTATCTTCTAATTTTTTAAAAATAATATATATATATTTTAAGAATTTAAAAAAAATATTTGACATATGTATATTTTAATACATATGAATAAAAAAAAAATTCATAACACTATGTGAAGGATTCGCAAGCGTACCTGATAGAGTCCACTGCCCCTCTTACGAAGTTTTACTTTATTTGACAGCTCTTCTCTCAGTTTTGATCCTCCCGCTGGTGTGGTGTGGACTGGGGGGTGCCAGCTCAGGTGTCGTCATCGTCATCTGATCATGGTTCAAAATTACGAGATCCGCCTCAAAATAGCCCTAGTGTTTCTTTAAAATGGGACGTTAATATAACTAAACTAAATTCTCAGTTTTGAAAATTATTAAATAATTATCGGCTTGGATGATTAAATCAGATGCCTTCTCGTCATTGAAGAGGGACTGAAAGTAGCTCCAAATTTGGCGATAACTTTTGCAAATCTGCACTTACATTAACTATGTTTAAGAATAATAGAAGTAATTCCAACATGACTTATGGATAGATAGAGATATTGTGAAATGAAAGAATTCTGACCATTTTATATACCTAATTATGATTATTATGGGGG
>JAPMOR010079402.1:164869-225487 GCA_026543865.1 Argiope aurantia | reverse complement strand
ACACACACACACACACACACACACATATATATATATATATATATTGTCACAAGATCTCCCAAACGGTGAATAAAGCGACATAAAATTTACTGTCATTCTTCAATTCTACATCATTTGTGTTATTTTCAGTTTCTAGAAGTAATTATTTCTAAAGACATTTCATTAAGCTAAAAAAAAATATTCACGTCAAATTGTTAAACAAACAAACAAAAAATTGTGGAATAAGTTTGATGAAGTGTAATAACGCAAGGTACTGTACGACACCCGCCCCACTAATAATAGCAAGTTATTTCCAATTAAGTGAATGACAATCAGGATTTTAAAAAATATTAAAAGAAATGACAACTATGAGACATGTGTGATTATAAAGATATAGTATAAATTAGAATAAAAAGAAGGCATTAAGTATAAAAACAACAGGAAGATAGATCTTAAATACATCGAGTGTTACCTTAAATTTAATGTGTCAACTATAATGTGATTTCTGTACGTGATGAATAAAAAATTATTCCAAATAATTTCCGAATGATGTAGGGTAATAAATCTGCTTATTTGAAGAATGATCAACAGTTAGTTTTTAATGCAATCTGATAATTAATACGATCATTCATAATCTCATATTTTTGAAAAATGCTTAAAAAATTTCAAAAAAGTTTATAAATAAATTATACAGCAATTTAATAAATGAAAGAAATATAAAATATATTTAATTAAAAAATTTTAATTTTTCAAATATTTCATGAAAAAGTTTTACCTTGGTCTTTTTTCTTTCGAATGTTGAAGATCATTTATTTTATTTTTTGCGACTCGCTTTATTCTTTTCATTTTAATAATATTTTTTGAGTAGATTGTATACAGCTTCGAATCATCCGCCTCTATGTTCATGCACAGCTGCGATTCAAGAAGGCAGTTACTAAGTAAACAAAAACGATTCCAATACTGAACAAGATTGCTACAGAAAGAACAGACGACCTTCGATATTAGTTAATTTAGTATGTTGACTTTAAAACAAACTTACGTTCTATATTATCACTTCAAATCGTTTGACATCTAATCAATGTATAAAGCACAAAAACCATAATTATGCGTTTAAAAGAATCTTAAAAGGGGATTGAAAACGATAGGAAAATGCTGAATAAAAGGAAACGAACGAAAATCATTAGAAATTGCTGCCTTAATTTATCAGACTTATTTTACAAACTCCACAAAACTGAAGCAGTAACAATTTTAGAAGAAGAGAAAGTCAGCCAGAAAATGATCAATATTATGAGGTGCCAGTACTAAATGAAGTTTAATGATTTGCTATTAGTGAAAACAGAAAAATACTTTGCTTTTATGTATTTTGTTTCTGTCGTGAAATTTGTATGATTGTGGTTTCGCTTCTACAGAAGGGTAGTTCTTGCTATGGAGGGATGCTATAGCTTTTAACCCCTTGCACTCGGAAAGATAATTCGATGCCCGATTACTCACTTAATACATAGACATGTTTATTACAAAAAAAAAAAATACATGCATCTGTCTTAAGTTGAGGTTCCATGAAAAATGAATCTATATCTTCTTAACATTCTGTAAATATTTTTAACAATTGAAATTAAAAAAATAATAAAGTAAAATGTCAACATGATTCTCCGTCTTGAATGGTGAAGAAGACATTCGAGTGCACAGGGTTAATACTAGTTGTAAGGTTGCTGTAGCTTTTAAATTTTATCTATTCCGTGATACATATTTGTTCCATTTCTCATATGTTGAAATCATTGAAACTACAAATAATATACTTCTATTTATAAGCAATATACTTCGGAATTTGTGTCATTATTTTTAATGTCAAAGCGCGGAATTCAATTCTAGTTTTGCAGCAAAAAATTGCTAAGATAAATAAAAAATAAATTTATTCTGTTACATCTATTGATTAGTGTACTGCTTTTCCAATAAATCATATTTAAGCTCCAAAGCAATTTTGTTCTATTCTAATTCAGAGCTCTTTTACCGAAGAATCCCTTAATTTCTAATTTAACTTTATATTTTGAATTCCTGAAAAAACGCCTTGGGAAAACGTTAAATCCTATTTCCAACGTATGTGTTTGTACGTGTTGATCTAGAACTATCAAATTTAGATTAGATGTACTTTGGAAGGTGGATTGTGACCTCAGGGTGATTCTTATTTTTTTAATGAATAATAAGATAACCAAAATTTTGGAGTTTCCCTTCATAACTACTAAAAATATCATAGCACAAGAATCAATTTTACACAATCTTAAAAATTATCTTTGCAATAGTATAAATTTACTTGTTTTGCACTTCTTTTTTAACTTTTAATTACTAAAAATAGACTTAGATAGCTTATTTCACAACAATAAATTTGACTGTTGTGAAGAACTTAATCGTGTTCTTTGTTTTAGTTCAATAGTTTAATGAAATGATAGAAAAAGAGGAAGAACAGAAGCAAGTGAATAGATTGTTATAAGACTTCAAAAGTAGCATATGTTACATTATCTAACAAAATTTTGAAACTTTAAAATGCTTCTCTGATAAAATCATTAAGAGCAAGCCAAGCAAAATATTTAATTGAAAATTATAGCAATCTATAGTTTGCCAAAGAAAGATAGATCATAAGACTAGCTCTCAAGGACATTAATATAAGTTGGCCTCCAGATTTTCACCAACTTATTTCTACCAGAAGTGCTTTTGAAAATTTCTGCAAATTTATTGCTGACATCTGTAATCCTTCATGACTGTTAAATTTTCTTCTTTTCTTTATGAAATGTGTTACATACTTACTTCTGTAAACCCTGTGTGATACTTTGTGGTGCACGGGGGATTTATAAATGTTTCAATTAAAAAAAAATAATCCCGGCAAACGAGCTGATCGCCAAAGACAGTCAGTCAAAAAAATATAGTTAAAAACGCATTTCATTATAAAATATACTTTGAAGTAAATTTTAAAATACCTATTTGTAAAATTACTGAAAACATTTTTTTTTATATATATATAAATATACGACATGTAAAATGGTATCGTTGAAAAGATAATTTTTTAAGTTTAAAAGTGATGTGAAAATCCTTTCTATGCTGTAATATTTTTAGAAATTATAGCAAAAAAAAAAAAAAAAAAAAAAATCCAAAATATTAAATTAAAATTTAAAGCGAATCATTTCTTAGGTGTATCCGCGCGAAATTCGGCAGCTTTAGATCTAACGATCAATCTTGCCTAACTTGCAAAACTTGAACACAATCATATATATTCTCATTTATTTTTAGGGCATTTGAAAGTAATTGTTCATCCCGACCTCTCAATTTTATGGGATTTTCAGATCATGAGGTGTCAATTTCTAGGTGAAATTTCAAGTCCTTCACAGATTAAAAAAAGAAAAAAAAATCCTGCTGGAGGCAATTTTTGATAAAATGTTCAAGCCGAATTCATTTTTATCTAATTTAACAGTACCCAATAGCTTCTTGGTTTTCATAATTGATGTTCTTTTTTGAAACTATTAGCATATATTTCAAATTGTAACTTATTAGGAATTCATATATTATGAATTCGAAATCAGTTGCTCTTATTTCATTGTGAGTATACTTCTATTTATTCATTATGACAACGATATAGCTTTTCACTCATTATAACGCATTTGAAAGAAAATTATATTGCACACTTCCGTTAGCACATGATGTAATATACTCTGTTCGGTCATTTTATTCATTTAATATCTTCATTCCGAAGCGGTTTATAGAGGTATTTTAAAAATTTTCAATTCATTTTTGTTTTTATTAATGTTTGATTTATTTATATAAACCAAATCCGATTATAGTGAGAATTAACAAAAACCATTTTAAAATTAGATATCTTTTTAAAAGATAATTTAGAAAAAAGTAACTTTAAACAATTTGATCCTTTTTACACTGATTTATATAAAAATGCCGCATGTGTAGCCACTCAGCTGACTATTAGAATATTCAATTGTACTGGATAAATGTATGATAAACCACAACAAATAATACTCACGAATCTTTCCTATAAGTAATCCTTTCTTATAGGCAATGATACATTGTTAAATGGATTATTATGAGCTTAAAAAAATAAATAAAAATAGAATAATGCACTGTAGACAAAAATGGAACGTTCAAGAATATCTTCATTGATTACCTTCTACCGTTTGAACGCACCATTTCCATACATATACTTTATTACAAAATCTACTTATTTCTTTTTTACTCTTAATTAGCTCTAAACATTTTAATATCAGCTAGTAGATATCTGGTTTCAGATACATTTATTACAGATATTAAGGTTTGTTACACATACAATGTCTGTCCAACAAATGAATTCATACGTACTTCAATTAACAAAAGTTTACAGTATATACTGTAAGGAAGGATCAAATGACAATGGAACAGTCAAAATAATTTGGTGTATTTCTGTGGAAGTATTCCGAAAACGGTGAAGTGGAAGAAAAGAAGAGCACTTCCAATTGCAAAATCAGTTGTCCAAAGGCAATCAGTTGTCATTTCATTCATATCTACATTATGTTTGTGATTAAAGAATAGCAACGTTATGTTATTCGTTTTTAAGTGACAGAAAGTGGTGCATTTTGAAAATTGCAGCTGCGAATGAAGGAATGCACTGAGAAGATTCATTATCATTGAAATGTGACGAGCGTTTCTGCATCATCTAGAGTGGTTTTGCTGTATGACATTACATGGCCACTTGCACATTGAACAAGTTGACGTATCTTTTTTGGCTCCACGAGGTCAATGGAAAGTCATGGACACCGTTCGAAACTGGTTTTAATCTCAGTCAAAAAACTGCTATGAAAAAGATAACCGCCGTTTGGTGAAGCAGTGGAACAAATGCTTGCATAACTTTGATTATTATTTTTAAAAATAAATTATGCCAATTCGTTTTCATTTGATTTGCCTTTATATAAATATTGTTTGGGTCAATAGATCTTCGTTTTTATTATTGAAAACATCTTTGAAGTTCGTATAATCAAGATCTTTGGTTTCTTCATTTTATCATTTCCGCATTGTCTCAGTGCAAACTTCATGCTTATATTTTACATTTCCAAAACAAAATGAGATCCATGTTGCCAAATCAGCAAAAGAAACATCAAAAATACTTCTCTGGAATGTGTGGTCCCATCTGCTGTATTTAATAGATTATTGCTTATTTTACTCCATGCAGAGGCTTTTTCTGGAGAAAGGTTATTTTCCCACACAAATATAAAAATTTAGTTAGGTAAATGGATTACATCTAAACAAACAGACTATTTTCTTCATTCACCTGTTGCCCAAACAATTGACAAATACTGTAGCTTCTGAAAGCAAATATTTTAAATAAATCGATCTTCAATTTCTATAACAAGCAGGTGTCTTTTTTAAATTGAACTAAGGATGGAGTCATATTTATATACCCAATAAATAAGAGTACCAAGAAACATTTTAAAACAAAGGCTGGTAGAAAAATGTCTTTATTAAATAACACTAACACAACTAGCAGTATTTCTATACAGTGAAACATAACATACTATAACACTTTATAAAACATTCCCAATTATCACAAATCATTCACCTCCCTTGCATTCTAGTAAAGAAATGTATAATAATGCCTAAACTTTGTTTTCTAGTTAGATACATCAGAAGCACAAGATATTTCAAGCACTAGGTAATTGTCTTTTTTATCAAGGAAGAACAAGATAATCTCCTAATACAATATGATACATATAATAAAATTATTTCCTTAGCTACATAGGAAGAATGTGATATAGTTTAAGTACTTCTATTTTATGAGACAGTAGCACAGTTTTAAAAAAATACAGTTTAAATGAATGCTACAAACAGTTGGCAATTAATGACAGTAATGAAGCGAGAGTTAATAGATAGAATATGGTAAATTTACTGCTATTACAATGCTTCATTTTATTCTTCAAAAAATACTGATTAATCACTGAGTATTCAGTAAAATAATTCAAGATATAAATAGCTATTTGCGTAAAATTCTATAATAAAAGAGTTGATTAATGAGTATACATGAGAAATAGTGACAATATCTATTTTACAATTATTAGAAGTGCTTTCTTTTTTAGTAGAACTTCATCTTTTATTAAATATGAATATGCCAAATAAATTTAAGTATTAAAAAAATTTAATATTTTTTAATTCATATAGCAACCAATTTTTGTATATCATACATCAAAGTTTTAAAAGCTTCCTAGCAATAAGAATATACTAACTAAATAGGAAGATAAGCTTTTAAAACATTTCAATTAGGAAGATTTTATTACTCCACTTCAAAAAGCATTAAATTTTCTAACATATCACTCTTAATAAATAAATATTTTCTATAAAATTCTGATAAACTTTTCTTACCAACTGAAGTAGTTTATACAAAGAGAATAGATTTAATATAATATGAGCATTAGTTTTAGATTAATTTAATTCAATGAATACAAACATAATTCAAAGTTAGTTTTAAAATGAAATATTTTAAAATTTAGAAATAAAGTCATATAATATAATATGAAAATAGTAATAGTATGACCAAATTAAGATTTTTTTTAAAAAATCAATAATAATCATAAAATCAATAAATTGATAACATATCAATGTATTTAAAAGTATTATATGTATTGAATTGTGATCCTAAATAATTAATTTCTCACAATTAAAATTAATAGGTCTTTTTTATAAAGTAAATAAGTTAAATCTAATTTTAGATTAATAATTCTGAGCAATTCAAAGGTAAATTATATGGAATTAAAGCAAGGCCAGACTCATATAAAAAAATATAGAAAATTAATGAGATAAATTTGACTGTACATAACTAAAGAAAGAATCATTACAAGAAAACACTTTGTATCTGAAAAACTAAGTAAATGAGCTATTTATACTGTTTCAATACATCCTCATGTTCAAATTACAATAAATGATATAAGTTATTTTTCCCATAAAATTAAATAAACATTTCTCTTTGGGAGACAATTATGCTCATATACTAATAAAAAGCGCATGAAATACTGTAGATAATACTTTATAAAAATGTTTTTTTATTAAGATAAAATAATAATTTGCGTAAAATACATGTGTTAATTTATAAATTGTTGTGAACATAAAGCATGTCATGTTAAACAATATTTTAAAATATGCTTCAAATACTATATTACTACACAAGAGAAATGCAGAAAGTTAGTCTAAAATAATACAAATAGCAACAACAAAAACAGGTATAAAAATATACCTGAAAATAGGATTAAAGAAACAGAAAAACAAAATATCACAGTCAATAAAACCTATCCCAATATTTTTTAAATGAATAGATTAAAATTTTAAACATTTTTGCAAATAAATAATGCAGGTTTAAAAAAATATCATAATCTGATTTCATAGTCTCACTCTCCCTAAAAGCAGGGTTTAGGGATGGAAACAAGCAGGAACAGCACAATATATAAAAAAAATTGAATAAATTAGATTAAAAAAAATAACAATGAACATTTGTCCATTTTGTAAAAACTGATATAATGCATAATTGTAAGAATATAAAATTTATATTTTTGTAAGATTATAACTACACAAAACATTAAAATTATACAACAATATTGTAACTGAAATAAATTGGTCTTAATTTTTTTTTATAGATACAAAAATTATTTCTAATTTTACATTAGAAAGAAATATTATAATATCAACTTTGGTCAAAGACAATTCAAAGATTATCTATATCACAAAACAAAAAATAAATTATATGTGAAAAAAATGTTTTAAATTGCCAGCAAACTATATAAAGTTTTTATTTAAATGAAAGGCATTCCATTTTGATGTCAAATTATTTCTTAGATAAGATATGGATATATACGAAAGAAATAATTTTAAATAACTATTTAAAACATTTTTTATTGTTATCTGAAATTTTGAAAGAAGAAAAAGTAAATTATTTCATTTCAACAAAAACAACACAACAATACTGTTACCAATATCTAAATTTTAGAAAATCACAATAAATTGCATATTATTAAGGACCTAAACTGATTTCTAAAAATTTTGGTATTGTTGGTCAAAATAATAACAATAAAATAATTTTTTAAACTGTTTTATAATATTTGATAAGAAGGGAAAACTATTTGCTTTTCAAATCTGTATTAATAAATTTAGGTGCACCACTTCCCTTTCAATACATTGATAAAAAATATAGTCAAAAGATTCATAAAATTCAATGTATTTAAAGCTGAATGAAATGCATTCACTATTGCATTAATAATGATATAATTTTCATTGTGAACAATTTAGAAATTTTAACATAATGACAAATTTGTAAATAGTGACAAACACAAAATTCACCTTTTCACACTACTCTGTTAAATAATTCGAATTAAAACATTTATGAACAGTATTCAGTGAATATTGTATTTATTAACATAATAATTTTGTTTTAAAACATAATTTATATCTTGTTCCTAAAAATAGCTATGCAAGCACAAAATAAATATAATTGATATATCTTTAATCAGGTACTCCCATATTTCATTAAGATTAAAATCATTATTAAATGCTTTAAATTATATTTTAAATGCCTTGTTAGCAGTTTTTAATCTACAATGTCTTCCTTTACTTTAGGTTGTAATAAATGCGCTAAGAATAAGCACTACTATCAAAAAGAATAACTCTCAACTTAAAGGCTTTGAATAAACCAAAGTAGATAAAAAATATATTAATCAAATCTTTTAAAACTTCTAGATATGAAAGGATTACTAAATAGAAAAAAAAAATTAACAGCTTTGAAAAATTTTAATAAAATAATATATACACAAATAAATAAAAGCTTTCAAGTGTATTTACACAGTATAAAAACCGAATCATAAATATTCACAACCTTCACCAAATATTTCAGGTAACAACCAATTGTGTCACACACATAAAAATTACTAAAAATGTGCAATTAAAAACCACCAAAATGCATAAAAGTAACATAAAATCAATAACCTAAAGTAATACTCAAAAACTAGAGTCAAAGATCACTGGGTTGAGGATGAATGTAGTATAAAATTAACTCAAAAACATCCATTCAATTCAATACTGTTAATGACATACTGAATACAATAACTAAAAAGCAAAATGAGAGTGAATCATTAAGCTGCCCAAGGATGGTTGTAGAATTGCGGACCTTATTAAAACATGAAGCTTGAAAAAAATAAGGGCTAAATGCACTATAGACTAATACAATTTCATCACAGGCACAGGACTTTTGAGTTGCATTCACATATCCGGCAGATCATTGTTATCTGGAGAGAGATCATTATTGTTTTTCAACCTCCAAATACCAATGGTACAATCGCTGCAAAAGAGAAAGTATACATTTAAACAACTTATTTATATTGCATTTGAATAAAGTAAAAAAACATATGCATGACAAAGCATAAAATTTATAATAAATTTTATTTTGATGACTGTCAAATAAAATAAATTTTCTTCACTTTCAATAATAAAGTTATAACATAAAACAAAAAAGCAAAACCAAAAATATTTAAACTATTTTCAAAATTTTGAAATGATGCATTAAATTTGTAATTTCTTCCCTAACTTTTTTAGAAAAAATTTTTAGAAAATGAGTTACAGACACATATGAAATAATATAAATATTAATAATAATAAAAGCAAAATCTTTAATTAATATTTCATAAATATTAATAGAATACCTAAACAAGGATGGTTTTCCTCCAAAATTTATGACAGCTAATATTTAAGAATTAGATAATAGATGAAGTTTTCAAAATTTTCGGTACTTCAAAAGGAGATAACAGAATTTCATCTATGCATGGCCTCAGAATTTAAGAATTCCTCCATTATAAAATGTAATGAACTTTTCATCACCTCAATGACTTATCTTCAAAGATTTTTAATGGATTGTGATTTTACACAAAAGACACAAAGTACCTGAAATTTTTTTTCACAAGAACAACAAGAAATAAAAACATGATTATTAATTTGTACCAATATTACAGTTCTATTTTATTTATTATGAAGTTATCATAGACATTATTAAAGGATTTTTTAATTCATTTGGCTAAGTTTGATTACTTTAATACAGAATATAATTTTCTGATAATCGATTATAGTCATAATTAGTAAGAAAAACCTACTTTTCATGTTTCAAATACAAATAATTCTAAATGAAATATTTGCCACGAAAAAAGTTGCTATTTGAAAAGATCTACATTTTCTTTTTTTCCATCCAGGATGTTAAGAAAAAGATGAAGATTGTCATATAATTTATTTTGATCATACTGTAAAAAAAAAAAAAAAATCATTCAAAACAACTAACCTAGAAGCTGTGAAAGTACATGAACTGTTAGATGAAATAGCATTTATTGGAGCGCTATGTGCCTTGATTTCACCAAGAAGTTGTGTTGTTTCTGTGGCCCACAGTTTTAAGTAGCCACCTCTGCATCCACTCAATAACACGGAATTATTAGAAAGAAAATTCAGTGCACATATCCAATCTTTGTGTGCTTGATTAAGAGACTACAAGAAATAAACATAGCAATAATTAAGATTTTTATACAATTTATCAAACTATAATTGTAAACAATGAATCCATCAACATTAAAATAAAGTTAAAAAAAAGATTAGGTACTTCTATGCAAAGGATGTTTCAAAATTAAAATGCTTCAATTTAATTGATATTAATTATATTTATAAACCAGCTTGAATTCAAGTACAGTGGGAAAAATGAATTTTCAGATTAAATTTGTACAAAATAACAAATTATTTTATACCTGAATAAGATTTCCATTTTTGAGGCTCCATTTCTTGATACACATGTCCCTTGATCCAGAAAATAAAAAGTTTCCACTAATTGCAAGAGACTGTATACCATCATAATGAGGAGGTTTTAAATTAGTTTTTGCAAGATGCAAACCCCCTGTGCCTTCTGTAACTTCAAAAATCTGAAAATGAAATAAAAATTCTAATATTTCCATTGTTTTAAATTTTTCTTTGATGAGTTTGGAAGTATTAGCAAGCAAACTTCAGAAACAAGACCATTCAAAAGCAGATAAAATTATTATTTAAAAATAAATTTCTTTAACTATATAAAGAATTATTATTTTCACATGAACTGGAAAAATTAATTTAGGTGACAGAGGAAAAATAAATTGAATTTTTACTTAAAATAATTTAGTAGGAAAAAAAGGCAAAACTTTTTTAAATTCTCAGAGTTGGTTTATTATATTTAATGTAAACATTTTTATTACCTTAATATAATGATCTTTTGAACCTGTAACAACAATATTTTTATCAGATCCATCATTATCTACCGCCAAACACATGATTGCAGCTTGATGACTTCCACTCAATTTGCCAACTGCTTTATACCTAAGAAGAAAACATGATTCAAATGAAAATTAACTTCACAAATGGAAACATATTAACTATCAATTGGCGAATACCTGTCAATATTAATAAAAAGGTTTTTATTTTAACTCTAATTTGCAATATATTTATTAATGAATCAGAGTAAAAGAAATTATCGCCAACAATTCGCAAATGAATTTTTTTTGTTAAAGTAAGTAAAATACTTTAAAATAATTTTAAATGTACGATATACAAATGTACGATAAATTATAAGCAATATGGGATGATAATTGGCACATTTTAAGCAATTTTTAAATCTATAATTAAAAAAACAACAACAGAATACATATATTTAAACAGAGACAATAAGAACTTACATTCTTAAATCCCATATTCGAACGACATTACTAGCAGCAGAAAATAATGTGGTACCATAACGGTTAAGGGCAATATCGTTTATCTGATGTTCACCTTGAGGCATTAATAAAGTCCTGGACGGTGTGTTCAAGGCAGGTGTTCCAGAATTTGAAGCACCAGACGAACTGTAAAAAGAATAATGATTTTATTAATTTTTAAAGACCATTAATTAAAATAATATTTTTAAGACAGTTTGTTATAAGTTTTCAAACAAAATATTGTTTATTAGAAATAGCAGAAGAAACAAAAAAAATTCTTCAGTTGCAAATTAGTTTAAATCAATAATTTACTTTTATGCTTTACTGAGGGTCCCTTTCATCATTTTAAATGCCTTCACTTTAAAAAAAGTGTTAAAGCTATTTGTTGTTGTTGTTACTTATGGCACGTTACACAGCCCGTTGAGTGAGCATCTCTTGTTTTTTCGGCAGGGCCAAGAGTATGACTTAGCTATTCATGCATCACGTTCGCTTGCACAACCCCTTTTTACAGAGGGACACATTCACACCCCTCACAGATAGAACACAGAAGAACAACCATGCCTGAACCAGGATGCCTAGATCACGGGGAAGACATGCTACCTCTATGCCAGGATGCCTGCTTAAAGCTATTTAAAGGTAATAATTCTACAAGTTGTTTTTAACAATATTCAAAGGATAAAAAGCATTAAAGCAAATATTTCCATCAATTAATTATGCACCTATGTTTAAAAAATGAAAAATAATAACTTCTATTCTATACTAGCATTCGCTAACACATTATTCTTCAGTATTTCAAGAATTGCAGATAAAATAACACATAAAAATAAATACCTGAGTGTTTGGACACATTTGGCTGGATTTTCTCGAACATCCCAAACTTTAACAAATGCTGTGGAGACACTGAAGGCTAATCGGGAATACTCGCTATAACGCACTGAAACTACATTATTAGGATGTCCGCCTAGACTTTGTATTTCTTTACCCGTAACCAAATCCCAGATTTTAACTGTACGGTCTAAAAAAAGGGCATGAAAAATTATAAAGGAATAATTATGATGAAAAAACTTTTAAAAGGAAGTAAAAATTTTTTTATTTTTAATTTTACCTTTTGAACCACTAAATAGGACATCATCAGTTGCATGCAGAGATAAAATGGCTCTGCTGTGGCCTTCAGCAGTATGTGTACAAATAAGTGGAGAACTTTTAATTAGATTCATCTTGGATGAAAATGGCAAAATAACTCCACTTAAAAAATATAAAAAGGAAAAAAAAGTCAAAACTGTAATATGGAATGGGCATAATCATAAACATCGTGCTTATGCTAAAACTTATGCTACAATTATTTTAAAATACTTTTTAACTACATACATATAACCAAAAATAAATGAATGAAACAGCTGCTATTATTTCTAATTGATTCAAAATTAACCTCCAGCTTAGTATCATTAATGTATTAAAATCTACAAAATCTTTTAATTGTAAAATTCTAAGCATTTAATATCAAAAACATTTCATATATAAAGATCCAAAACTAGAAACAAAAAAACATTTCATATATAAAGACCCAATTATAAATTTTATCAAAATTTATTTTCAGAAAATATAGAAGTAACACAGATATAATAATACAAATCTGTAAAAATAATTTCAAATATAAAGATATTTCTTATGTGATTTTTTTTTTTTTTACGACTTAGAATATAAAATACTGTCTCGGTGTGGAAAACAAGTTAAAAATAAAGACTAAATTAAGATAGGGTAATTTTCTAAAAACTATTTTTGACAAAAAATAAATAAAACCTAGTAACAAAGCACATTTTAAATGAAATCAATAAAATTTGTAGTAATAAAAGAATTATACTTGGCTTATTCTAAAAATAAATAAAGCAACATGTACTAAAAATTACTTGTTTCTATTTCAAACAAAATACACTGGTTGTTTTTTGCACGGAAAAACCTTGAAATTATTATATTTATAAAAGGAAGTGGCATATACAGGCAATGTGGAACTGCTGAATTGTCTACTTTTTGCATAAATTTAATTATTAATTTATTTAATTTGCCTGTATTATTTACATTAATTAATAATGTAACACAATTTGCCTTTTAGTATTAATATTTAATCATTTTCATGTAAAAAGAAGAAGGAAATATAAAAATTTCTCTCATTTTATAGGAGATAAAAAAAAATTCATGAACTGTAATTTCTTTTGCTATTGATTAAATGGAAAAAAACTGCAGAAATGTGCAGTCGAAAACTGATATACAAGAGGCTTTAAATTTTTTCTTAGCATAAAATTAAGGGGAAAAGAAGCGAAGTTTGAATGTATGAACATTAATTAATGATAAATAAAAAAATAAAATAAAATATTGCATTGATTTTTTGGTGATAAATATAACAATTTCTTTAAATATATATATATTTTAACTCTACAGCTAGTAAATTAAAAAAAATTATTCAGCTTCAATTTTAAATATATTTTTAAATAAGGAAAAAAAAAGCATTAGATTTAAAGCTAAATTTAAAATACAGGCCATTATAGATGAATAACTTCAATATCAATTTTGAAATATTGCAACAAATAATAACAGAAACCAAAAGACTGACAAGAAAGATGAATAGAAAATTCTAGTCATGAAAATATGTCCAAATTCAAATTAATAATTTTCACCTACCTACCAGGCTTGTTCAACCTAAATGATCCACTAGTTAAACGACTAAATACATTACTATCTTCACGTGCTTTGCGTGATGCTGAGGGAGAATTTGGAGGAGTAGTATCAGACACTGTTGTTTCACTGAAGTAAAACAATACCATAAGCAAAATATTGCAATTATTTATATAAAAAAATAAAGCAATCTGATTATTTTAAAAGAAACAATTTATTTTACAACAGTTATATAACAAATGGCTAATTAATTTTAAACAGAAATACTCACGTTGAACTTTGGCGTGACAATGAAGGAAGTGGAATGACACTAGCATTTGAGTAAAACTTTCGATTAAATGCAGGAGAAAAATCGGCCACATGTTTTTCACGACTTCTTCGTTTTAATAATGGGGATTTTTCTGCTTTCCGACCATACACCATATCTCTAAACAGATGATAAATACAATAATAACATTTTTATTCCAATTTTTTTTTAAAAAAAGGAATGTATTTTCAAAAAAGATAAAATGTAATATTCTACAAGAAACTCATTTTTTAGAATGTAATATTCTACAAAATACTCATTTTTTTCTCACTTACAAAATCATTTTTTTAATATCTTTTTTTCCCTAGAAGTTGTTGAATGTATCAAGAAAATGATATCTTAAATTGTAAAAATATTAAAAGTAGAAATTATTTCACTTATTTCCCATTCATAAATGTGTAAATTACAGTAGTTAGTAACAATCATTATATATTTCTTTACATACAAAATGTAGATTGAAACAAACTATTTGAGGTAATTTTTTTCAAGCTGTATTCAAATAAGCCATGATTAAGCTATTAAAATATATTACTATTAGTTTAAAGACTATATGACTACAGAATTTGAAAACATTGCTTATTGCTATACACTTCTAAAGAACAAATATATTTTCTTAAACTAGACTGATATTGTTTTTTAAACATTTTTTATTTATCTTCCACAATTAAAAGAAAAACACTGCAAAGCAGCACATAATGATAAAATAGCATATTCAATTACATTTTAAGAAATAATGAGATTCCTAATTATTCAAATGTGAGATGTGTAATGCAAATAAGTATATCAGAGACTGAATTGTAAAGACAATCCTATTAATTCCTTCAAAGTAATTCATTAATTTTTGGTATTCTACTATTTTTAAAGTGATTTGCATCTATTATGAATGTCAAATTAGTGCACAATTACATCCAGGAAATCAAGTAAAACTTTTATCATAAAAAATGAATAGGTAGAGGTAGAAGAGATATTATTTATTAACATATATACAAATAATAGTTTTTCTACCATAAAAAGGAGAAAACAACTATAATAAACAAAATTGTAGGAGACAAATTTTTTCAATCTTATACAATCATGTTTTGCTAAATGTAGTTTTTTCATTATCTTAACAAAATAATTTTCAAAATTTTAATAAGACCAAATTTGTATCTATCCAACTTATATTTGGCAGCTATTTACAGATGGCAAAAATACTCACATTTTTTATTCAAAGCTGCTCTCATATTTTTCCTTTGATTAGATACAACAAAATCCTAAGCTGTAGGACCTAATAGTCTACTATAAGTTTGACGAGATTCTAAATTATTTAATCAAAGAATTTAATTGGAACTGATATATTTCATAACATTTAGTTTTGAGTTCCTCATATTGTATTATCCACAAAGAAACTTTCATTTGTCATAATTTTGGAAAAATTACTTCTTCCATAAATTACTTATAGATACTGCATTTATATTGATGAACAATACATTCGGAGAGATCTGATAATTGATTTGCAGAGAGTAGATTTATTACCATCAATGTTCAGCAACATGCGACTAGATAAAAACAAATTTACCAAGATTCAAAAGAAAATTGAATATGAGATTCAACTATTAATTTTCAGCCAATCATGATCCAAGACCCACTGCATGTCCTATAATATCCACAAAAGAAGCCAGTATGTCACCAAAAATTTGATGGTCCAGATTTGGATGAGGTTATGCAATTACTGTGAAATATAAAGATGAGTTCATGGTAGAATATGTTTGCTTTACTATCAGTGCACAGTCAGTCTCAACTTTATTTTGATGAATTCCTTCATTTTTAGATTTCACAAAATAAAAAAGGGGAGGAGGGGAAAGGATCTCCCAGTTTGCATTGATTTGGAAACAGTTACATAAAAATGAAAAGCACAACACAAAACAGATATAATTTAGTATAGAGTCATAAAATTAAATTTGAAGTTCTAAATTAGATCTTAGTCAATATATGCTAATTTAAGCATAACAACTGAGGAATACAATAAACTAAAAAGATCAAATTTAACTTGAGATCTTTACTTTAAAATAGTAGCTAAGTATAAAATGTCAGCTTTGATAAAAATCTGTATATCAGAAAGATTATTTTAGATTCTTTTATAAAACGCTTTTATGTCATTTAGAAATACTTGATGTCTTATCACTATATAAAAATATCAACAACAGTTATATACAATATCTTTGTGTGAAAGTATATGTGATTCAACACAAGAAAACAATTTTCTAATTATATGGAAAGCAAGGTTTGTTTACTCAGAATTCATACTCAATAAATTTCTGGAAAGAGATGATATTCTTTTAGTGGATTGCCCTAAATGATCTGGAGCATTCCTGAAGGGGTTGTAATTTGATTTCCTCTCAAGGATTGGATTTGGATTTTAATAGCGCAAAAACCAGAAATGGCTATGCTGTGCCAATGATTTCCTCTCAAAGAACTATTGTGGAAGAAAACCATTATTGTGTTGTGGAAATAATTTCACAAGGATTTATCATTTCCAGTGTGATCTTTTATTGTGAAAATGGATAAAAGGATCACACCTGTAATTGCTAATTTTGTTTTGCTCAATACTATAGTTTTATATAATTGTACTATAACAGTTGCCAATCTAAAAGTTTAGGAGAAAATTGATAAACAAAAATTATTTTTTTTAATTTTGAACACTAGTTTAGATAAATTGTGCAAATTTGTTTTATTACCATCTTTAGATATACATTTTAAACTTGGAAACTATTTAATACCAAACCAATTAAACTACGAAAAATACTGAATTTAATTATTTCAAGACTAGTAAAAGATTTTATGTTTATTAATTAATTGAAAATCAGAATATAAAAAAAATGCATTTCAATGCTTAGCACAAAGTTAAAAAGGCATAAAAAATGTCATCAAAATATATCTTTGAGCAGTTGATAATAAGTATAAAACTTTTGATTATTTTAGCTAGTGCCACCAGATGCAATAAAGCCGATACAAATATTCAATACATAAAAGTAATATTTCATTATCTTATTTTATGGATGTTTGCATTTTATTTATTTTTACTTAGCCATTTGAATTTTTAGCTTTAATCACTATACTTAAACACTGACCTAATTGCAAATAAGTTACAAACACAATAATATTTTTCTAATTATAAATACATTTTTAATCAAAAAAATTAAAATAACAGTCTCTATATTTTATCCATGTTATCATATTGATTTTTAAAAAAAGTTGTAGTAGTTTTGCTATAATATTTATCAAGGATCTCAAATACCTGAGCTTTTAAAGATAGTATTAATTTTTTACAATCCAGAACTGGCTTTTATAAGAAATAAAATTTTTTGTCTTCAGTTGCGGATTTCATTTCTGAAGCTGATGAAAAATGTACTTGAGATAAACTCATCCTTTTTTGTAAGATTCAAGCTTCAAAATTATAAAAAGATAAACAAACAAACCATATATGTGTAGGATGAGTTTTGTAATTTTGTAGGACCTATTTTCTCTTCTCTAGCCAATAAATAAGTAAAATAAAAATGCAACAGAATTGAAAATAATAATAATAAAAATAATGAACTTTGTATGCTTGTGATATCAACTTTCCAAACACTTATGCAACAGACCAAGCAAATTTAAATATGGTGTAACTAATCTAATTACACTGAGAAAATTCAATTCATCTTTCAAATCAATAATACGTCTAGTTATTGGAATCATTTATATCCTCTCAGCAAAATAAATAACGTACAATAAAGGGTCATTTCAGAGATTGCATGCTTTGCAAATTTCACATGCAGTATTTTGTGTTTAGTCAATAAATGAAATATATACAACTTTGTTGTGTATTGGAAATAAATTCCTAAACTAAATTACTGTATTTGTGATGGCTTTTCTCCCAAAAATTTAGACTAATGAAAAAATGTTATTTGAGAATTTTTCAGCTAAGTCCAATTTTAAAATACTTTTTTAATTCCCGACAGACAAGGTTTCAGATGTATCTACAGACATTTTTTTATCAATAATCATCTTTAAAATTTTTATTTTAAATCTTATAATTTAGAATGAGACATATTACCTATTTATTGCTAATAAAACAAAAATGTGAATTTGATCTTTTCTAATTTAAATAGTTAATTTGTTTTTATTAATAATAATTTTAAAAAACCTCAAGACAATATCATTTCAATGAATCTAAACTACCTTTACGATCAATAATAATTTTAATTACATTTAAATGTATAATGGTGGCTTTCAAGTTTTTATACAAAATGAAAGTTTTCTGTTTACATACAGTTTCTTTATATAAAATGCTCACAAATCAACTTTGTTGAATTCTTTTATTGGCACTTGAACTTTGTGATAAACATTAAAATACAATAATACCTTTTTTAATTAAAAAATTATTGATTATCTTATTATTAACTTATTTTTAAAAAAAATCAAATCTTCAGTGACAATATTTGAAATAATAAGAATTTAACATATTTCAGTATTAGAAAAATACAATAATATAGAAGGTAACTATTACCATATCTGTTATTTATTTTTAATTAAATAATGTAATCTGTGACCAAAGTTTAAGCTAATTATTTAAAAGCATAATAAAAATAACACTTATTAAATTGTTCTGCATACAATACAAATTAGTACATATCAAAAATTAAAGTAATAAAGATAATGCATTTTCCTTACATAAATAAAAAATAAATTAAGAAATATATCCACTTTGAAGGAGGCATAAAAATTAAAAATTATATAAAAGATAAATACTTCTATTTAACATTCAAAGATAGAAGTATAAAAGCAAAAGATTTTTCTAAAAATTTCTGGAAATATTTAAAAATACTTCACTTTAACATCATGCAGAAAGACATGCCGTGGTTATTTTAAAATTAGAAAAAAGTTTTCTTTTTCTCTTACTGAAGAGAAGTTGGAGCACTAGTTACTCTAACTATTCCACGTTCTTCTACTTGAGTTGGAGAGCCTGTTAAGGTTTTATCTAAATCAAGTTCATCTTTCAGGGCAGGTCCAAATGACCAAGCAAGTCTAGATATTGCTGGCTTTTCTGGTGGCTCAGCAACTGATGGACATGAATCAGCAGGTGCTAGAGTAGCTGGTTGAGATTCAATGGATTGAAATTCTGATGGAAGGCCTGTTTTCTTGCGACGTTTCTGAAATATCATAAAACATGCATTATTACTACACTACGGACTAAAAAATAATAATAATAAATAAATAAAATAAAAAGTTTATAGCACTTTATGGTTAACCCAACAACTGGTTCTTGGTAAATGTCAAATATTACAATAACTTTTCTAATAATATTGCCGCATTGAAGAAAGACTGTCGAATCTCCATGGCCAAATGGTCATGGCACTGGTCTTGTGATCAAGAGACCTGGGTTCGAATCCCGCTAGAGATACTGAGATTAATGGTATATGTAAATACTTAATTCCTTGATTTTATGTTTTCCTTTATTTCATGTTCCAGAAGATACTGGACATTTCTTTAGTTTACCAGACAATTGTTCTGGACTTTTCTTACTGTCTCCAGAAGAGTATTCTGGAACTTTCACTGCTTATATAAAAGCAGAAGATTTGTCAGTTACTGTATTCTCAATTCTGAATTCAGTTAATAAATTGGTTTAGGTCTACCTCTTGTGTGTGTCATTAAGTTCTATACTATAATTCTACGTGACAATATATAAATGATAAAAATTAACAAAAGCATAGAAATCTTATGTTGCAACGATTCACAGAGGGAAGTTGTGTTAGGAATCGTTTCCCCTTTATGAGCAAATTGTTTTTAAAATTTGTTTTTAAAACTCTAGTACATACTGTCATCTACTTGCAATATTAGAGAAAAAATTGTTAACAACTTTAATGATTGCAGACACACAATCAAACTAAAAGCTGAATAGAGAAATAGAGTACTCTTTTGATACATTATATAGTTCCTAAGGAGAAAGCGAATTGCTCCCTTTAAATAAATGACTTTAATAACAACTGAACAGCTTACATGTTCTTCTTTGCTGATATATTGAATAAGTTGAATATAAATAAACAAATTTCCAGACTCATCAGGCACTTATATACTTTGCAAATAGGGAAGTGGGACATTCAGTATCCAATTTAATTGTGCTGGGTCAATGAAGAAAAATTAAATTACATTAATAATATTGAATTGGATAACAAAATATACATTTTTTCTTTCTTTTTTATAATTTTTTTCAGAAACATTAAGAATATTTGCTATGAATATTCAAAATATTACCCAATTTTTTTTTCAAACATAATAAAGACTAGGAAAAAAAAAAAAAAAAAAAAGCTGAACTGCATAAAATAATGAATTGTGCCAAATATCAGCATTCAGAATTAAAATAAATATGACTAATTTAACAATAAAATGAATATTTTCATATCAAAAGTGCTCGGGATAGTATTAACATAGAAAACAAAGAATTATTAATCAAAAGATAATTAATTTCAATAATGATAAAATTTGATTCCAACTTTCCGAATTCGGTGCCAGATTTTTATATTCACATTAAGTTAAAATGGAACTCAAATATCAAGATTATATATTTACAAAAGAAATAGAGTGCTATTTAGAAAAGAAATGCAAAGATATTTGCAATAAAAACTAATAATTGTTTAAAATTTGTAAAAGTACAACACCTTTCTAAAAAAGTAATAATATGGGGAAAATAATAAAAAAAGAAATATCTGGATTATTGCAGCCATAGTAATTTTTTTTAATGAGAAGTTCAAATTTTAAAATATTAATCTGTGTGAAGTTATTTTATTTAAAATTTACTATCAATGAATATGAGCTAAATGCTGTATCACTTTAACAGTACCAATTCTTTATATCAGTCATTCTATAATTATTGTAAAAATATCTGAATGGAAGAAAATCTTTCAATACTGAAGTAACAGCAAAATCCTTATAAATAAACTTTTTTTAAAACTTATTTAAATTTGGTGATGTTTGTCCAATCTTGCTTAGTTAGCTTTAATGCATTCTTTATATGTTTTTAAACAAAATATCTAAAAATCATAATATTTAATATATTATTTTCCTTCTAAAAAATTATATGCTGCAGATTTTTTTTTATTTTTTTCATTTTGAATTTTATTATTACACACAAATTTGGCTCTTTAATGTTTAAAAATTCTTTTTAGAAAAATAAGTAAAACTCCATTACTTTAGTACAAAACCACAATGTACTTACTTTGCTCTTTGAGCAGTCAGAGGCTGGATGGAAAGCTTCTGATACACTACTAAAACAGAAAATAATAACATATAATAAAAACAAATTCATACAATGTTCCATCCAACCAATATTTTTTTTTAAAATGAATATGATAGATAGGGAAAGTTTGTATTACATAAATACAAACTTAATATTAAAAGAATATTTTACAAAAACAGATTCATTTCAATAACTGAAAAACACAAACAATGCAAAGGAAGAGATATGATTACAGCATAGACAAAAAAAGAGAGACAGATGTATATATTATAAGCGCAAGACAGATATATAATATAGAAAATACCAAAGAGTGAATTTTATAAAGGTGGGTTTTTTCGCTATAATAAGTTTGCTATTCTTAATTTCTGAAATAATGTCATTAATACGAATAACAATTAAATTGAAATGTTTAATTTAAAATGATAATAATCAAATAGATGCACATTATATATATATATATATATATATAGCAAAATTGCTTATATACATGGCTATTTAAATTTAAGTTCAGATTTTTTTAAAAGTCAAATCAACCTAGAAACTACTTTGATAGGACTTCACTTGTTACACTGCTTTCTGATCATGCTAAACTAACCAGTTGGAGTGATATTATTGGTGATTAAACAAGCAATCAATACATTGTGAGGCTAAATTCTATCAACATGCCTTTATTACTTATTATAAATCAGATGCTATACAAATAAAATACCCACTTTTATGCTTCTAAATCTAGTGAATTCAGATTTAGGGACAATATAGTTCTTTTAAACAGTACATGTTTTAAATCTCAGTATGGGGAAATGTTTCTTGATACAAAAAATTATTTCAATTTTGTTTAGGTGCACTTAATGATGGATGGCTTATAGCAGTTGACATGTTTTGCACATTAATTACTTGCAAACAAGAATGAATTTCTATCCATTGTTTCTTGGCAAATATTATTCATCTTCCTAAATATTATTTTTACTTTTTAAAATAAATTCCAAAGTTTGTAGTCAGTATACAATAATTATAGTAAAAATACCATAATCGTTAATCAATAAAAGTAAAAATGCAATTAGCAACTTTGGTGATACTACATAACAGAGCATTGTTTTTTTAATACATTTTTTCCACCTATTGATCTAAAGAAGGCAATGTAAATACAAAGGATGAAGCAAAAATTATAGCATGGAATGAATGAAGAAAGATCACAGAATATCAGTGGAAGGGTAACAAAAAGATTGTTTTGTTTTTTGAGAACAAATTTAGCTAAAATAATTTTTAATAACATTCTACATGAATGATTGCTTTGATGAATGATCACCATCCATGTTCAGAGAATCAGAATTTTAAAAAATAAATTACCTGTCCACAGGCGAACTAGACCTACTGCTGCATTGACTCCAAGACACTAAAAAGAAACACAGGCAGAAATCATTAAATATTTATAGTTTATAAAGTCAATGGGGATATTTTTAGGGTACATGAAAAATAACATTTTACAATATATTTTTAAATCTTTAAGATATTTCCCAGCAAATTTTTAATTAAAAATGGCAATTTATTTTATTTTCAATCATACTTTAGTTCTAATGCTTTCTTAACACATTAAGTACCAAATAAAAATCTGTAAGATGTACACTAGGTACCAAAAGTTTTGAGGCAAACTGCAATCAACAAAACTCATCAGCGGTTTTAATAGATGGCGGATGAAACACAAGAAAATTCACGAGCGGTACATAACGTGTTAATAACCATGAGTTCGTTATTTTTTATTTCATTTTTATAAGTCTCAAAAAACAAATATAAACATTTTAAAGTTCAAAACTTTAAAAACTGATAGAATAAAATCAAAATGGATAATTTATAAAGAGCATGCATACAAGGAATTTGTCATCCATTTACATATTAGTATATTGTCCTTACTACTAAAAATAGAGTAATATAATTCAATAAATTAACAGAGTAAAATTATTTTTCAAACCATATCAATGTTAAAACTTTGCCTAGTGTTTACATTTTTCACCCAACATATTGAATTTAATGTAAAGTAAAATCATCTTCATGTGCAATACTTTTTTGATAATAAAAATTCAATTTATTTTTGAAATTTGAAAAGTAAATATTTAAAATTCAAAAAGCTGTAAATGCTTTTTTTTTATCAAAAGCAATTCAATTATTTCATATAAAAGTGGAAGTAATTCAGTTAAATTGATCATTTGCATTAAGATTCGAAAAAGAAAAATTAATTCAAGTAATGAATAATGATATAAAAATGGGATTTTAAATAATAAATTTGTTACCTTGATCATCATTTGCAGTAATATAATTTAGAACATCAGTATTTCCATCTTCAACAAGACGTTCCAAAAATTGCAAATATATATTATGATTATTATTTGACTCTCTTAATTTTGCTTCAAGTTCTTTCATTTCTGTTTCTCTTTGGACTACTTGAAATGTCTAAAGGAAATTATAAATAACAGTTAATATTGAGCTCAGATAAAAACTAATGAAAAATCGCAGAATGTTAGAAAAAAATTTGGCAATTAGATAGGGTAAATAAAATTTTCAATGTGAATATAAGCAAAATTCTTCTTTATTTTATATAAATTTTAACATTACCATCAAATTTACATCTCTAGCTTACATTACGCATCAGAATGGCAAAAGATAAGCCATGCTCACAAGTGTTTTTTTACTATCATTTACAAAATGATGGAATTTGTTAGTTCCATGTTTAAACAGAAACAATATAATATTTTCATTTTTTTTTTATATATATTTACAAGTTAAATCAGGATGATGAAAGCAAACTATACTTTGAAATTATTTTACATCAAACCCTCAGATAACATAAAAACAAATCAAAACCTCAATATTGAATTCATCTACTTTGCAGCATATGAGAGAAAAAAAAAATATTTCCTAAAATAACTAATCTTAAAATTTTACATAAATTTTGAAAATGCAGCAAATAAAAGAATTTTAACTTGATTAATTAATTAAGATATAAAGAAAATTTAATGATTAAGTTTTAAAAGATAAATGAGAGAATACCTGATTGATTGCCATGTTAATTGACTTGGCTAAAAAGTATTTGGCTTCCTGTGTACCAAGGTTTGCAACAAATTTTTCTACATCCTGAAGATCAATATCTTCCTAAATAAAATAAAAAGAGATTAATTTATTAATATCAAATAACTTTTTTAAAGAAGCAAAGCCCAAAATTAAGTAACAAAGTTACCAATCTGATACTTTGAACTTAATATATTTGTACCATTTTAAAACATGTATAATGTTTTATTTAAGGATATGCATTGTTTCAGATCTTATCTTAAAAAGCCTTATGAAAAAAAATCTTAAATTTTTTGAAGAGCCTTCATAAAGAAATACAATAGTTTGTTTACTTTGAAACAATTCAGGGTATGGATAATCATTTATTAAAAGTTGTACAACATAAAATGTATTAGTATGTTAAAATCTGTCACTAGATTTAAACATTAAAAAATGTTTCATAGAGATAGCCAAAAAATTTCTCTTCTTTATAACTACAGTATCTAAAAGTTTCATTAGAACCTGACAGTCATTTCTTTCCCTCTTTATAAATGCTTTCATATATCTGAGAATTAACTATAAATAAAACTAAGGCATGAGAATCCTAATATATAATTCATCAAATCATATTAGCTACTAACCACAAGAGTAAAATAAAATGAAAACAGAATTAGTCTAAATATTTCTGTGTTCATAAATAATATTTTTAAATGGTCACAAAAATAATGTTCACACTAATCTCCAAATAATAATAATTAGATTTCCCAATTAATTTATAAAATTAAGTGCATAATAAGATCCCCTTAAATGCAGCCAAATGATATCCAAGTTAAAATCATAAATATAGAGTTATAAAAGAGAAATTTTAGAAAAAGAAAAAATCTATGTAACATTTGAAATAATTCTTGCTAAACAGTTATTGAATTTGAAAATACTTTTATTTTTTTATTAGTAAAAAACATATGAACCAAACTTTTTTTTAACGAGCAAATATAAAAATACCTATTATACAAATACACAATGGAAAATAAATTTCTCCAACTTACAAACTATTAATTATCATATTGCACACAGTAGTGAACTATACTACTGTTAATTACTTAATCAAATAAATTTATAAAAAAGTAAATATTTTAAATCAGATAGTCATTCTAAACTGCTATTACATGCTTATTTTAGGTTACATTAAAAATCATACAAATGAAACATACATTTTAATCAATGAAGCTTATATTTAAATGAGAACAATCCTAAAAAATATCTTTTAATTTCAATAAATCATATTTAAAATGTTTCTACTTATTAATCAAAATAGAAAAATGTAATTTATTTTTAATATCCTTACTTTTGTTTCTTCCATTTGGACAATAGTACTTTGGCACTCAGAAATATTTTCTTGACAGTAATCAATTGTTGCTTTTAAAGTTTCAATGTCATCATCATAACTCTGTATAATATCTGGACTCTAAATATAATTAGGAAATGACATACTAATTCATACTGTAAACAATGATAAAATGCAATTAAATTAATGCTGTAATTTTAAAGAATTCCATAACTGACAAATCTTTCAGAAAATGAGGGAATATAAAGCAATAAGAATGACAAGGAAAAAATGAAATTTAATATATTTTAAGATTTATAATGCAAAAGAATTATACACCATTATAATAAAGCATATTTATAATAATAAATTTAATTTTAATTAATGTAATGATATTTAAAAATTAAGCAACTAATTTACATTTATTTTATTTATTAAGAAAGATGTCAGTGTCATTTAAAAAAAATATTTTCCAGTTTCCAAGTCAGAAATACATTTTGAATTAAAAGTAAAAATACATAATAGTACATCAATACTGTGATAAAATATTAAATACTTAAAATATATATATATGTGTCAAGATAATAAATCACACAATCTAACCTTTTTATCTACAACAGCAGTTTCTCTTTTTTGTTTCAAAATTTCTAATTTTTTGTTTAATCTTTCTCTTTCCTAAAAGAAAATTTTTAAAAAAAATGGATGTTTATCAAACTTGAATCACATGATTACATAAACAATATTAAATAAAAAAATTTAAAAATAGTTAAAATTCCTGGGTGTCAGTTAAAAATACCTTTAAGTATCTTTCCATATCTCTTTCAGTATTGTTGACACTTTGCCTGTTAATAACAAGTTGATTGATCTGAAAAAATAACAATTGCAAATAAAATTAAATTTCAAATGCAAATTGTGGCAATAAGTACATTTCCTTTAAAAGGCAAACTAAATATAAAATAATCAAACAATTTACATGTTATTAAAATGATTCAATAGTGATTCATTTTTTTCCCCCAGAATCAACACTATAAGGTATTTAAATTAATATTTAAGATAAGTATTATAGTTTTAATCTGCATTTAGTGAAAAGAATGTCATTTCTAGACAAAGATTCTGTTTAAAATTTATAAAAAAATTATTTACTAAGCATCTCAGCATGATAAAAGTAAAATAATTTTATATTAAATATAAAAAGACTTTTTAAGAAAAATACATAAATGATAAGCAAAAAGGAAACTTACTGCTCCAACAAATTTCACATTAACTTTTTTGCATAAAAAACTATTTTTACATGATCTTTTTCTTTCTTTCTTTAAAAATATTTTTTTGATAGTGTATCAAACTCTTTGTGCTTCACAATGCTTAATGATTTTTCACAGACATTTTACAGAAAGAGATTTTACAAGAAAAACAAATTTTGTGATTTTTTTTAAATTTGCAATTAAATTTTTAAGAGAAAGAAATAAGTTGATGTCTAAACCATAACTTTGAAATGATAATGTAACATACTTTTTTATCAGATATTGGTGAATGGCTCTTTTCATGTGCATTAAAAAAATTTCAAAAGAATGCTAACTTAACTACAAAATACAAATAATAATTCAAATAAATTAAAAACAACACCTACACTTTTTTCAAGACTCTGCCACCGAAGCTTTGCAGCTTTAGGTGATGCTAACTGCCTTCTGCGAATAATGAAAGCTAAAAATAAGAAAATTAATATTTTATAATCCAAAAACGTTTCGTAGGTAAAGTGCAATATAACACTGAAATTATTTTTTTTCTGTTAAACTAAATACCATTTATAAAGATCACATATTTTTTTGAAAGACAGTGTTGAGAGAAATTGATTTAAATATGGAATTTAACATTTAAAAAAAAACCTAAAAATACTAAAAAAAAAAGTTAATATTTGCCTTTTAAACATCATAATTTATTAATTTGAATCTAGAAAATATTCAAAATATTAACAAAATTAACCTTATGTAAAATTATAATAATTTTTAAGTTTAAAAAAATAATATATAAATATAAATTATTTTGAACTGAAAACAAAATAAGAATGAAACGAATGAAGAAGTTCTTACTGATAGTACCCAATGCCTTAAAAAAAATTTATAAATAAAATATTCATATTTAAAAGTTTTTTAAAAAAATAATGCAAGTTTTTCTGATTTCAGTAGAACAGAAAAGTATTATATTTCAAATTTCTAATATAATATAATAGAATTAATATTATCATCTCATCAATTATATGAACTTACACATAGTAAAATATGTTTAAAAAATAATTTGTGACTAAGTTTTTAAAAAAAAACACAGCGTAGGGCAATTTATTTTTTAAATATTCATATCAAGATTTAGCATGAAATAACTTACTGCTATCCTTTGACTGTGAAACTCTGCCAGCTACTCGATCAGACATAGGCTTAGCTGATTTTCTTAAGGCCATTATTTCTTCTTGTTTTCGTTTTAGAACATTTTCTTTCATTCTTTTTTCTGCTTCAAGAGTACGAATTTGGTTTTCCTTCATACGACTTTGTTTTTTCAGCTGAGCTATTTCTCGATTTCTTCTTTGTTCAGTCATCAAATGATGCTTGCTATCTTCTTTCATTTTGTTAATCAGTCGCACCTGAAGGTCAAAAATACATTGAATGCAAGTTTTATGGGAAGAAACTAATGCATTTTTCAAAAGATGAATAATGAAAAATATAAGACGCATGCTGTAAAACTAATAAACAACCAAAAACCTTAGCTAAATACAACAAAAGAATATTAGCTTAAGTTTAATAATGGGAATATAAGAATTCTACGATATCAAAACATATAATAATGACTATAAAATAATAAAAAGATATAATAATAGCTATAAAATATTTAAAAAATATAATAAATGTCTAGTAAATTATGGGAATAAAAAAAATTTAAATAATAAGCAATAAAATATAAGCAATAAAAATATTAAATTCAAAGCATACACAGAAGCATAGAAAATGTATGTGTTTTGGGATAAAATTTATTTTTAAGCTGAATCTAATATCTAGATGTAACTTAAAAATAAATTCTATCACTAAATCAACACAATTTAAATTCTTAAATCTCTTTATTATAGGTTGAATCTATCAATATTTCAATTATATTGTCAATATACAATTCTGAATAAGAATTATATGACAAATTTATGAGTTTAAGTAACTGTAGGTTAAGATCTTCATCTTTCTACCAATAATTTTCATGGAAAGTCATGGCTATAAAATGCCCAAATAAAATACTTTTTTATTCACTTTATTTTCTTTACTGCTTTTCTTCATTCCTTTACATTTAATTATAAATAGTAAGAATACAGGAATTTTAAATAGCATTTTTTAAAAATTTGTTAAGATAATTTCCAAACTTGTAGCAAGTTTTAAAAAAATAAATGGCAAAATCTAATACCAGATTTAGATTTCAATATGTCTTAACTAACTTAAATGTGTTTATTAAACTTAAGAAACATATTTAAATTTTAAAAATTTATTTATTATTAAGGAAAATTATCAGGGATAATTTTTTTAATTGTTTATTGTTATTTTGACATGTATAATTAAAATTTAACTTTTACAGATTAATAACCTGTTTAGTATATAAATATATGAATGATTTTAAAATGGAAAATTTATTATAATAAAATATCTAGGCATAGATTATATAAATTACCTGATATATTTTAATATGCTGATACTTTTTATAAACGTTTCAAAACTGACCTTTGCTTTTTTCATCTCTGCAACGTCATTCTTCAACTGTTGAATTTGTCTTTCAGATTGAGCTTGATTTCTCATTGCTTGAACATGTTCTTTTTTTATCACTTGCATCTTCTTTAACTCAGACTGTAATGCACCCAATTTTTTACTAAATTCTTCTTTTACTTTTTTAACCTTTTCTTCTGATTTATTTTCTTTGTTACCTAAAATTAATAAATTATATATCAAAATAATCAATTAAAAAACCAATAAATGGAGAAAGTAGTAAATTTTGAGCTTTGTGGAAAGTTTCAATATTGACTTGTCTTAACCATAATTTAATACACATAATAATAACAAATGCAGTACTTCTCATAATTTATTAAAGTTAAAAAAATCAGCCTTATTACCTAACTCTAAAAATTAATAGTTATCAAAAACTCATCTTAAAGGATTGTGTATTTTTGTGACAAATTTCTCATTGTATAATTCATAAATTTCCCATTTTCAGAAATTTGAAAAAAGACCACATTTTAGAAAATCATTTAAAATGAAAATTCCTCATTTATTAAATGACATGAATAGTTGGATTAAATATGAAATACATTCTTTTTAGTACAATTTTATTTGATTAATTAAGAGCTATTTTCAGGGATTGTCATAATTTTTCCCACTATATTAATTTCTTTGGAGTGGAGATTTATAAAAATGGTTTAACTCATTAAAAAATCTCAAATCTTCTACCAAGTGGCTATTAATTTCAGAATTTTAAAGAGGCCTCTATACATCCGTCTGAAAATTTTGACCATCTTTCTGCTACAAAATTATCAAATTTCTTTACTTTTCTTCTTTTTTGGATTCCTTGATATTATCAAAAATTATTATTATATTTATTGCTATCTCTATTTCTTTGTCTTATGAAAATATTACTCATATTCAAATTTGTCCTGCATAACTAATTGTTTTTTAAGAATTACAAACTTACACACATACTAGAGTAAAATATGCATTGTGCAGCTATAAAAAAAAACTGATTATTTAACAAGAAATAATTCTGATAAAATAAAAAGAATGAAAATGGGCAGACTCCAATATAAAACAAAAATATTAAAGGATACTCACCACTTAAACTAGCAAGAACACGGTCTCTTTCAATTTCAGTTTCCTTGATTTTTGTTTCCAGTTGCAGGAGCTTTTCTTCATAATGACGTCTCATCAAACGCAGCCGTTGTTGACTTTGTTCAAGAGCCTCAATCAGCTTTTGTTTGATTGATATATCATGAGTAAGCTGAGCTAAATCACAGGTGTCTAAAATGATAAATTATATTAAGCATCTAAAATAGAGCAGAATTCAAATGATCATGCAAATGCAAAATATTTATAATAAAAAATTCGATTATCTTAATATAATCAGACAAAGTAGTATATAAATCCAGAAGTGGCAACAGATTAGAATTTCATAATTTTTATTTTTTAATTAAAACGTTTCCAAAAACAAATTTATTGATTGAAAAAATTAGCACCTTCAATTCATTTTCTTAGTAGAGAAATTATAGTATACTTGAATTATATACTTGTGCATTATATAATAATATTGTATAATATAAAATATGAATGTTTGATGACTTTTACACAAAAAGATCTGATTAAAAGGTATAAAAAGTGAATTAAAAAGTGTTCATATCATTAAATTACGTTTATTATTCTTTATGTTTATATTATTAAGTTATATTTTCATAATGCAATGGGGAAAAAACTTAATAACAAGCTTATAAAAAAAGGCCAAACAAACTCGAAACATCTTTTTAAGGCGAGGGGGCCTATTATTATTAGTGGTTCTATAATAAATCCAGGAGATATAAAAGGTCATAAAATCTTTGCTCTTACTTTAAATAGAATTCCCATAAATAAAAGTTATTATAATTATGTGATAAGAATAACTTAAAATACAGTTTATATAAAGTGTTTTAATTAAACTGTATTTCACTTTTAAAAAATATCATATTGCATTGGTTTCACCAAGTTTTGAAAAGTAATTACTTTCTAATCACTTGAATTCAAACTTCATTTCATCTTCTGTGCTGCACACTTTCATTTCTTATGTTTCTAAAAATCAACAAACTCCAAAAATAAATGCTATCTCGGTTAAATTCCAGAAAAATAAGATTTTTTTTTTTCTTTTGCTGGCAGTTCAAATGCCCTGGCTTGTTATGGATTTTAACTAAGAACTTTTAAAAACATCTAAACATGGAACTTTCTCTTTAACATCATATGCACAATAAAGGCATCATTTATAGAACTGATTGCTGCTTTTTATTCCAAACAATTTATTCCATATTTATAAAATAAATTCAATTTATATGAGTTCTTAAAATTAAATAATTTCTAAACACTTGAATTCAAATTCCACTTTAACTTCTGAGTGGCACAGACATGTGGCTTTCCCATGCCTCTCAAAATCTATTTTCTATAATTTTAACTATCCAATATTTAATTACAGTACATTTATTTAATTACAGTACATTTTTTGTATACAGTACATTTTTTGTAAAACGGATAAAGAAAAAAAAAATTCATAACACTTCTAAGAACAACAAATATTTTGCATCACCTGCAGCAGTTTTTTCATCTGAGTCAGATTCATCAGAACTTTCATCGTCTTCATCTTCATCTACTTCGCCATTCATTAAGTCTTCATTTTCTTTATCCTGCTTGAATAAATTGATTTCATTCTATAAAATCATATACACATAGGATAAAATGTTTAGAGCAGTACCACTTCAATGAGACAGCAGTTTTATTAGAAAAAGTTTTTAAAAGAATAATGTTAAATTATAGAAAATTTCTCTTAGTATGTTCCGTATAAAAGGCTCTTAATTTTTATTAATACATCATAAGTAGCATAATACGTGTTTTGTTGTAACAAAATAAAAAACAGACATATTCAAACAAAGTCTTATAAAAATAATAACCAGTCTACTTGGGATTAAAAATAAAAATACACAATTGTCAAAATCAAATTTCTAGAACTTAATTACTTCTTTAGGATATAAAATAGATTATCAGAATATGAGAGAGAGAAAAACTCTTCAAATTATGCACTTGAGATTTATATTTGAAACTTTTAGCATAAAAACTCATTTATAGATGGTGCTTCAATCTTTCTGAAACATTGTATAAATATTCTATGTAATTTTCTTAATCTGCATTAATTATACGAATATGCTGATAAATGATAAAATTTACATGCAACTATTTTTTTTTTTAAGTCTGATCAATCAAAAATTACCATAGCTTATGTTGATCAGATGTACAAAGAAGTTAAGCAGTTGAAAAAGATTCTTTTAGTCAGCTGTGAATTAGTGACAATTTATCATAATTCCAGTTGAATATCGAAATGAATGTGAGCAAACACATTACCTAGCATAAAATCTGTGACCAGTGTAGAGTGGCTCTGCTACAATTCTGAGGTTTTAAATATTAATTAGCATGTCTTGATGCTTTTGGTATATTTATTTATGGAACAGGTTTCAGATACTGTTGAGATTATACTAATAAAAAAAATTGTCAGTTTTAAAAATTGGTAAGAAACAAGAATTCATAGCACACCATCGTTTTGTAATAGAAAGCATTGATGCAAAGTTTTTCTCTTGCCCAAAAATGTCAATTGTGGATACTTATGTCACAATTCAGATGAAAGGGTCAAAATATCTATGGTCAAGCAACATAATTGCATTTGCTCAAGGAACAAAAATACTATGATTTCTCAAACCTTCCCATCCTTGCTGCATATCTGGTGAAGATATGGATTTTGCATGGACAGTTGTTGCATCTCTTGTCTAATGATGATCTACATATATGATATAATGGTAGAAGAATAATGCTAACCCCATTTTAACATTAAATGGAACCATATGATTATATATTTTATAAGATACTTTTGCATTTAAAGTCCTTATAAAATCAGGAATTATTGCATTTTCAATCATAGCAGTTAAAATGTGATACATCAGCATGATCCCAAATATCCAGAAAAACCACTGATATCAAATTCAATAGCTTTATTTTTATATGCATATGAAGCATTTAAAATTTTAGAAAAGTTTTTTTTCACCCCTTTAAAGATGAACTAATTTTGATGATGGTAAATACATATCAATAATGATAATTCAAGATGTCTTCCAGTGATAATTCAAGATGTCTGAATATATTTACTAATAATAAAGATGAATGTATGTATGTTGGTCAGAATGTTTGACTTACTTGCCATTAGTTGACAAATATATATATATATATATATATATATTTTGGAGAGTAGAAACATGCAACTTTGAGAGGTATTTTTGAAATTTTAATTGAAAATTAAGCAAAATTTTAGGGGAGGAGGGTTTGTGATAACTTCATGAAATATAACTGTGCAAAAATGAATTTTACACCATATTATAATATAAAGAATTGTCTCTTTAATGATACCAATTCAATAATCATGCGAATTTTTTAAATATATATATATATATATGTGTGTGTGTATTTGTGTAATTTCCAACAATAGATTACATTATTACCCAAAAGTTTAAAACATTTTCATTATTTCATCAAATATCATCATCAATCATTTTTCTCCATTGTTGAAAGCTAAAAATAAAGGATTCTGTATAATATCTGTAGTTTACAAATAAAAAATAGTGAATAGTTACAATAACGTAAAACTTATAAGATGGATGATATCATAGAACTTATATTCTTTAGAAAGCTTTATTTCTATGAAAAACAGTTTCACTAAGACAATTAAAATAACATGGTTTTAATGTCAGATAATTTGGCAGAATCATATAACATGGAATTGAGTTATAAAAAAGATTTATCTGAAATCATATATAAGTAGCACTCTTGGAAAACCAGATGGTCACCCGAGGAGAGTTGAATCCTTTTTCAAATTTTAAAGTCATTTTTAACGTGTTCACTATAATAATCAGGAGATGAGATTTTACTAATTTATTGTATGATTTTATTCTTGAAGACAATCTTTTATTTAAATTGTTTTCTTCAAAAAATATTCAAAAATATTTTTAAACCTGAATCAAACAGTTTTAATACAGAAGCGTAAAGATTGAAGTTTCATTCTATAGGCAATAGAATCATTCGTCTCTGATCGGAACTGGTAAAACTAATAAGCTGATGCTTTGAGAAGAAATGATAAAGGAAAGTTTTGAGAACTGTGGAGAAATTAAGATGTAATGATTTTTTAAAAATATTCTTCAAAAATTTATATAAATATTAATAATGTAGTTACTTTTGGGGTATCATCTTTTTCTTTCTCATCATCATTTTCATTCTTTAAATCTTCCTTACTTCCATTCTCATCAGATCTAAGAAAGAAGATGTATACATATATATAATGTTACTTATACACATGGAGTTGAATTATTCATATTTTTATAGCCATTTAAAAAATAATTACTTACAATTTTCATCAAATAAAATGTACAATAATGAAATCTTTTTCAATACATTTCAGTAATAAAAAATATGTCATCAAAATTGTCAGAATAAAAATAAAAAAAAAAGTGAATCTATAATGAAAGTCATAAAATGACTTTTTAGAATAGCTAAATAGAAAAATGTAGCTCTAAAACAAATTCTCTACATCTTGAGAAAATTACACACTCTAACACTTTTCTAAACTAAGAATTTTTAAGGTGCTTAAATCTTGTTTTCAAATTTAAGAACTTTCCATAATACTATGCACCCTGTTATAGTGATCATATTATTATTTTACATTGATGCAAACTTGAAAAATCTTTCCAAAAAGAGAATATAGAACATATATACAGAATAAAATATAAACATTATGTGAATGCAACAATATTACCAATATATGCAAGACTCACTTTTCTTTTTCCAATGCTTTTGCATGTTTTGTTAACATTTTAACTTCTTGTTTTGCTTCACGCAGAATATCATATGGTGAGTGTGCACCATCATCCAGAGAATTGAAATTGGCATTTAAAATTGGAGAACTCATCATTGTATTTCTAGATTGACACCTTTGAAGTTGCTTGTGTAACTGAGAACACATTTCTTCTGCTTCTAAAAGTTTTACCCTAAAAATAACAAAAATAATTCCTTTAACTACATCTTTTCTTATAAAGAATGAGAGATTTAACTATTCATAGAAAATTTTTGACATTCCTATGAGAGGAACATGATATAGCTTTCTAACATTTGGGATTAAAAGTATAAAGCTGATTTAGGTTTTGTTTGAATTTAGACACTATCAAACATATGAATGAAATAACTATTGCATGCATAATTTGGGAGAAATCAAATAAGATATGGTTAAAAATATAATACATTGTCAACAAGGCCTGTACTCTAATTCAAGTAAAAAAAAAAAAAAAAAAGGCTTCTTGTTATATTATCATAGCATCTAATGTTGAACTTTTATCACAACTTATAAAGGTCCATGAATGATTATTTCTTTACTTTTCTTGACATACATCAACTTAATTATTCTGCAGGGTTTTTTTTCATTATTGTGTAATCTGAAACCAGCAACCGAGATAAAAATTGAAATTAAACTCTAAAAATAAATAAAAAATATATTTATAAATATCAATGAAATTAATTTGATTATTGATTAAATTACCAAAATCACAACAAAGTGATAAGTATCAAATATTTTCTTTTATCACTGCTAAATGCCATTAATTCAGAACATTTTGTTTCCGACAAAATATAATAATGCTTTAAATCATTTGGAATTTTTATTTATCAGTTTTTGCAATTTTTTATAAAATATATAGAAATTCTACACTTTTGAAGAAGATGAATTCCATATGTTAGTTCTAGTTTTGAATGATATATTTTGTACTTAAAAAACTTTTACCTATTTTATGTTCTACTCAAATATTAAGAGAAACTTAAATTTTATTGATATAAATGTATTTCTAAAATGTTCTTATAATTGTATGTATTTTTTTTTCATTAACTACATCAAAAGGAAACAGTGCTAAAGTAAAGCTATGATGCAGAATTTTAGAAATATCTTGCTAAATGGCAGTAGACTAAAATTCATAGTTACAAATTTTAAAAAAAAATCATAGGCATTTTATTTGTTTTATTCTCCACCCCCCACCCCCCCACCCCCTCAATATCTGAGGAATTGATCACACAGGAACTGGAAAATATATATCAGTATTATTCAAAAAGTAACAATACCAATTCAGATATTCCCATTTAGAAAAATAATATATTTTAAACATATTCATAAAAAGTGTTTATAGTAAAATAAGAAATACAGGTTATATTAATTTTATTTTATGAATTAAAAGCTGTAATTTAAACAAAGGAATCGATGAAATGTAGCTTTACATTTATACATATAAAATAAAGTATATAATTAAAATTTGTGTTGAAAATCTCAGAAAAAGCATTATAATAATAGGAAACAAATTAACAACACAATCAAACAATTTACACAATCATATAATGAAAATAAAGATAGAGGATTAAAAGGCAAATGACATGAAAATAAAACGAAATTTTTAAATGGCAAATTACTTAGTATATTCTCTGATTCTTCAAATGAAAATTTAAGATAATTCAACTAATAAAATCTTATTTATATATAAAAAAGAAACTTTTAAATTATATATATATATAAATTATAATTGTTCATATACTAACAGGTAATTAGACTGAAAAGGGGGAGGGTTACCTTTGGAAAGATATTTGATTTCTGAAAACATTGCAACAGAAAAAATGTAATTCAACTTTAAAATAAATATTATTATATGCACTTTTATTTATATTAGAATCTATTATCTGAGAATTCCCACAGCTTAATGTTTTGTATAATCAAATAGAGCAAGTAAAAAGGAAAAGTTTACAATTTTAATATTAAATTTCAATCAGCAAACTCTTATCTTTTTTTAATTGATAATTTTATACAAAAACATAAAAAATAAGTAAATTATTGAAAATAATTTAAACATTATAATTCTGCATAAAATTATTTCCAAATTCATGCACCATCTTGTTATTAATTTTTAAGAATGAAGAAAAATTAAAAATCTCTGGATTACAAAAATATTGTAAATTTTAAAAACGCATATGTAAACAGAGTTAAATATAAACTTACATGCCATTACATTTTATTGATCTTTAAAGCATAAAAATTTCTACCTTCAGAAATTTCTCATATTTTTATCCCAATAAACAAGAGAATATGCTATTTAATTAATAAATTATCTATCATTTTAATGAATAAGTAAAATGAAAATTTGAACTGAAGTGCAATGAAATGAAACATTTGAATTGTGATATATATAGTTAACTTTTTAGAGTAATGTAAAAAGGTGAACACAAATTACCTTAAATCTTCAATTTCTTTCATATATCCTTTTATTAGTTCTGTTATATCTGATTGTGATGCTTTTTCTCCTACATGCACATATTAACAAAATAAAGCATCAATGACAAAGCATGCAGTTAGTACACAATTTTAAATACAAACACCTTGCAAGAAATTTATTAAACAAAATTAGTACTTCTCATAATTAATATACAAAAACGTATTAAACACAAAAGATAATATAAATGTAGGAACTTAGTTATAAATTACATACAACATAAAAACGTATTGAAGTTTTTTTTAAAGTTAAAGTTTCAATAAGTTTTTTAAATTGCACAAATTCTTAAAATGCATTCACAAAATATCACACATAAATGAACACACACATGCATTGTTGCACACAAAATTAATATTTGGTTATTTAATTTGGAAATCAACATTTTCAAAGAATAAACCGACGGTTCACAAAATCACAATGCACAGAAAAGAATACACAGCACTTATTTTCTATGTAAATCTCAAAAATAATTATGAGATTAACAACAAAAGCCTTATATTATGATTTAATCAGCCACAATGCTAAAATACATATGAATCTTTGTTACAGCTGTTACAATCTTTGTTACATCTAAGACAGTGATAACTGGCAAATGATTATATCATGCATACACTGCATTAATTTTTAAGTCTATCAGTCTTATAAATATTTATTTATATATGCTGTTTAGAAAAAATTCAAATGATTTGTAAGAACTTTAAAAAAGAAAAAGAAGAATAAAACTATTATAGTGGCTAAATACAATTGCATTACAAAATTTTCATTTAAAATTATATATAAATAAAACAACGAAAAAATATTTCAATAATTTTACAACTAAATAGCATTTCTTTTTGGATTGACATCAATCTATATTAAATTATTAATAAAAATTAATCTTCTAATAAGTAATTTGAAAATACATTATGAAGGATAAAAAAAATTGCCTATTTCTTTATTAGTAGTCAATCAATCAGAAGCTAAAAAGATAAACAAACAAGTTACACTAGTATGAATGTTATTCCCCATTAATATCTCCCCCATAAAAATTTATATTAGAGATTTTAATTGTGTTGTGAATTTTAAAACTTTTAATTGCAGTCATGCACTTTAAAAAGGGATTCTAAAATAATATTTTTCATTGGCATAAATTGACATACTTACTTAATTATTCGGATATAAAGTAAAGTTTAAAATCCAATAATGGAAAAGAAATTTGATGTAAATAGTAACTTAGTTCTGATATTTAAGGCTTTTTTCCTCTAAATTTATTAATTTGTAATTATATTTAAACAAATAAAAACTAAATATCATGAGGAATTAAATAACATTTTACCAGAAAAGATTAATTTCACATTAAATATCATTTTAAGTAATAAGAGCTTTAAACAAAGAAAAAGTAATTACTTTATTCATCAAACTGTTACCTGATGTTATCCAATTTCCTGCAGCTTTTTCAGCAAGAAGTTCAGTTATTCTTTCAGTCTGATGATCAAGAGTTTCTTGAAGTGCTTTCAAACGTGATCGAAGATTATTATTTTCTGATACAAGAATCATATTTTCATGAAACATGTCGTTAACATGCTCTTCTCCATCATCTCCAATAACACGTTTTCCCTGTAGGTAATTATAAAATTTATTTATCAGTTGACTTACTTTGAGCTTTACTATTTTTTCTTGAAAAAAAATGTCACATAATTCAACTGAAGCAAACCCTCCCCGAGGAAAAATATTAGGTTATATAGAATTTAACATTTCAGTTTTGATAATGAAAATATGTCAAAAGAAAATAATATATTAATTTGTACTAAATAATATATAAACTTTTCTTTATATATAATTAATATCAGTTGATTTAAATTAAATGCCCTCCTCAAATTAAAATACTATCCCTAACTAAATGTAATAAAATATATTTATAAAGCTATATATTATTAAAGTTAAATATAATAGTGGCTTTATCAAAAGTATAGCAAAATTAAAAGTTTATGTACATTTTCATACACCAAATAAAATTTGTAGCAAATTAGGTACGATCAATAGTTTTACAAATACCAATCGATAATAAAATAGTCCTTAATATTTTATAAATTTAATAGAAATATTTTGATAATCAAATTGCAAAATTTCATTTCTTGTTTTATTTCACATTTTAAATCAGCATCTTATTCAGTAAATGTATAAGTCCATATAATCATTATAACAAATTAATTTCAATTTTTACAGCTATAATAAAATTAATTTTAAGAATACAGATCCAAATTTTCAGTATTCTTATATCACTACATATATCAGAATTATAACATTCAAACTCAATGCTAATAATTTCATTACACTTCACAGGAATATTTAGCTATTGCTTTAATTTGACTTCAAAGCAATAAACTCGTAAGACTAACAAATATTTTTTTAAAAAAATTACCTGTTTATACTCCATCAATTCAAGCTGAAGTTGCTGGATTTCTCTTCGAAGAGATGATATAGTTTGACTAGATTTATCCTGATTGATACTGATTTTATTACGAATATTTTTAGCTCTGTTGGCATATTTCAGAGTATTTAAAGTCTCCATAAAATCTCGATCAGATGGAGAAATGCAAGCAATCATCAACGTCTGGCTGTAAATAATAATAATAATAAGTAAATTTGCAGGAGTGTATATAAAGAACATAATTTAAAATAAAAATGCTACAAACCTATTTCCACCTAAAGAATCTTGCAAAAGTCTAGTGAGTTTTGAATCCCTATATGGGACATGAGTCGCTCTTTTAGTTTTGTCACCTAATGCTGATATGACATTGCCCAGTGCTAACTACATGTAGAAAAGTTCAAAAGAAACCATATAAAAATATTATTTATTATATATCTTTGATTGCAAACATGTGAAAATAACAAAAACTATATTTTTTTTCTGTTGCATTTGTAAAAACATGTTTGTTGAATAAATACACTTACCAAACCACAATTTATAGAAATGCCTTCTCTAGCTCTTTCACCAGTTGCCCCAGTTCGTTTAAGTCTTTCAGACCCAGCTAAATCTACAAAATGCAACTTAGAGGTCAAAGTGTCAAAATCTTCTAAAGATTCCATTTCTAGAGAACCATTCTCGGAAGACTAGAGAAAAGAATTAAAAATATTCTTTACAAAAATTAGATTTATATAAACTTTCCAGAAAACTGTTAGCACTACATTCTACACTGCACACAGATACTGATGCATCAACGAGTATAAAAGAAGCAGATATGGTAGCTTTTGTTGAATTTGCAATGGTAAGTGCAATATGATTATTTTTAAGAATATTATCTAATAAGTTAATGATTAACAATACATAATTCATATTACATTTAAAAAAATAATATTCTTAATTTATATATTTTTCTTATCATTTGTTTTTTAAATATTTAATTTGGTAAGTATTAAAATATAAGATAATTTGGTAATATTGTATAGGCAAAATTACAGTAACCTATATGATTTTTTAATAATCTATTTATAACAAAATTTAATCCAATTTGATTAGATGGTAAAACTAAAGCAATTATGTTTACAAAATATTTTCACAATAATTACCTCAAACTGTACTAGTCTTTGCTGTTTAATATGCAAGGTGAAAACTGCATGTGATCTGGATGATTGGACATTCATTTTAGTGCTTGCAGTTGTACGAGAAAGTGCACCTATTTTAAGGCACTGGAGAGCCTTGAAACAAAAATAATCAATTCAATAAGTAATAAAAGTTTCAAAAAAATAATTATAAATTATGTCAAATATTTACATAAGAAAATAAAATATAGAACATTTTATTTTCTATTGTACATTTCACAAAGCTCTTAAAAATAGAAAAAAATAATAAATATTGTTCACATTGCTATAATGCAAATTAAAATTTCTAAATAAATTTTCTACTTCTAACTTTATTTCCCCATGTAATTTCAAATTTGAAAGACATAATTTTAATTAAAGGCAAATAAACAAAAATTCATTGAAAAAAGTAATTTATATGTTTTCAATTAAAAAAATATTTTTAACAATTTTTTGCTAAAATACAATAGAGAAGTTAGGAAAATCAATTCTATTTTGAGTAGCATGAAAACCAAAATCAAAGTTGTCAGCATGATTTTCATCAACAAATATCACTAATCAACTGAAATAACAAAAATGAATTTAACAAAAAACAAGCTGCACTTTTATCAATTTAAGACTTAAGCAGATTTTCTCCCCCAACTTTAAAACTTTATTAGGTCTTTTTTGGTATTTGCATATTAACCATATATCATTGGCAAACTTTGATTTTAATCATATGCCACTGGTGAAAATAGGCAATAGACTAATATGATATCTTTGCCAATTTCTCTTGCAATTAATTGCTGGTATATGAATAATATAAGTTTCATTCTTTGTTCCAAGAGTTTAAAATTTAACAAGTACTATCTTCATTCTGAATTATTTCCAATTATCTATGAATAACTTTCTATAAATTCTTGCCACATAATAAGCATTTTGAATATAAAAAATAGATACATATAGCATCAAAATTTGAAGGACAAAAAAGTATGAATAGAAATATGTCAATTAACTGTAATCTATCATTTATCTAAAAAAAATTGGTAATAAAATTTAATTAATATAAAATTTTAATTCAACATTAAAATAATATGATAACTTACTTCACTCGCAGAAGAAACTGAACGAGATGTTAAGCCAACTGTGATTATTTGTCCATTAGAATCTTCATGAATTTTCACATTAGATTTTTTTCCCTAAAACAAATATATAGTACACATACAGAGGTATAACAAGGATATTATAACCCAATATGATAAATCAAATTCCTTACTCGTTCTTCTCCTTCACCAACAGGATCTAACAAATCAATTACTTCTTCATTATAAAGCTGTAAAAAAAAATTAAAATCAAACTCACAGACAGTAAATGTAAAAGTTACTTTTTATGTAGAATTTTAGTAATTAATTTGCAAATAATCAGTATATTCTCATTTTTATAAAAGTTTTCAAATGAATGTTAAAAAATTGCCATTAATTTCTATATTTACCTCCATAAATTGTGCAGTAACCTTGAATTCAGGAGGAGTAATTTTCTTGTTTTGAGCTTCATTTTGTAATTTGGCAATACCATTGAATAACTGGTTCACAGCTCTCGGAATGATTCCAATTTCTTCCTCATTGACAGACATATCAAATCCAGTCCCCATTGTATATGTTTTGCCAGAGCCAGTCTGAATAAAGGTATAAAAATAGATAAGTCTGGACATTAAAATCTGTCGTGGGATATGATATGAGAGCATGTAAAAGATATACATAACTGAGAAAAAAACTTCCAAAAATATGTTCAGTTAATAAATATCCATTTAAAAGGCCAAGATTTTACATTATGTCTAAAATAAGATAATTAAATAAAAGCTGCACAGAATATCTTCAAAAATCGTTAGATTTATATAATTATCTTAAGTGGAATATTTTATTGAATGTTTCTATCATTACATCCATAATTATAAGAAATATGCATGCAATAATTATTAGCAATACTTTAAACAATTATTCAAATGCAAATATGCAGCATAAACACTGTAATGCTTTTTATCACAAATACAATGAAAGTATGAATAAAATTGTTTATAAATGAAAAAAAAATGGTAATATTTTTAATGATTTATTCAAAAATATTTCGAAATTTTCAATTGTAGACAAAACAAGAAACAATTTTACAGCAGTCTAATACTAAGAAGGCTTAAATAATTCATACTCTAGTTAATTAAAACTGGTAAAGTTTTAAACAACTGATTTTTCTCACCTGACCATATGCAAGAATTGTGGCATTATAACCATTGAAACATCTGAAAAATAGAATATTTTATGAGAAAAGTTTAGTAAATCAACAGTTAATACATGAAACATCTGAAAAGTTTGATATTATAACTTTAAAAAATAAACTGATGAAACTGATAATCAAAATGTTAATTGATTTTGAATGAAAAACAATTAGTTGTCATTATGCAACACTTATTTATTATGAAATTATGTAAGCAGTATTATAAATATATAAATTTATACAGTGCAACTTGGTTAATTTGAATATTTTTAATAGAAAACTTTCTATAATACTTTACATTTTATTATCAATATAATACTAATGTAACATATATATTTCAAATTTAATTCTGTCAATTTAAAACCAAAAAAAATTTAAATCTATATTAATAGTAATAAAAAAATAATTAAATGTAAATAATTAATAATAAACTAATTAATAATAATTAATGAAAATAATAATTAAATATTAATAAATAATTTAAATTTATTTTGAACTTACACAATATAATTGTTCTACTTAATGTTTAACAAACAAGTTAATAAAATTATTTACTATAGTTAAATATTTTAAATAATTAATTTTTTAAGATATTATTTTTTAATTTATTTATTAAAGTAACATTAAAACAATTATCAATTTTTCCAAAATTAACTATTGTAACATTATTTATAAAATAATTTTATTATATTTATTGGTTTCCTATAGTATAATAAAGCTATTAAATATTAAAATCAAATCTTTAATATTTAGTTTTATTTTTATTTTCATTTGCAGAACTCTCGGTTTTTCTAAACTTTTTCAACATACACAATTTTTAATGTGGTTCAGTCGCTTTGAATTAATCAAGTTCAATTCCATTTAAAATATAATATAATTCCATTTAAAATATAATAAAACTTCCATTTAAAATATAATATAATTGTTTTAATTAAAAAAATTAAAACAAATTCCATTGAAAATCTCGTAAAATCAAATTAAAAGATCTGAAATTGAATCTGAAGAAATAATTGGTCCAAAATAAAATAGGTACATGAATATATTTCTAAGATTTTCTAATTTAGTCTGTTTTGAAATTCTAACAAAATTAGTAATTTTGTAAAGGAATATTACACAACTATTTTTTAAAATTCAAAATTAACACATTACATATACGAATGAAAAATATATAACAAATTTAAAAGAAAACAATTATATATAAAGATCTTTCTTACAAATTTAGCTGCATATTTTATTTATAATAATTTTTTATAATGTTAAAAGTATCATTATCTAATTACTATAAATTTGCATAAAAGGTTGAAAGATTAATAAAAAACTTTTAATTAACAGAAAAACAAAAACAAAAAAGATATGTTTGGCATCTAATAAAGCTGTGTAAATGAAAAGGTGAGAAAACAATACATCTATGAATATGGAAAAATCAATATTGGTCTTATTTTAAATCATTTTTGTCCTCAAAATTAAGATGTAACTAAAAAGTAACTTTTCAATTTAGCAGCAGTTACAATCAGTTGTGGATTTAGACATTTTGCAGCTCCCAGGCAGTGCACATTGCTAGGACTCTCTTTTAATAAAAAATTAATTTAGTCTTATATTTCCAATTTTTAAAAAATTTAATGATTTAATTTGCTTTAGCACTTTGTTAAAACATATTTAATTTATATTTTTCATATTTACAATAATTATATCTAATTATTGTAATAAATTAGAGGGAAATGTCAAACAATATTCAAAATCATTATTTTATAAGCCCTGTCCAATGGAAAATAATATTAAAAAACTTAAAATAAGTAATCACAAATTATTACAACTTAAAATAAATAATACTTTTATTATTTTAATAATTTAATGCAAAGAAATGAAATCCTAACATTTTATATTTCAAAGAATTTAAATTATTTAAATATTTATTCATTTTACAACTAGACTAATACTATTTCTTAATCAGCCTATAAAAAGCCCCTTTCAACTTCAAGTCTAGTCAGGAACAGTATTAGCTACGATGATATAAATAAAACTGCAGTTGTATTTTTAAAAAATTGATATATACTAAAGCAATAATGTAGAAAATGGGAGGAAAAGTACCATGTTCATAAAAAAAAAATCTATTCTAATAGTTAAAGAGATTCTTGTTATGAAATTTTTAAATCTTAATCAAACAAATTAGAACATTCAAAGTTTTCGAGGCATACAATATATTTCATTTTAATCTTGACCTCAAAATTTTGCTAAAATATATACTTATGTATGTCAAAATTTTTTAAAGATAAATATGCGCCTATGCATGGTTATGTGTATTTTTATTTTTCCATCTTACATTGAAAAAGGTATATTCTTAAATAGCCAATTAAACTTTATAATTAATACAATAATATGTTATCTATATAATTAAAGACCAGGAGCTTTGATAGAAAAATCAATTCTTTAATATTTTTAATCTTATTATTAAAAATACATACCAACTATTCTATAGAGAATAAAAGTATAATTAAAATCTATATAATTTTCTAGAAATACACTTTTAATGCAATTATTGTACTATATAAAACCAACTTTACATAGGGAAAAAAAGCTGAAATACATTTCAAATTAAAAAAAAAAACTTCCAAGTAAGGCAAATAGAAAAAAATAAATATGAATCAAGAATTACCATTGAAAGGATCTGAAATAATTTACAATGGAAAGCAAGGACAATCGTGAAAATAAATAATAATAAAATGAATGAATCATACCCATCCAACAAGTCTTGAATGCATGAAGTGTAAACTGTGTCTTGAGAAGTATTCATGTTAAAAACATGATCAAAAGTAAATGCTTTATCATTACCTAACCATACTTGAGGCTCTCCAGGTGTAACTGCTGTACAGACATGACACATATCAAATACCTCACTTGGCATTTGTGGCCGTATTCTGAAAAAAATGTATTAGCAAATCAAAAATCTATTTTCTCATAATGCAAAATTAACATCTAAATAATCAAATTATGAATTGAAGAGAATTGTTTAAGCTAAAATATTAAAAATAATAATTTTAATTATATTTTTAAATGCTCAAAAAGAGTTATGACTTCTTTTAGATTTATTTCCATAATTAAGATAAAAATATCTTTAAGTAAAAATTTTAAAAAATTCTTAAGATATTTGTTTTTGTTTAAAGTCTAGTTAATACTTTATATCTTAATGTCAAATGATTTTTTAAGGTAACTAAAATTAAAGCAAATAAAAGAAATTTAAAATGATTTTCAATTTAAAAAATATTTTAATAATAAGATTAATGTTTACTATGGACAAACTATACAGTTATTTGAAAAAAGCTAATAATAATAATGATTTTATAAAAGAAATTTTAAAAAAATCCTTTTTAAACAAAAATAAACATACAATTGAAAATTCAACTGGTTTTTTTTTTTTTTTTGCTTCATTTTTTTCAATACAGTAATTATTATTATCACATGACCACATGATTAGGAAAGACATAAATATATGTAGCATTTTTTTTTTTGGATATTAAATAATAATTTGTAAAAATGAGCATGTATCTCATATGAGTAATAAGTAAATAAGAAACAATTTTAAATTACATAGAAATTCATACAATATATCACGAAACAGCATGTATCTCGTATGAGAAATAAGTAAATATGAAACAATTTTAAATTACATAGAAACTGATACAATTTATCAAGAAACAGTATTAAGAAAAGTAAAAGTGGCATAAAAAATAATTTTAAAGCAATATATATGTCGATATATTTATAAAATATTTACATTTTGAATTAGAAATATTTTCTTTACATTATTGTAAAACTTCAAATATAATTAGCATTTAAATTGGGGGAAATTTTTAATTTAAAACAAGGGAACGTGAACCGGTGATGGACAGAGAAATATCTATCAACATAAATTTTTTAAAATGTTGAAAATTATTCGTATTTTTGAAAAATATTCGTACATTATGTGCGCAACATGTTTCAGGAACAAAGAAATTTTATGAAAAGTATTCTATACAAGAGTTAAACATTTCTGATGACATACTGAACAAAAATAATATAATCATATAAATTATAATGATTATATTTTATATGATACAAATATCTAGAAAAGCAAGCAATTAAAAAAAATCCATTGAATCTTATATTCCATTCTACGGTTCATTGATGGCATGACAATCCAATTACAAGTAATGCTACAATGACGAGTAAAACCATTGCCTTGAAAAATCATCAAATATATTTAAAAAATAGATTAAACAAATAAATAATAGAGATATTAATAAAAACATAACATTACCGAACAGCAACACGAACGGACGATTCTGTCATCTTGATGTTTTCAATAAAATACTGTTTAAAATATTAATTTTTATACCATTAAAAATTTAATTCGGCCGATGTGTTTAAAGTATCATTTAGGAATAATCTGCTCCACAAGACATATGTCTAAAATTAAAATATGGCCAATTCCTCACATTTTCAAAATTTATCATTTACTTGATACTGAGGAAAATAACGAAAAGAACTGTTGTTGTGCTGCGAAAAGAAAACGTGTTGCCATTCATAAACCCCAAAAGCGGCTGTTTGCGGTAACGATATCGAAACTAAATTTTTACTTTTTTTTTTTTTTTTTTTTTGACATTTTTTATTTCGCATTTCTAGGAGAAAATGCTGAAAATAAGCTGCATATCAGAATAATTCCTTTGATTGAAAAGTTCATAAAATTAAAGTTTATCAAAGATAATTCTAATCAATTTTTTAGAAAATATCAATTAATATCAGCATTTCGCCAAATGTTTAAATTTTAACACAGAAAATTTATTTCAGGTTATTTTTATTATTGGCAGTAGAATTATTTGTTCTGAAAGGTTACGAATGTCTTAATGCCTTGCTCCCTTTCGAAATTGGATCCTGTGCGACTTGTGATATCTGAACAAACATATTATTTGAAATGAGAATTTATCTTTTTTTTATCACTGATTATTATTTATTAATTCTTCGAAATGCTGCTTACTTATTCAGGTGCTTAATTACTTCTGCGTAATTAGTAATCAAAAAGAAAAGCTTAACTTTAGTTAAATTTTTTAATAAAAATTCATCAAAATATGAACGTTTTGTCTTAATGACTCCAGAGAATATTATAAAGTAACCGCTCTTCAAGTTTCGAAAATATAAGCTTTTCAGAGATATTAATTTAATTTTTGCATGGTTCATATCTTTATTTATAAAATTCTTAAAATATTTTATATATTTTTTAAAAAAACCTAGTGATTTTTTTTTAAATTTCTGACTGTATATACAGTGTCTCACAAAAGTGATGGGACACTTGTGCTTTACAAAAGGAAACTGTAATAAAATAAATTAAAAAAAACATGTAAAAATTTTTTGTGGGTGTGTTTCATACTTAAATTTAGTAGCAATTATTACATAACATACATTTTGTCAAAATATTAAAATATTAATTTAATAAAAATACAATTGTTTAGAACGGAGCAAAAAATAGCTCACATAAGTGATGGGACACCATTAGATATGCAACAAAAATCGTCTGAAATAAGCAGTAAAAATATTTTTGGTGGTTTTATTTTTACTCAAAAGCAATTGGCAATAATTTATAAAATCGTTTGCAGCATTTCTTTCCAGTTTGTTTTGGAATTTTTGTATTTTTTAGTTCTGTGCAGCCATGAATGCTAAACGAAAAGAAACTTCGCCTGAAATTCGAAAATTAGTTATTAATTTGCATATTAAAAGTGGAAAATCTATTAGAAAAACTGCTGCAACAGTTAACTTGAGTCATTCAACATTTTTCAATATCATTAAACGATATAAAAAGAATCCTATTATTCAGGATAAAAGAAGACCTGGCCGACCATCAAAGCTATCCAATGAAATAAAGCGAATTATCGTTCGAAATATTAAAAAAAAATCAAGAAAGAGTGCTCCTAAAGTTGCTGCTGATTTCGAAGCATTATATAGAATAATTGTTAATCCTGAGACTATTAGAAGGGTAATTCGATCTTTACTGGATATCACGGTAGAGTAGCCAGGAAAAAATTCTTCGTAAGTGCAAAGAATAGAAAACTCAGACTAACTTTCGCAAAATCCAACATAAATAAGAATTCTGATTACTGAAATAAAGTTATATTTGCTGATGAGAGTAAATGTAATATATTTGGTTCTAACGGTAGAATCTTGGTGTGGAGAAAACCCAGGGAAGAATTTCGCAAACAGAACTTGGTGCCAACAGTAAAACATGGTGGAGGAGGAGTTATGGTATGGGGGTGTATGTCGTCCGCTGGAGTTGGTAATCTTGTTTTTATTGACAATATAATGGATCAGTACAAGTATATTAACATTATAAAGCAAAATTTGAAATCTTCAGCACGAAAATTGAATCTTCATAACGATTTTAAATTCTACCAGGACAATGACCCCAAGCACACTGCTTTGAACGTTAGACTCTGGCTGCTGTATAACTGTCCTGAAATAATAAAAACACCACCACAATCTCCAGACTTAAATCTGATAGAGAATATTTGGCAAGAATTGGAATCAAGAATTCGCAAATACACCATTTCTTCAAAATAACAATTAAAATCGGTGCTTCAAAAAGAATGGGGTAAAATCACTCCAGAAATCACAAAAAAATTAGTCAAATCCATCCCAAGAAGATTAAATCATGTTTTAAAAGTAAAAGGAAATTCAACAAAATATAAAACCTTTTAAAAAGTAAAATTTTTGGATAAATATTTGATGGAAAAGTAAGTGTCCCATCACTTATGTGAGCCATTTTTTGCTCCGTTCTAAACAATTGCATTTTTATTAAATTAATATTTTAATATTTTGACAAAATGTATGTTATGTAATAATCGTTACTAACTTTAAATATGAAACACACCCAAAAAAATTTTGCACATTTTTATTTATTTATTTTATTACAATTTCTTTTTGTAAACCACAAGTGTCCCATCACTTTTGTGATACACTGTACATTCTCATTGTGACAGCATTGTTCATTTCTTCCCCGCGAATATATCTTTTCTGCAATAAATAGTAAATTTTAAAAAATAATATTAATACTGACGAATCAAGTCTAAAACATTATCATGTTATGGCGTTTCGGACAAGAAATTTGAATCCACTTTTACATTATTTTAGTGAAAAATATGTTGCAAAACATCACAGAATAAAATTGTTTTAGCATCAAATTTGTTCTATTAATGAGTAATTGATCTACAATTTCAGTCTCTACGTAAATTAATTATTCAAATCACATTATTCTGGAGATGAGGAATTTAATAAGGCTTATATTATAAAAAAGGCTTTTAATTATTAAAGAAATTTGTTATTTTTCTATGGAAAAAGCTCTTGATAAGCTAAATAAATAATAAAAAATATATATTGAAAGTAAATATCTGAAAAATTCAGGAAGAGTTGTTTTAAGGTATGTGACTACCGTTGGAACTGTAATTATCATAACCAGAGGGAGTAGTCTCCCCAAAATTTCCTCGCATCCTCTCTAACAAACTTGTCATGCCAGAAAACATCTTGCATTGCATTGGCTTGTGGAGACTGCATTCCCGCTGACAGAACCTGCGGCGTTAAGGTCTGCAGCCGCGTTACATAACCACTAGACAAAAGTGATCAACACGTATTAAAAATGACCACTGATCAAAAGTGAGCAACAGCTTTCACTCTTAAATGTGCACTTACCCTTATCTGGCCGTTTTCATAAATATGAAGAAAATCTATGTCTATATAAGATTATAATTTTTTTAATACCTGGAAAAGTTTTTAGAAAATATGATTTAAATTAATCATTTCTGAGATTATTTACCTCTAATGCTTCAAATAAGTTTAAACCGTTAAACCAATGCATTTATCTCTGTCTCTACTAAGAGCAAAGACGAATATGTTTGCAAATTTGGTGTGCTTTAGAAAATAGACAGTTGGACATCAAATGTGGCATAAATGTGCAAATAATATCACATAAAACTTATGTAAAAGTTACATAATTGTTACATTACAAAATATGTATAATAATAAAATAAATATACAGTTTATAATTTATTCAAAAACAAAGAACAATATATGAATAGAATTTGAAGTGCTTTTAATACTCAAAAACGTTTATTCCTCTTTTTTTCATATCAGGCATAACAGTCGATTTATTAAACCTAATTTGTTTATGGATTAGGTATGGAGGGATATGGATTATAGGTGAGGTTTATGGATTAATAACAAATAATAATGAAAAATCTAGATAATAGCAGGTATTAATACTGAGATGAGCAAATTATTATAACCAATGATGATACAATGTCAATTCTCACAGTATGGTATCAAAATTTCGTCATATTTGTACTTCTAAAATAGTTATCTTTTCCCCCACTGTCTCAGTAACGATAATTGTTAAATAAGCGAGTATCGGATTTGATAAATAATCAATAAGAGATATGAATCTTTATTTCAAACTTGTATGATATTTTTTCAAATATTTTTATAGATGATAATAATGAAATATAATTTTTTTATATAAATATGAAAATAATTTTTTTCAGACAGCAGATGAAAATGGAATTGCATGATAGAGATGAATTATAACTCTTCAAAGGGTTCATTTTTCTGGTAAACGTCTGCATTTGACTAATTCGAGATCATTTAATTTTTGCTGAAACATTTCATATATTAATTAATCAATTATTTTATACAACTACACTTTTAAATGTCTTGAAATATGATAATCTCTAATGATAAAATGGAAAAAGGGATTTTTTTTTCTATATATGTGTTTTGGCCCTCAAAATCCCAGAGAGACAAAAAGTTATCAAATTTTGCAGATATATATTTAAAAAGGTGAGCACTTAAGAGCAATTTTACGAAATTTTAAGTAAAATTTTAATTAATTAAGAATAAGTGAGACTTAGACATTTACCTGTGATAATTACCGAATTTATTATTGCACAAGAAATTAAATTATTAGTTTTGTAGTCTTAAGATTCCAAGAACTACCTTTATAATGATAATAATTGATTTATTAGCTATGAATGTCTTTTCCTATATTTTCACAATCATCCAAAAAAATATTTTTTGCTTGATTTTCAGTCATAAATTTCGTTGTTAAAATTTTAATCAAGCATTTAATTACGTTTTTTCTCCCATGGTTGAAAATTAAAGAATACAGAAGCTGCTAACATAAGGAATAAGAGAGTGAAAATAGTTATTGCATAAGGTAACGCGCATTTTTGAAATGAATTATCCAGGCATTCAAGTTTTGGCTCCAATCCAAAACATGAATGCCCCAATAATTAATATCAAATTGAATGCCTGGAATATTTGTGGTAATGAACTTTAAAGTCTCGGAACTCGACTCCATACAAATGCTGTACACAATAATCGGATTGGGTAATTTTAATCATAACTTGATGTTTAAAATTATTTTGTTGAGAGAATGTTAACAACAAGTTATGTATAAAAGGTTTGATTGAAATTGAATGCAACCAATATTCCCGGTGAACCAGTTGGTCATCAAAAGTAGCGAAGGATTTATGTATATAATATTTTTTTTAATTATCTGATAGGTCTATATGAATATTCATTAAATTAACATGCCATTTTCAACTATAAAAATTGTTTCAAAATGGAAAAAAAGTTTAGTAATTGCTAATTAATAGTTGTAATCGTTGCCGCCAAGCTAAATATGATAAGAATTTTATTTAACTCCCGTATATCGTTTTGATCGAAAAAAGTGTTTGAGTATTTTTTTTAAGCAGGAAGAAACGATACACAAGGGAAATGTAAAAGAAATAACTTTAAAATTACATTATATTGAAATAAAACGCTTTTAAGTATTATTTTTATAGCACTACAGTATTCAATATCTTGAGCTACTAATTTATTTTTTCATAGATTCAAAAAAAAAATCATTCAATTTTCATTAAAATAAAGATAAATATATAGAATTTAAGGAAAATTTCTTTTTTAAAATAGAAAAAAGTTTGTGACTGTTTTTTAAAGAAAAATTGTGTATTCAATTCTTTTCTAAGAAACTTCTGTTTTCAGCAGCTACATGATTCCCTTCCATTTTCCATTATTAGATATTTTCTGAAAATGGTATGGAATCATTGACAAATAAGACAGACGAACTTTACAAAGATTAATTTCATTTATTTAACATTGGAAAAATACTCTAACATTTTTCTTTGAAATCATTTTGGATTGCATTTCCCTGTGATTCTGTTCGCAACCCTGTGCCGCTACGAACTAGGAAGGCACAGGGGTGCGATCAGTGCGATCGCATATGACCTACGTTTCCGAAGTACCCACGCCTTTAATTGATTTAACGAAAAGAAAATGCTTTCATATTTATTTTTCAAATACAAATTTACATGTTTCTGAATATTAAACTGCTATTTGTATATATTTCACGTCTCAGTCTACTGCGTCAGTTTTATTACGCTTACATTTAGCCTTATCTGGTATATCGCAATATTGATCTTTTTTAATTGTGTATTCTTTGAATTATCACTGAGTCGTTTACTTCAATCCCACTTTATTATGCACAGTTACTAATATTTATATATAGACACAGTAATAACAATATAATATAGAGATATTTTTATTTTTATAAGTTATGTAAAAATAATGCATATTGGTAATTATACGCATTTAATTAAATTAGAAAATTTATAAGCACATTTAATGGGAGCTTTGAGGATGTTTGGCAGGAATGGATAATTTAAATCCGAATTAGGAGACGATAAATACCGTCTCAAGCCCTAACAAGTCAAAAACTTGCTCTTGTACTTAATTTTTAAGTAAGTGTTCGATGAGAAAGTCCTTTTTATTACATATACGGTGCTTGTAAACGGTAGTAGAATAGTGATTGCCTTGCTGCTGTCTTTCAAGTCAGACCATATTTAAACGAGGAATACCTTTTCAAATTCTATCGATGCCCATTAAAACTTCTTTTTCTTTCATTTTCCTCCATAGAACGTTTCATGTATCCTTGTAATATATTGGTCTAGCCCCTTATATAATCGAAAAGGTAAACTAAAGACCCATAAAGTCATAATCGAAAAGGCCATAATTCTTTTTCAGAGACTTGTGATAACTTAGCATTATTTTACCTATTGACTGAAGACAATCTTCTAAAATATTTCGGAGAATTAAATGCGATTTTACAAGAGGATAGTGATTGTAATGATTTATTTAATAAAATAAAAAATACCCGAACTTTGTCTTCTAGAATAACGATAGGATAAATGTAATAGCTTAAAAAACATTTATTTGAATTGCATCTAAAGTTTCTCATTGATCTGAAATTATATTGACTTTATAAATTACTGTCGCACATGAAAAAAATTTCTTTCTGGAGGTAATATTATTAATAAGAAAAATGCGTGAGATTCAGCACCTAGTCGCTACTTGCACAGTCTAGTAGTTACTTACACTGCATTTTATCTATGTGATACAAATTGTCTGAAAATTATTATGATATAATCAACATTTTTTTTTTTTTTTTTTTTTTTTTGCAAAATATGTAAAAAAAATTTTTTTTTAAACCGAAACGAAACAAAATTTGCATATTTTAGGCTTGTTCTAATAATTTTCATATCAAATTATATTTAATAAGTTTATGACGTATTTAATTTTATCATTTGATTTATTAATTTCGTGTGATTAAATATTACATTTTAAAAACAATATTATTGTATAGAATGTTTTCTTACATTCCTTATGTCCTTATTAGATAAATCTGTAGAATGTAATATAAACAGTAAAAAATAAGAAATTATTATTATGTTGAATGAAATCCGTCTCAAGTTCACGCAAGTAAACTTTGCACAAGAGCCTTCTTTTGTTCCAGCTTGTTCTGAATAGCATAGCTAGGGGCACTGAGAATAATTTAAACTTTGTAGACTTGCATTAAACTTTATATGTTCTCAATTTTTCTTTTATGATTGAAAAAATTTAGGACGCCATTTCTTCTGAGAAAAAAGATTTTAAACAGAAAATTACTATTGTTAACAAAAGAAAGAAAGAAATGTTTGACGCTGAGTAAAAAAGAAACAATTTTACATATTTATTTATGCGATATTAAATATAAATTCAATACCAAAATTGTTTTTCAATGATTTCATTACACATTTCCGCTTAGAAATGATGAATCTGAAATAAATAACTCCAATATTGTTGAGCACGATCCAATTTTGAGTTAAAACCCGTAATTTAAGAAGTCAAGCTCTTAAATCATAATATGTACAAAGTGATGCAACTTGACAACGCTGGAAAAGTCAGTTCAGAGATTTGTTCAAAGTCTACTGACGGAACCATTTTCAACTGATCCATTCAAACGGGTGGGCCCATTTTCTGTTCTTTTAGCTTCTGTTTCTTCTCCGTCAGTTAATTCCGTTTTCGGTACCTCTTCCTCACGCTTCGGACCAAATCTTCGAAGAATGATTTTTTCCAGTGAAAGAAATGGAGCCTCTACTAGCATGCTTGTAGCAAACGAACATCCATACGTGATCATCAGATGCCCAAAGAACATCCAGACCTGCAGATGAGATAAAATAATAGTGATTAAAATGTTACAAGAAGGAATAATTTAATGGGTAACTAGATCAATGAAAATGATTCACTGAATATTGACTAGATAATTTAATTTGATTTGATTCTGTTGAAAATGAGATCAAAATCTACTTTTAAGTTTTCCACTTCGCATCGCCAAGGAAGCCAACAATGCCAATACCCTATTTGGCTACGGCGCAGTACCGTATATTTGAGTCTTATGAAAAGAATAATCTAAACATTACTAAATAAAAGTAATTATTAGCAACCACAGGCAAAAAATATCCGTATAATATGCCCTAACAAAAATGTCAAAAGCTTCAGCAATAATCAGTAAAAGACCTTGATGAATCAGATCCAGTATAATCAATGACGACTGAAGTTGATAAAACAAATGATCTCTTGACTATCAAAGCTTATTCATATTCTTGCATATGAATAATTTATTTGATACAGTGGTGAAAATATAGGTTTTCGCAACAAAAAAAATGATATACTGTATTTTAAAATGTTACATTTAGACCAGAAGCCGAGTCGAGCTCCTTCTTTAAAGTAATGACCATAAAAATAAATATTATGTGGGTACAAGAAATAGGTACAACAAATAAACATAAATATTACTTAATATGTACAAGTTGATCTTGAAGGATTTCTAGATTACTTCTTTTCTAGTAGCACAATTTTGTATGATATTAAGGAACATTCACAATACTGTATAATATTGTTGAGTATTGAATAATATATTATCCCACAGTATTGTGTAACATTCTGAGCTCCTTAGGTTACTTTCCATTGAAATTGCCATTGATCATAACTATGATCAATGGTGGTATGATCAAAAATTCAAGTTACTCTAGAGTAACTTGAATTTTTTAAATTACGATATTTTCAAAATTCTTATTTTTTCCATGAATTTTTCTATTTTATATAACATAAAAAATGTAAAAAAGATTTAAAAAAATGTATCTTACTGCAAAGAAGTGAGCAGCTTGAAGTTTCATTCGAACATTGGCTACAGCTGAAATTTGGACAACAGGATGTATTAAATACGCGCAATATGTAAGTCTCCCGAGAGGTATAAAGCATTTCCAGCTCAGTATATAGTTTACGACACCTATTTGAAGAGAGAAAATAAAAATAAAAATCTATTATAACTTTTCTTCGCATTATGAAATCAATATTATAGATTGTTGTCGACGCATTATCTCGTTAACATATCTCTTATTTCAGATGTTAAGTGTTTATTCTCAGATCGGGATAAAAAATTAGTTGTGCACGAGACAACTTTATTTTTTATCATAACAATTATCTTAAGGACAATTATATTTATAACAATTATCTTATTGTCAGTATTAAAGACATGATTTGAAACGGTGTTGTAATTAGACTGAATGCTTGATGAGTTAATTAAATATTTTTAATACCATAAATTTTATAAATACCAAATAAATAAAACAAATTAGATAGATTTAATCTGCCGACGATTAAGCCTATATTTTCACGATTAAACTTTATGTTCAACGCCTTTTCCTACCGTCTTGCTATCTTTTACATCTTCTTTCCTTTGACTGAATAGAAGTTTAGGTGACTTTATAAAGCCTTTTCCGAACATTTGAAATAATATTTTACAGCTCTATTAATTAGCTGAAACGATTAATTCAATGCAGCTTTTAAAACTTTCAAAAAGTACTCTGAAACGTTCGTAGATTTGTTTATATTTGATTGTTGCCTTTCGACAGTAAATAATAAGCATGATTTCTGTCACGCATATTACACACACACACACCAGCGCGCGCGCTTTAAAAAAATTATCCTTATCATTCACTATTACTGAAAAATATAATTTTATCTTAATGTATACTAAAAGCTACTGTATACTAAATTTAAAAAAATTGTATATGCATCAGAATAAAAGCGGAAGTGAAAATCCTGCTTCGAAATTAACGTCCAAAGAAAGGAATTTTGACGCAATTAAGTTATTGGCATAGAATTGCTTGCTGCTGAATGTTTGGATGCATGAGTTTGAATTTCATCATTGCATTAAAACTATGTAACAGATTGGAGTGAAATGAAGAATCACCCGCTGCTTCGTGCAATTTTCAAAATCACGAATTTGGAATTTCCTTGCATCTTGTTTTCTAGAGTTGCAACCTCTCCAAAAGACACAATGAAAGGCCGAAAAAATTCGTTTGTCGTTCAAGTATTAAATGAGTGTTCGGCTTTTCACCTGATATACAAGTAATGTATCAAATAATATATTAACAGTTCACTGCTGCTATTTAACAATAAATAATAAGTCATGTATGTTAGCATTTTATATATACAGGTATATTATTCATTCATTATTCATTTATATCAGGATCTGAAAGCTTATGAGTGCAATAAGAGTTAAATGATGATATAAGTCGATTATTAAAAGCAAATTATTCCAACTAATAATGACAAATGGCATCATTATATCAGAAAAAGTTAAAAGAATAAAGGATTCGAATTTTTATTAAAAAATAATTTGTTAGGATATAAAAATCTTTTTTTATGCGTGGATTACCTCCTTGTCCAGTCGCACAATTAACAACCACCCAAGCAACTCCCAAAGTCCACGCGACTCTGTGCAAACTGCTATATAAAAGAGTTTCCAGAAGCTCGGGATCTCGGCCAATATTCCATTCGTAGACGCCATAAAGAACAACCAGATTGCAGGCAATCGCGCTACACCATCCAATGAAACGGGTGAGCTACAGCAAAAATAAATTACCTTGTAAATCTTTCATTGGTTAATAAAAAAATTGTAATGAATTAGTATGAAAGTTGATTTGTTTCAGTTTACAGAAAATGCTTATTTTTATTTTCTCGTATATGAAGCTTATAAAATGATAGTAATGAATGTTACAATCACTAAAGAATTCGACATCGAGATTTCAATAAATCACCATATTTTAGACATTCCTGAGACCGCAAAATACATTTTTAGAATAATGTCTATTCATTTGTAAACTTGATGATTCAAAAGTCCTTTTAATGAGATGAATAAAATTTAGTATGTAATTTTTACACTTAATTTTTAGATTTCTGACAAATTTTGGACAAAATCCATTCGAAGGAAGTTTATCCGACAGAGTGTAAGTGAACGCGATGACTACAAAACCTAAAAAAGCTAGATGAATAATATTTGGTACATAATTTAATATTTAAAGTGTATATCCGAATCGAATTTTGAGTCAAAATGTTGACCACCGGTCAGTTAATCATCGGCAAGGATATTAAGGTAACATCTCAAATAATGCAGCTACTTAGGTGAATTAAATTTAGTATGTAATCGTGCAATTACATTTATAGTTTTGTGTCAAATTTTGGTTTCCACAGGTAAAAAAAGACATGAAAAAGCATACTTGTTTCTTTCTCACAATACTTCGAAGCACTAAAAGCTCAAGTGTGGGAGTGACAATAAAAATCTGAGCAATTGTAGCATTCACAACCTTAAACAAATCCCCAATATTTATGAGAAGGATGGAGTGGCAATTAATTTATCAAAAAGTATGTGAGAAAGTTTCAAAGAGACTACTGCCGCCGATTTGGACTATTTTAAGAAATAGTAGTTACTAATTTACTGAAGATATATTTGTACAAATAGATAACTAATCAGTGCGATTTATTAATAAGTAAAGGTTTTAGAACTTACACTTGAAACATTTCTGAATTTAGTTGCCATGACTTCGGCAAGAATATCTGGCGCTTTTAAGTAAACAAAAATTCATATACTTCCATCAAGGAATATAT
>JAPMOR010079402.1:125899-164769 GCA_026543865.1 Argiope aurantia | reverse complement strand
TATATATATATATATATATATATATATATATATATATATATGTACCTCTCACCGAACATATTCAAATGCATAACTATATGTTTGTACAGTTAAATATAAATTTGATGCAAAAATGTGTTTTTAATACTAATATCATTTAAATTTATCTGAAAAGAAAAACAAAAAACAAATTTCTGTAATATCCTTTATATCGTGCTTTTAAATATCACTAATTCATTTACAAAATACATATTTATAATCGTAGTTAAATATATATTGCTTTTCAAAATTTGTTATTAGAAAACCAGGTTATGTAACTTGCAAAGTTGTAGATATTTTTTTTAATGTTCTTTCCAGGTTGTATAAATGAAAAATATAATAAAATAATGATATCATGGTGCTAATTACATAAAAAAATCACTTTTTAATCAATTTTTATCTTTATTAATGAGCCAATAAGTTTCATTAATTTGTTAAAAAAGTAAATTGAAATGCAACAATTCCAAAATGACATATTTATATTTCTAAATAGTTGAAGTGTTAGAATTATCAAGATAAATAAAAGAAAACTATTGCTTACTTACCAAAGAGAACTTCAAATTTGGTTTTGTAGCTAATAAATATCCAACCATGAGTCCAATACAGTATGGCCCAGCATGAGAAAATGGTTTGAAGTACATGTTTGCCCAATACTGAATTCTTTGGCTATATTAAAAATATTAGTTACTATATTAACATAGATTGAAGTAATATACAGTGAAGAAGTTAAAACATATTGCAAAATTGTTAAATATCTTAAATGTGAGAAACCAAAAACATTATAATAATGCCAATTGAAGTAATTGTATTTTATATCAACAAATTGGCATTTGAAAGAATAATAAAAGTTAAGTCTTTTAAAACATGTTTTTTTTTGTTGTACTAAGAAATAAAAGTATAATTATTTTACCGAAACAAAATAGTATTACTGAAATCCCTCCGGGGCTATATATAGGAAGAAGTCCAAAAAAACTCGATAAAGGATAATGAATTTTTTTTCCCACAAGATATTATAAAACATAGGTAGCAAAAACAAAACCAAAGTGTGCACAAAGACAGTGCCGAAACCAAATACACACGCGCAAACAGTAACCGAAACAGGGCAATAGCACCCAGAGAGCAGCTAGAAAGCCTACTTTGCAATCAATACTCCAAAAATGCAATTAAGGCTTTGTGTGACCACATCGTGTTTTATAGTTTTCCGACAGGGTTTAGAATGTTCTAAAAGGATTGGTGGATTTTGGATCCTAATAGGTATATCGCCACAATTTTTGTATTTTCCTAATCCTTCATTTCTCTGGCCAAATTTGTTGCCAAGTCTCAAAAGGGTCACTAAGATTGGAGGTCATTAATCTATTAATTAGAGGTCATCTATCAAGGATATCAGTAAATCTCTCTTTTCAACAATAAGACAAAGATTGCAGAAGATAATATTACAGATTCATCCAAAAGTAACAGAGTGAGACGTTGGTATAAATATTCTGAGGAAATATGAGTCATAATTATATTATAATATATTTTAATTTTTAATTAATGTTTAAGGATTTTTTTCTTATCATATAGCATGTTTTAATTTCTATTTTGAATTGCTTTTAGTGCTTCATGTTTATGCGATTTTGTTTTGATATTCATATTTTTTTTATAAAAAAATTAATTTGCCAGGCACCTCTTCCTCTTATTTTTAAAATGGTAAGTAACTATACGTAGAGAGAAGAAAAATATTTTCTATAAGATACAGGATTAGAATCACAGGAAAATCTGAAAATGTAACTTATCTGCTTTGATTTTCCATTAGAAAATGATATAACACAATAACTCCGGAAGGATTTGCAGAAGAGAGTAGCAATCAGCTTTATATTCGATAAAAAATAACTCCATGCTAATTTATCTCGCTGCTGTTTTATTATACATCCCTATTAGCATAAGATATTGTACGATATCTACACGATGTTCAATGTTCTGAAGATATCGTAACTATATTTCTGGGCATACTTTTGCTAATAGAGGTGTTCGAAAAGTAAAAGTAAAATATATATATGGGCAAAAAAAAAAGGCAATGACTTAATGTGCTTATTTACAATTTTGAATTAAACTTTGCTGTCATTTGCTCTTATATTATCATTTTTGTATTCCATGTCTGTGCTAAATTAAATTAAATTCCGTTCCGATCTTCCTATTTCTGTTTCAAAATCCCGCAATGTTTGCTTATTTTATTAAAGTGAAAGGTAAGCGTCTAATTTTGTTGACAAAAATATTAAAAATCTACAAAATACAATTAAACGATCTTTGAATTCTATGGAGTTAAAACCGATATTTATTACGATTATAGGATCAATAGATTGTTTTGATGAATTTCGTCAAAAACTTAGTAAACAATTCAGAGAAATCGCTACTTCGCAATAAGAGCATTATATGAAAGAAATATACCAAAATTCTTTAAGACAACTCTCTACGAATTGAAGCTGAAATATGTTTTCGACAAAGGCCTGTAGAACTTTGTGATTCTAAGTTTAGTTTAGTTAACTTAACTTCCTATTTTGGAGTAACATGAGAGTCATGAGACTTATTTTGGGATGGATCTTTTATTATGAGATGTGGTCAGATGACGATGATAACACATGAGCCAATGCTATCTTCCCCAAATATCTGCTACATACAAGCGGCAGGAGGATATTTTATCCTCGGCATCAGTTTCAGAATGTACTTGATTCACTCATACATTCTGATTATGTGATAAAGAAACCTGCGTGCTCCTCCCTGGCTTAATATATACTTGCATTATTGCTTAAACTATGCGGAAAAATAGCAATATAGTCATAGAAAAGTCTAAAATGCATTAGTAAGTTTTAGGTGGAAAGTCCAACAGATTCGGCAATGGGAAATAGTGTTTTATTCCACTGAAAAATATGAAATAAATGTAAGTAACAAAATACAGAAATATATACAAAACAGTATTTAAAGGAATTAATAATGCGCAAGCAGCAAATCTCTATCGAACATCTTCAATAGCACAAAGTGCTAAAAAAAAACAACACGCCCATTCCTTCCAAATTGAGATATCACCATAATTCTCGAATACTTTGGGTCTTTCATTTTTATCGACAAGACCGATGGTCATTGACCCGGCATCCGTTCTACATCTTTTAAAGCTGTCTGTGAAACTCTCTTGCTTACTCTCAAAGTAATTACACAAGGAAGGAATATTACAAATTTTTAACATTATCCAGCAATATTTTTGTAAAATATGAACATTGTGACCGAAACCGAGCCATCGTATCTCTAATCTCCTAATATCTTTTGAATTAAAAACCTTACTCTAAAGTGAAAATCGGCTGATTCAAAATCTAGAAAAGCTAATAAACCTTAGTTTCAATCAGTTTCACATAAAACTTTAATAGCAATAGATAAACGATACTCTAAATACTCTAATATATGAAATAGATTTTTTTTGTAAATACTACTTACGCTAAAAAAAGAGTTTATAGTCTTTCCTAGCAACTATAAACATTCTATCAGTTTCTAACTTGAATGACATGTATTAAAAGCATCAAATTATTCGAATGTTAAAAAGAAAACTTACTCCGGATCTGGATGGACAAAAAGCATTGTTGGTGGGTATTCATTGACATATGTCGTCACTCCATTTGCAATGATAGATGCTAACATACCTAAAAAGGCGATACTAAGGCCAACTCGAGGATATCTAAGAAAAAAAAATCATATATTGCAGAGAATAATAGCTTCATAATAAGATGTCATTAAGAAAAAATTAAAATGTACTATTTGTCTTTGCATAGTTATTCCTATGTCATTGGAAACCATGTCTCAAACAATCCATATAATTTGAAAAACAACGCTATTAATCGATATAATGTGCAAATCAACGCTATTAATCGATACAATTTAGCGAGTGACACTATTAATCCATACAATTTGGGGAGTGACATTATTAGCGTGACATTATTAGGGAGTTAGATTAATAGCGTTCCAGCGTTGCTCTCTAGTTGTATGGATTAATAGAGAGGAACGCTAGAACGCTATTAATCTATACACTTTGATGAAAGGTATTGTATGAAAATTACAATTTATTTCGTTGCAAAAATATTTATATATAATTACTAATATTAATGCATTATTCTTGAAGAGTGTCGTAATCATGTTGCAATCAATTCATACAATTTGACAAGCAACGTCATTAATTCATACAATTTGGCGAGCGACACTATTAATCCATACAATTGGAGAACAACTCTATTAATCCATAAGATTTTTTGACAATTGTATAGAAATTTTGGATAGAAGTACGTATAGTTGTATGGAAATTACAATTTTTCGTTGCTACAGTCTTTATATTTAATTGCAAGCGTTATTTATAAACAGTGGTTAAAAATAATAATGATATTGTACACAATTTTTTTAAACTGTCTTGGATAGTTAATGCAAATAACTTTTCATTGCTGTTATGGAAGAGAATGCTGTTGGGTTTGTGAATCAGAATGCAAAATGATAATTTTTTCTTCTTATTATAAAAATAATAAGTTTATTATTTCTATAATTAGAAGTTAAATATTTTGAAGTGCAAGTAATTAAATCGAAACTCTTTTAGACAATTTCATATCAATTTATTTTCATTCATATTCCAACAATTAACTGTATATTTTAAATGCATTTTCAAACAAAAATTTATTCATTGAAATAAACCAACGCATCAAATTTTATTGCTTGCCATAGAATAAATTAATGAAACATTTATTATTAAACTTCAACTCATTTGAAAGAATTTATATTTGTAAGGATTATGTATTATATAATATAATATAATAATATTGATATTTATATGACTATACAGTTCCTTAACTTTTATGCTATTAATTTACAGGGAGGGGAAAAAAGATTGAGATTTACAAAAGTTTGAGAAAAATTGTTAAAACGTGTATCATCTAGGCAATTAAATTTTTGCACGCATGTTTTCCGTTACTCCCGAAAAAAAAATCAAAAAATATTCATTGAAGTTCAGTAAAGTGATATGTATTCAACACTTACTTTAAGATTGGTATTATGACTATTAAAGCTGCAATGTATAACTGCATATCACAGGAAACATACCAGCTTTGAGGTAGGCACTGAAAGATAATACTCGAATTAATTTTATTAATATGTAAATGCGGCATTGAATAAATAAATTAAATTAAGTTTCTGATTTACTTTTAAATTCATGAAAATATTTAATAAAATTATTTGAAATGCATATATATGAAGGACGGTATTTTTTATATGTCCGATAGAACCTCCCAACAATCAAACGAGATGGAATGCGCATGTCTCTACACATAATCTCTTCTACTACCGACACTAGCTTGGCAGTTTGAATTGCACTGCAGCACGTAAATATGGCCAATATAATTGATATTCGTGCCACTTGTGTAGAAAATTCGCTTCTTTTAAAAAAGAGGGAAATAATACAGCAGAAATTATCCGGAGAATAAGCAGAATACATAGGAAAATATGTTATGAGTAATGATGTTTCTGCTTGAATGATTCAGCAAACTTAATGAGCTGTAAACTGACGTTAAGGATGAACGACGACAAAGATGCAAGTTTATCACAACATAATACCTTGTTCATCGTGTTAACAAGTGATTTAACCGAAAATGGAAGTGGCAAGTGAGATATGTGGGCAATTTCCCGAAGTTCCTGAGTGGAAAAAAAATCTCTTTCCACTCAGCAGCTTCTGAAGCAGTTTTAACACATTGATTGCCATGCTACCCATATTCAGGTTCAGCAAAAGTTCTTATCAGGTGTAGAATTAATACCAGTAGAGCACGCCTATGTTTAGTTTATATCTCCTTGTTTTATTACATTGTTCACATTGTTTAATACTTTAAATGGTCTGTGATTCACACTACTATCTAATTATATATTCGCTTCTTTACTACAGTAAAGAAATATCAAAGAAGCAAGCATCTTATTAGATAGAGGCCCGAATCACAGACACGAATCATGAAAGCGAACGCGTTTGATTTTCTGGCGTATAGCACCAATTTAATTACGCTTGATTATAATCTCGTTACTGAATTAAAGGTGATCATGCATGGAGACTTTTAGACTTAAGATGGATTTCAAAGAAATGTCAAGGTCCATCTTACATCGCTGGCGGCAATGTTTTTCGGAGAAAGATTAGAACACCTGGTTTTCCGAAATGCTTAAAACTTCTCAGCGATTATATCGAATAAAGTTCATATTTATATGTAACTTTTGGCAATTAAATCATTTGGTTGTCTTTTTTTCTTTATCAGTTTCTTTCAATCAATCATTTTTTTTTCTTTTTCTATCAATTTCTTTTCAATATTTTTTATTCATTTATTTTTTTTTTCTCTTTTTATCAAAAGATTAAAAAAAATACGATTTTGGCAATTTATATAGACAAATACGAAAACAGAAAAAAAATTACTAAATTTATGTAAAATTTTTTCCTACCAACAAATCAATTTTTCAATATATTTTTCTTATAGATGCTATTTCTCATCATTTTATATAATATATTTGTATAGATAGTTTTGCATTTTTTAACGAAAATAATTATTGAATTTTTCACCTCATTTTATATCACTGTAAATAGAATTAAATGTTCCCAGGTGCTAAATGTTCGAATAGCGAATAAACAAAGTTGATTGTAATATAACTTTGGCGATAAATGAGGATGAAGGGTTTGAAATGATTAATGAATGAAAGTTCGCCGAATATAAGCTCAAAAGTAAGACGAGAGCCACTGCATTCTGACGGCTACAATCGCGGATAACAACAACAAAAAAAAATTCAAATGGTAACAAACACTTGTATTCACTGCTATAGACAATGAATATATACATATATATATAAAACCTTATGAGCCTTGTTATACAGCAACTGCAAGACCACACACCCCCTCCAAAAAAAAAAAAAAAAAAAAAGAAGAAAGAAAGAAAAAAGACAGGTATTAGATGAAAACTATAAAATGAAGGCAGATGAGCGGTACCTATGTATTTGTTCGACGAATGCATCATATGGTTTTTTAGAGGGGGAGGGGTCTGTGTGGCAATAGAAGGAAAAAAATACTTTTTATACCTCTTCGTGCTCGCAACATTGAAATTTATCGAAAATTGCGAATAAGAAATGTTGTCGAATTTCCCGTTTTAAACTTACCTTCCCACAGCCGAATTTAATAATAATAAAAAAAGGAAATTAAAGACGACAAATAATTTAAATTCTAAAAAAAATCAAATTCACAATAAATTAAAATGTGCCTGATTGTCCTTTCTGTAAGCAATCCAAAAAAAGCGTTTCGAAAATTCACGAAGTTTCGTCCTTATAGACTGAATAAAAGGTTCTTTTGCGATTTTACAATGCTTTCTCTTTTGGTTCTTACCACATTTACTTCTTTTAAATCTCAATTAAGGGTGACTTTCTACATACAAAGAAAATAACATAGCAATGACGAATGAAAATTTTTATATGGTTTTCGTGCCAAATTTATGCGTAAAATTATGGACGAAACCCGACAAAGGGGAATTTGTGTGCTATTCGTTTCCTTGGAAACGCGAAACATTAATCAAAACATGCTAGATAGAATATGATCTCTTCACCAAAACATTAGTCATGTGTTAAATATTGCACAAAATTAAACAGAAAAAACAAGCAGTTTATCTCTTTTTGTTTATTCATATGACCACAATAACTAAAAATCGTAGAGAGTTAGAAAAATGAAATTTAGTATTTGTTCTTGATACAAAATTGTTTATCATTATTACATTTTAGATAAGATCCTCCAATAGAGAAATGTCTATAATATGTTCTCTTAACATTATAAAAGGAAGCTAAGAAATATGCTGTGTTGTTGAAATATACGATAATGTTGAAGGGAAAAAGCTCTCTCTAGTTTAATTATTATAATAAGATATATGACTCTATCAGCCATTTTTTTCGAAATTTTTATTGCTGTTACCGTAGAGCTTGGTTTTTATGTTCTTTTTAGAACTTATATTTTAGAATACCTATATCTGGAATAATATTTGCATCCGTTGACCGTTGCGGCCTCTAGGGGCCCATTATATCGGCAATGATGTTTTATGTCCACTTTATATTTCCCCCATACTATGAAACAAATAATCTTTCTTATGCTGGTAGTCGTAAAAATTATTTATTGGTCGATTCTTAACTTAGTTTAAATTATAAATGGAACTCAAAAGAAAATTTTTGATTAAATATCAAAAATAAAATAAATTAACAACTCCATTTTTATACACTAACAATTAATTTCAATATCAAAATTTAGTATTCGAAACAACATTCTGAAATAGAGTGGAACTGATGAAAACATTCTAAGTTAATTGGAGGCATGCGTTTTTTTAAAAATTTAATGCTTATGAACATTATGTTTCATGTGTATTTACTTTTACAGTTTTACTCGAATCTCAGTACTTTTTATTAAAAAATTGTTTCATACCTTTTAACGTTTAATTAATAAATAATTGCGAAATATCGTTATCAGTTTTCGCAAATTTTGAGTTCCTCGAATGGCTTTTAAATAGTTAAAAATGCTATTGCAAATAGTTAAAAACGTTATTGTTAAATTAGATATTCATACAGAAACTTAATTTTCATATCATTTTATCTGAAACGCCACTCTCTTTCACATTTGCTGTTTTGATTAGAAAAATAGTTTAATTGATTGAAAAATAGTTTTTTTTAATTAAAAAATATTTTCTATAATTTAATGCACTAAAATAAGAATGCTTTTAAAAACTTTTTTATTTGATTAATTTTTTATTTCTTAAGTTTTGATATATTTCACATTTCTTTATTAAAGGATCTCGCAATTAATTTTTCTAAAATTCACTATGAAATGTCACTTTTCATCTTGAATTTAACACCAAATATAAAAACAATGATTAATTGATATCTAGATCCTGTAAAATATTAAAGAATATTGTATTGCCTTAAAAGGTATAACTGTACATTCCTAAATTTAATACAATAAGAAACAAGAAAACAATTGATCACAAATTTCTATTTTTTCTATCATTAAAGAAATCAAGTTAAATGAAAACGTTTGAAAATCTTTAAAAGGTCACTTACCAAATGATCAGCACGAACGAAATTATTTATGAAAAGTAAATTGGTCCACCAATTATTTTTGCAATCATTTACGAAATTATCAGTAAGGTCATGATATATAGGGCCGGATCCCAGGATAGGAGCCAGGAAGATAAATATTATAACCATAATGTATACAGGATACAACCTAAAATAAAATGATCATAATTATTCTTTGGAGTAGTTTTATATTTCATGAAGAGTGTAAAAGATCTGGCAAATAATTTTCTAAAATTCATTATGAAATGCCATTTTTCATCTTGAATTTAAAAACTAATATAAATAAATGATTAATTGATATCTAGCTCCTGTAAAATATTAAAGATATTGATATCTAGATTAATTGATATCTGACTCCTGCAAAATATTAAAGATATCTAACAAAAAGATCTAATAAAAATTCACAAAACGAGCCATAGACTACCTATTTAATTAAAAATTTTCTAAAATGAAGAAAGGAAATGATTCAATTTACTTATTCTTCATGAAGTTATAAGAATTTATTTTCTTCAACTTGAATGCCTTAGATTAACAATATTTAAACAAATAAATGGATGGATAATAATAGATCCTAAATGCCTTCTAAGGGAGATACGATTAAAGGAAGCACAAACAAACAAACAAACAAAAAAACAAAAAAAGCAGTAAGTTATTATAATAGAAATAATTTATATGACTTTTACATCAGGAAAAAAACTATATGCTACAGAAGGTGTTCGAAATTTCAACCAAAAGCTATCATATAGGCTTCACATCGGTGTCGCATGCAGTTCTAAAAGCTTCAGAAAGATGCCTAGATGTCTCAATGACATTTACAGAGGTAACGAGCTTTGAGGTCGTTATCTGTGTCAGTGGAGGTATCGTACATATATCGTCTTCATTTTACTCCAGAAGAGGTCCAGGCACGGTAGGTCCGAAGATCTAGGAGGTCAGCTGACCTGACCACCACGATCTATTTATTGCTATCCAGATGCAATATGTTTAGGTGTTGGCGAATGTCATTGGTGCATTGTAAGGCACCCTTCATAATACCACATAATTGTCCACATAGTTCAAAAAGGGCTGCGTATGTTGTAGAGGTAATACAGTCTGACTTTGTTTATTGATTATGAGAGGTTATCCACAAAGAATCGGATATTGACATATTTCTTGGTTTTTATTAACTTGACTGTAGTTTGGATACTTAAGTATTTTGACAACTTGATATACAGTGGTGGCCAAAATTGTGGGCACTTTTGAAAATTTTTATGTTTTCTAACTTTGTATACTTATAGAAAATATAAAGTTTAACAAAATGCAAGCCTTATACATCATTTTATAGAGAATTTAATGAGTATTTTAATACAAAAAGTAAAATTAAAATACAATACAAAAAGGTTGAGTGGCAATAATTATCGAGATTCATTAGATCTGATGACTGCAGTGAGTTATCAGTACTTAGTACAGTAGCCTTTATTTTTTACTACAGTTTCATACTGATGTTTCATTGTGCTGAAGAGAGTTTTAAGCTCTTCCTTTATTATTGCATGATACCAGGAAACAATTATAGTTTCAATTAATTCTCTTTTATTTGATGGACACCTCATTCGTATAAGAGTTTTCAAACGGCGCCATAAGTTCTAAAAAGGATTGAATTCAGAACGATTTCCCGGCCATGATAACAATTTAATGCTCTTTGTGCTAAACCATTCTTTCCATATTTTTGCTGTGTGACAAGGAGCTGAAATCTGCTGAAAAAAATGATGCATTGTTGGAAAAGAGATCACTGATGGAAGGTGTAAGTTTTGGCTCTAGAATAGTGTCAGTGAACTTTCTTGCATTTAATATCCTATCGATAACACGAAGGAGACCAATACTGTCTGTTGACATGCATGAACAAATCATAACACTAAATGAGTTCTTCATAGTTGCCTGAATGCAGTCAGGATGTAGCTCTTCGCCTTTCCTATGTCTTATATATTTTCGTCATCACTACCGAATAACAATATCTTTGTTTTCTCACTATACTTGTGACTACTGATCATCTGTCCAATTAATGCGTTCCTCTGCTCACTGTAATCTTTTTATACGCGGCTGTAAATTGAGTTAAGGAATTTTTCGTTGAATTCCCTCTTAGTCCAATATATAACAATCTTCTCCTGATTGTTCTTGAACTCATAAATGCAAGCATCATTCAATTGACTTGTGAGGGACGCTGATGACATTCTTCTATCTTGGAGACATAGCCGTTTCATTCTTCTGTCATTAATAGATGTGGTGCACCTTTTTCAGCCATTTCCACCTTTTCTTTGTAGTGAATTTGTCTCTTGATATCGTAAAAATTTTTTTCGGACTCCAGATGTAGTTACTGAACCACCCACCTGTCTTGCAATTTCAACATAGGAAAGACCACATTTATGTAACACAATAATCTTAGTTCTCTTCCTATGTGTCCAATCTATTCTTTTATTTGATGTCATTGATTCTTGACTAATTATTAGAAATATTTACAAAAATTCCAACTATATACTAAAAACTTTATCAAAATTTCAAACTTGCAATTTGATTACATAAAAAACAATCTTCCTTCTACAGAAAAAGCAAAATAATGACTTGTTCCAACTTAAAACATGATGTCAACTTCTGCTAGCAGTTATTAACATTTGACTGGTTCCCAAAGCAAGAACAGTGATTTGTCAGGAGAGTTAAAAATTACAATCCACTTCATTACTATGTTTGTTATTCATATAAAAGTAAAAATAACATATTTTTTGTATTTCAAATGTTTGAATTTTTCTTTTTGTATTGAAATCAGCATTAAATCCCTTTAAAATGATATGTAAGAGATTACATTTTGTGAAATGTAGCATTTTCTATAAGCATACAAAGTACGAAAACATAACGATTTTCAAAAGTGCCCACAATTTTGGTCACCACTGTATATAAAGCTCAATAATATACATGTGCTATCTTATAAAATTGATAGAAAATGTGTTATTTTTATGCTTGGAGTTAAATTTTTAGTTCTTGATAGCTTGATATTTTCCTAAAAAGGTGCCGATTTTCTAACTTAATAGAATTCGACTTTGTATAAACTGTGAAACTTTATTCATAAAGATTCGAATATGTATGATGATTCGTGTTTTCTGGTAACACGAGGAAATAGGGATCATTTGCTCTTTATTCGTTTGTTTTTCTTACAGGATTGTAGTTCTGAATATTTAGAACTTTATTTTTGGTAACTCGATATATACTGCTCAACTTACTATCTTGAAAATTTTTCCCGAAAAGTGCTACGCTTAAGTTATTAAGTTTATAGTTTTGAATTTAAAATTAATTTTGTCTTTCGAGTTTCGTCCAAGAAATTAAAAGGTGAATTTAAAAGTTAAGAAGAGTGCATGAAGTTAAAGAAGAAAATCGAGAGAAAAAGTTCCAATTTTCTAATATTTCTTATACAATAAATGTAACTGTGAAGCGGTTATATAACTTTACATTCTCAAGGTACCTCTAGCTTCTTTATTAACCTTCTCAAGGTATATTTCCCATGATCCTTCTTGGGGGCCATTAGTAGATTGTATTCTAAATGAGTGTCGTGTATTTTCGCATTCGTGTTTGTTTTGTCTCCTGATATGTGAAACTTAGAGAATAATTAAATAACTGTTCCCGAAATTCGTCTATCATTTTCATGTACCTCATAATAAAGAATCTCGTCCCTCTACAACTGTTAAAACATTCGACATTGAAGTTTTGATAAATCTTTATATTTAAGATCTTCCAGATTTCAAAAAAAAATTATTATATGTATGTCTACCAATCTGTGAATACAGTGCTTGAAGGTATAAGAAACTTTAATGAAATAAGGAATTCTAATCTCATATATACAGCGGTTCTTCCAGGGAGATTTCTCCCAAACCCTCGATCTTCAGTCCACTCTCCAGTAGATATATGTCTTGCTCTTAATGGCATAACCAATTTTAAAGTGCTTCAGCAACACAACATTTCAAATATATAGACTATATATATTAGTAATTCTAAAATACTCACCTAAATAAGCGATGCACTATATAAACAGGAATATTGAACGGCTTTTTAGTTTCTCGCAATACATTCACTGTTACATAGCATACAAGAAGGCCACTGTAAGAAATGACAGATATTGATTAATATAACGAATATGCAGTTATTTTCAATTCAATGTAAATTCATCTTCACACTATAATGTCATATGAATTATAAATTTTTGATATGAACTTTCTAAGATCTATTTTTTTGAAATGCATTTACTATAGCATTTAAAAGAAATAACTTGTTTTTATTATTTTATATTTAAATTCAATGCAAAAGCCCTTAAGAGATAAGAATTGGTATTAAGAGATGCTTTCTCATCTACTTTCTAAAGCGCCACATAAAAAAAACTTTTTTGTTTAACATTTTATAATTGAATCAAGTTATCACTAACTTTTAATTGTATTTATGCATCAGTAAAACCTAGTTCGTAAATTTCTATCAAACTTTCATCGAAATCCAAAGAGAAGTCTATCTCTTTGTCTGTCCGTGTGCAGGTGAACACAATAAAAAAAAACACGTAGAGATTTAAATATATGAAATTCGGAGCTTGATTTTATCATCAGAATTATACACATGCATTAAATTCAGACCAAATCTGTTAATGGAATGATCATTTATTCATATGTGTGCGAACGCATATGATTTTGAAATGTAACCAAATGCGAAACAACTTAGACAAATGAAGTTTGGTTTATCTTTTTGTGACTGAAACTGTAAATCAGTATAAAAATTTGGACTCAATAAGCTGAAAAAAAAAGTGTCAAATTTGCTTGGATTTCTTTATTACGAAACAAAAAATACGAAATACTGAGTCATAACACAAAATCGGGGGAGGGGGACTTCTCGTTCTCATGGACTTGCCATGATTCGCTCATATTCTCACGATACGTTCAGGCGATGTAGTCTTTTATAAGAAGAACCAAAACTGCCATATCGTCGAAGCTACATTTCCAAAGTATTCCAGAAAGTTGAAGGCAGAATAGTAATGTCTAAATCTGTTGCTTAGAATTAGTTAGAAATGACCAAGAGTACTTAGTAGGTACTTAGACTTGTAATGTAAGTAACATTTCCCTTTTTAATTTCTGATTAATTTGTGTTCATTTTTTTTTCTGTCAAGTGAATGATGTTTTATTCTATTCTTTAAATTTAGAAATTAAATAATTTTATTTATCCGTGGAATAAAAATAAATTAAATAGATTAAAATTAATTAAATGAATTTTCAACAAATATTCAGAAAAACTTAGCAATTATTTAATTTTTGTGTTTTATAAATCATCTTTGGCCTCCAATTTGTTCCCTAACATATTATTTACTATTATTTTCAATGAAATTTCCTATGCAAAACTCGGCTTTGAGATTAATGCAGTTACGTATTTTGAAATTTCAAATTATAATAGATTTTTAATCCTTGCTAGTTTAGTATATTGTACCCATATACCTACCAAATTAAACGCTTCTGTTTTCATCTGAAGTTTGTCTTTTTACTTGGAGTGGAAAGTTACAGAAACTCATACAAAATATTAAAAAAAAAATATTGGAATTTTCAAAAGTTTAACAAAAGGGATAAAAAATCATATATTCTGAAGGATTTGCAATTTTTTTTAATTTATTACCCAATGAAGAAGAAAGTATCCACAGCTACGGATGCATTCACTACAGCTTGGAAGAAAGGATCTTGCTGAATGATTATTGCTTTTCTTAATCCACCTGTTGAATTAGAAATGAATTTGCATTAAAGGTAAGAAATTTTGAAAATAAAGAGAAATTATTATTGTAAATCTTCTTTTAATCACAGAATGCTACAGAAAAGCATAATTTATTCTCTTTACTATTAAAATACAAAAGTTACTTACGGAATAATTGGAAATTGATGTTCAGGTAAGTGTGTGCTAATATTATCCACGTAATTGACAAAAATCGGAATCCATGCAGGCAGCTCAACTTGTCGGATGCTGTCTTAGTATTCACGAACTTCTTGAAGTTAGATATGAGGGAGAAGCAAACCAAGATTTGGAGTGGCATACCTACGAGGAAAGAACACAATTCAGCAATTCCAAATTATTAAATTAGAACTGACCAGCTGCTTTAGGCTACCAACTATGAACATGAGAAACGAAATTTACTAGTAACGTTCTAGCTTTTATTTCTAGATCAACAGTGAGGTTTTCAATTCGATTTCCAAAAATATCCCACGGCCTTCGGCATTCAGTTGCATGAGTGCCATATTAATAGCATTCATTTAGTGATGTTAACTAAATTTGATGAACTAGACGTTAACTGTATCGTTGGTAAGTTACTGTTCTTCTCGAAATTCTGAGCCTAATACTTTCAGAAGAATCTATTCCAAAAAAGGTATGATGTGCAGGGAATAAGAAGAATATTTTCCCACTAAGTTTTGTTAGGCTTCCCCCCCCCCTCTTCTCCTCCTGTTTTTCCTTTTTGCTATTCTTTTTCGAAATTGATTTTCATTATGCTTTTTTAATCCCATTATTTTGCTTTAATTTGAAATTAAGTAATGTTGCTATATATTACTTTATAAAAAATGAACATTCTCTCCTCCATTAGTTACCTTAACTTTATTTTGGGAAAATCAAAACCGAGCGGCGCAAGCGCAAAAGCGCGGTGAATTCCTATATCTTTATATAGACAATATAATAAAAATGTAAACCTACTTGTAATTTTCTTTTCCGCATAATAATGGTACATATCAATTAAACTTCCAACCAGCATCATAAACCCAAAGAAACACATAGCAGTCCTGAAATGAAAGATTCAGATATATCAGAAGAGTTTGAGGGAACATAATATCAACTTTCTAAAATCTCTAATTTTCGGATTCGTATTTTTTATTTTACTAAAACATTAATTAAAGACATAAATTCATTTTCATAAAATATGTGTACAAATGCATTCTACAAATTTAATTATGGTTTTGCCCAAATTATCAAAGATAAACAATGGGAGATTAAAATATTTTGCTGATTATAATGACATTTCATTTGCGATTAAAAAAAATAAGTTTGGCAGTCAAATAATTCAAACCTCTCCGAAAAAAAAAACTATTAAAGAATCATAAACTTGGAAGTGATCGATAATTTTATGAAGTGATGTTATGAATCATATTTCAGTTTCTATAAATTTAAAAGCATTATTAATGAAATAATTTTAAATTAAGTGTGTATGAATGTGCCTTTTTAAGAAATACTATTTTCAAACAAAAAATACACTTATTACGTATTGTATTCGTTATGTGCATATTATTTTTATGCGTTCAGAATAAATTATGAACACTGTGATCTATTTATCTGTGTAATATTTATTTCATGTTGCAACGAATAAATGTGCATTCTTTGAAATTCCCATAGTACACTACTATACGTGAAAGACAAAATCGTAATTGCTGTTGCCTAAATATTAATTTAAATCAAATAGTCTCAATTTTCGGTTGGCGTCCTCTAGCAATATCAAAAAATAATAGCAATAATTTGTGTCATAAAAATTTTCGCAATGTATTCCACTTACAGTTTTCTTATCATTCGAAAACCAAAGCAGTTAAGAAGTTTCTTCTGATTAGAAACATTTCAATAGATGTAAGCTAATAATTATGTTAAATTGAAAAAAAAAATCTTTTAAGCATTAAATTAATATTTTCCTGAAGGACTTTAATAAAGTGAATATTCGAAAAATAACAATCGCTCTTAAAAGTAGTAATTTTATTTTTGTATTTTTTGGCAACGGCATAATTTTTTTTATAGTGGCATTTCAAAAAAGTTTTTCCCAAAAAAAAATCAATAGAAAAACAATAGATCCCGGACAAAATAAACGCAATTTATAAAGAAAAAATTTAACGTACTTTTTAAAAGACATTCATTTAATAAATTCAAAGTTTTACTTACATCACACCAATAATAAGTGGAGTATACTCATAATCCTGTTTCAATTCACACCGTTTCACTGTAGCATTTACGTAGATTTCCTTTGTTACTATATGATAAAATGAAAAAAATTGAATGTAATTCTTTCTTAAATAGTAAATAAAATACATCATGCGTTATACATTTTTTATTACTGTTTTTAAAAAATAAGTAGACTGACCAAATAAAGGTTATAATGCCTCTAAAAAATTGTAAAGTAACAATTGGAACAAAATCTAAATGGAATATAGAATAATAAAGCATCACTTAATGGTATAATATTCCACGAAAATATGAAACTGATTAAAGCATTTATCAGACGCCATGGCCAACTTGTTCATTCCGGTTAGTATAAATCTGGAGACCTTTTAACCACTTCTTAACAACTATCTTGATTCCATCTTCTGAAGAAAACTTCGTAACTCGTAGATCGTAACTCATAGTAATCGTTAAGAGCCAAGCCAGGGCTATATGCAGTATGATGATACATCTCTGATTTGAAGCTTTGCGTCGAATCATGAATTTGGTGAGGAGTTTGATAATGAATACTCATTAAAGCACTCTTTTGAGATATGTTGTCTGCTCATTGCATGTTCACTATGAGCTTCAAAGATTGGTTTAGTTGCAGGAATATTCTTAACTTAACAAACCAGACGTGAATGACAAACCAAACCAGGCTGTAATTTTCAACGAGTCTCAAAATTCCTAATGACATTACTCGTCTGAAGTACACCATATCTAAGAAATAAACTATAACGACATCCGCCAGCTGTTTCCCCTCTCACATTTAGTTCCCGAATGATTTATTTTGGAATAATACTTATTCAACCTTTTTATTTTATTTTAATTGTTCCTTATGCATTTGCATTTATTAAAATATAAATGCAAAGCATTTCACGAAAAAATTTTCTTTTAAAGAAATTGTTTATAGATTTTTAAAAATGAACAACTTACGACTGTTTAATGCTTCTTGTATATCTGCTGGCGAACAGCCTGACGGAACACAAATTCCATAACGCATAGAGAGAAACTGGAAGAACTGGGCTGTCTTAGCTGCTTCGTTTATTACCTAAACAAAAATTTAAAAAATTAATCTTCGTTTTACATTCGTGATAGCATTAAAATTTTCAGTTGAAAACAAAAACGATGAACAAAGCGATTAGCTTCTGTTTAAAACAAAGAATCAGATTTGTTGTTTTATTATTGTGCTGCAGAATTTCATTTTTTATTTTTTGCACTTATGTAAATAAACGCTGATATATTCTTGGCATAAACCATTTCCCATTTTAACCAATAATTTCCATACGGGACGTTTAACATTATGTTCATAGACTGCATTCTATTTATAAAATGGGCATACCTTTTAAAAGACTCTATAAGGGAACCTGTTAGACATAGAGCTAGCTGCAAATTAGCCCGATGTTATTTTTGGGTAATAGGTGTTCACTATAAAAGGTTTTTTTTTTACTTTCTAAATTTTGATTAGTTTTTTAATAAAAGTTTTTTCGAAATGTTAACATTTTTTATCAATAATTCGGAACATTTTACACATAAAAACCATTTTTATGTCACTTTAAATTTCAAATTTTAACTCTCCGTTTTCTGCTTTATTTCCATGAAATTTATCTATAATTTTAATAGGTTTTCAAATATATTTTGAAACAATAATTTTCATAATTTAATTACTGCATGTATTGCATACGCACAGTTTGGCATTATTAAATATATATATTTTTTGCCATCTTGTTATTACTGCCATAATTATGATTACATTTAAAAAAATAATGAAAAGAGTACAAACCAAACCGAAAATTATTTCATTATAAAACGTCCTGGAAGAGATATTCGTTATCTTTTTCGTTAATTTCTTTTAATACCATTCAAAACACTCATCCGTAGACTTCTTGTGATCGGAAAAGATTTAGATTAACATCACATTTATAAGGACATTTTCATATTGTAGTCTGTCATACAATAAAAATAAAAATTCTAACCAAAACCTGTTATGAGAAGCTATAACTGAAATAAATAAATAAAATAAAGACTGAAGGAAAGAGAGAATAAAACATTAGATCAGTAAATTACATTCTGAAAAATAAGTTAAAGTATATTTTAGGTACTCAAATGAATTGAAAAAGCTCTAACATTTCCTCCTTTTGAAAATTCTCTGAGCTCTTCTAAAGGTTCGTTGAGCTTGTAATAATTCCTTTTGGCTGGCAAAGGCGGTTTCACATCTATGGCGCAGTACTGGCCCACGAACATGGCTTTTCCAAAGTTCTTTCCACGTTTATCGTTCACTGCTGTGGTGTTTATACATTGGTCATACTCCCCCAAGGAGGACATAGTTCCTTGCAGCATGCCATCAATGATTTTGCCGCTGGCGTCAATAACTGAAAAGTTCAAGAAAAGATTATTTTTCTCAAATAAATATTTCTGGAACGAATTAAAATGCTGTTGTTGTGGAAAAAAATCTCTACTAATAATAAGAGAGAGTGTGGAACTAATTGTGTTGACGCTCGAAAGAGTAGCTTTTTGACTTAATGATACTGAAATCGAAACAGGAGTATATTTAGAATATATACTGTGGAGTTGAAATAAGTAATTTTAAGTAATTTATTTTTGAAATTTAAGAAATAATTCTAATTACTTAAAAACTAAGGAGATTTTGGCATTTTTCGTCATAACTCTAGAAAAGGTTACAGAAAACTTGTTTTCATAACATTTTAAAATTTATAAAATTTTATAATTTAATTTAGTTTTAGGACTATTATTATTTAATTTATAAATTTTATTGTCTTGTAATTTTCTTCATAATTTTCGAAAATGAAATTTCATTTTTGCACTGAAATTCAAACAACTTTCATTGCTTCATTAAATATTAAATTGAGTGATTTTCTTTTATTTTTAAATTTTTACCCATAAAGATTCTGTTTAATATTTGTATGGTTTGCATGATATGCATGAGGTTTCTGTCCCATGGAAAGTAGAGGATAGATTATTGGGACAATTACTTAATCAATAGCATTATGAATTCAGAGAAAATAACCCTATTAGGGTGATTTACACTTTCACACAATGAACCAAACATGTATAAGGTCATTAAAATGATAAGATTTTAATATATATTAAATATGTAAAATAAATATGCAATGCAAATATAAATGTAAAATAAATATACATTTTTTTGAACTTTTTGACACAAATCGCCGGGAGTGTCTAAATATAATAAGGTGAATAGAAAACTCTCTTCAAGCCTCTCCCTTGTGATATTCGATCACAAATTTGATGCAAACATATAATTTCGATGTTAAGGCCATAAATAAAATTTATTTTTTCTTCTTTGATTGGTATCTGAATGATCGCTTTCACATACTTACAAATAGAGAGACCAATGCACAATAAACCATTAAGCGATTTTGATAACATCTGCATCTAGTTACAAAATCCTAAGCCAGATTTTAATCATCTCGATCACTAATGCTTTTTCAGTTACCATGTTCACACGTTTCCGAATGGACAGATAGATATTTCCTGCTGATAGCTTTCTATAAGGACTATGAACTATTTTGGTAAAAAAAAAATAGAAATTTCATTCTTATAATTTAAAGAATTTTCTTGAATTATTGTATTCAGATATGCATGGAAATGTGTACATGTGAAATATTAAAGGTGTCTTTTTAGAACTTTTTAATAAGTTTTTAAGACATTTTTATTTAATTTCAATTATTTCCTGTTAAATTTAATTAGTTGGAATTTAAAAAAATGAATTAGTAATTTAGTTGGAATTTAAAATAGATTTTTTTTACTAATTTGACGATGTGCCAGAATTATGAAAATGCGTTCAACTAAGTGTTTTTGAAGACAAATCCTTATTTTTATATTTTTAGAACTTAATTCATCATTTAATGTTAAAAATTTCAAGAATCTATAATATTAATAATAATGAATTGTAATTCAAAGCCAGAAAAGCAGAAAATTATTAAAATAAAAGAATTTTAGATATTATTTTAATATTAAAAGCGTGCTGTAAAAAATGTTTCTTAATAAACTAATTTAATATAGAAATAACCACAATAACATATTAAATATTGAAGTCATAATTTTTCAGTAAAACTGTTCATCTATCTATACTTATAATAAAGCTCAATGTGTGTGCGTATGTGTGTGTTGGCGCTCTACAGGCCAGACCATTCAACCTACAGCTACCAAATTTGGCACGTGTATACCTTGGAGGCCGGGAATGTGCACCTGGGGGTTATTTTTTCGAAGTTTTAAATAGAATTTTATTTATTTAAAAATTAAGCGAAATTTTGATATGTTTCTGCTATAACTTCCGAAAATATTACCGCACAAAAAAGATTTTTACATGAAGTTAAAGATCAAAAATTTATCTTTTAAATGATAGTAATGTTTTAATCTTAAAATTAAATTTCTATTTTTAATGAATTTTTAAATAAATATTTTAACTATGTTTTTCAATAATTTTTTTCGTAAAAAATAAAAATTAAAATTAAGCACGTTTCGCATTCATGGGAAAAAATAAGTTTTTTCAAAGTGTTGCCATCACATTGATTAAAGCTCCAATTAAAAATAAATTAAATCTTTTTGGAAATGAAATCTGCAAAAATATAATTTTCGGCACGTGTTTGTAGGAAATGAAACAAATATGAAATATTATTTTTTCTAAAAAATAAATTCAAGAAAAATTATTTTATGATCTTCCATACTCTCTATAAAGGGTGTTTATTTAGTCCCGGACCCATTTTGATGTTTAATGACTCATAAAATAATGAAGGTATAAGCAAATTTATGGCATTTATTGATGGAATAACTCATATATTTTCCTTTTCAGGTTTGAATATTTTTACTTTTGTAAATATCGTCTGCGCGTGCTGTTAATTTTATCTAATTTCATTTTCCAGTCTAAATATCTGTACTTTTCTAAATATCGTCTGCTTATTAATTGCATTTCTCTCTCTTTTGTTTTTGGCAACTATTGAAATGTTATGTTTACTTTTGATGTATTTGTTCTATGTAGTACTTTTGTATGTGATGTTTTATTCGAGCGGATATTAAGGAGAATGCATAGACCACAAGAGAAAGCACAGATTTTATGGTGGTCATAGAATTCATTTCCAATCAACTAAATCAATGACTTATAAGAGTTAATTTCCAATCACTTAAACTGACTGATTTATGAAAATTTGAATATCACTATTCAATAAAAAAAGGATAATTTTAGATTTTCCATCGATCGCTTCAAAGAAAATACGCCAATCAACGCGCAGGTTTCTCAAGATTAATTGGCCTAAGATTATGAAAATGTTGAGTTTTTCTAAATTTTTAACATTTAAAATTTCATAAATAAGTCTTAGTTGATCGTGGAAAATAGAAACATTCATTCATTTATTTAAAATTTGGTGTGTCCAGAATATTTCTCAGAATATGATACCTTACTGCATTAAATTTAGACTTCATAATTTTTGAAATATATTTATAGGCCGGAACAAAATATTATTGTTGATTTCATTTCAATCCTTTTGAAAACAAAACTAAAAACTGAATTTTATGCTGAATCTCAGAAATTTTTGTTGAATTATTGTTTGAGATATTACATAAATTATGAAAAATATTTTGTAATTAACATAAGACTTAAATACCGAGCGATTCTGTTTGCAATGCTCACATTCAATAATAAAAATAATTAATAAATAACAATAAAGATGATAAATAAAATAAAACGCTTGGTTTTATTAAAAAATATCTTAATATTAATTGCAATTTCATCATTTACATTTTAAATTAAAGTTGAAGTTTTGCCGGAAATGACAGCAAATTAGCAAAATATATATAGTAAATTGAACGAGACGATCTAAACAGTATAAGTTTGGTATAACTATCAAAATTTGAAGATTAAAAATGTTTTGTTCGAGAATCTTTTAAGAGACCAGTTACTTAAAATATTTAATTGAAAATTGTAGCGAGCGGTAATACTGGCGAACCGGCTGGTCGCCAAAGGCGGCTAGTTTTATATGTAACAATAAAAAAAATAAGCGTTTTTGAAAGAATAAACTGACGCATTATTTATTTCCACCACACGTGCTACTATATTTAATGTTGATTGTTAAGAAATCATACTTACCGAATTTGCATGCAAAATATTGACAACGTTTTATACTGCTAAGAAAGACTCTGACATGCAGAATCCGTTGTTGTTAGCTTAATAATAGCGAAAATGTTATATAAATAAATCCTTTTCTTTTCTTTCCTTTTGTTTGTTTTCGTGTGTGTTGAGTATTAAGAAAAACGTGCTTGATACTTAACCCTTATTGTACAAGAATGTAAAAATTTATCATTCAAAAGACAAATTAAAGTTGCCATATTCTGCATTCAAAAGTTGGAATTTTTTAAAATCAGATTCTTTTAAAAAATTTATTAATCTTTTGAATTTGAAAAATGTATGATATTATACGAAAAGTTTAATTATAATTATAAAACAGGAAAAATTAGATTTTTAATCAAACAATCATTTTTTTTCAAAGACCAAAAAGATCATTTTTTATCTCTCCGATTTTGGACACTAAGTCAAAATCTAGAACTATGCTTTATGTTTCCTCTATAGAAGCAAACATAAACTTTTTGCAATGCAGACACTCATATAATACTACTGTTCATTTACCAAGTGAAACAAATTAATATGTCAAAAAAAATAGAGTATTATCGTGTGCTCTGAATGAGCTTTATGACCTTGGAGAGTTAATTGCCTTGGCAAGCTTACAGAATCAAGCGACGATTAAGGCGTATGATTACCATTAGTAAACGCAGGAGAAATGCTTCAAAGAATAAAAATCTAAATAGTTGTTTTCGAAAATAGATCAGAATATTAAACAAGAAAATTCATGAATCGGTATTTATTTGTTTCTCTGCTTTTAAGAAAAATAATTAAATTGGTGACATTCCACTCATGTTTATTTACATATTCACGAAGTTTATAAACATTAAAGATTTCAAGGAAATTTCTAGAAATGCTTTCTTTAATTGTTTCGTAATTTTATCTCTGAGATAAATGCAGTTAAACATTAACAGAACTTTAAGCAAAACAATTTTATCACTTTCTCGCTACGTGCGTGCTGGCGTTTTAAAAAGAGTACGGAATATGGCATAAATATACTTTTGAGGGTGGAAATTTGCAACTTGGTGAGAATTTTCTGAAATTATTATCGGATTTTAGTAAATTAAAAATAAGTGAGATTTTGGTAATTTTAGCAATAATAGAAAATATTATTGTACAAATTTTTTATACAATTTCAAAATTGAAAAACTTTTTTATAATGATAGTAATTTAGTTGTGTAATTTTTGCCTGAATTTTCATAATTTTTTACAAATATATTGTGCATAATTTTTGACATTACTTTTCATTATTGCATTATTCAAATTCAAATTATTCCTGTTTTTCTTTTTTTCTTTTTGTATGCTCCGTTTGCATGTGAAATAAAAAAAAAGTCGCATTTCCTCGAAATGGAAAGATAAATTACCCATGGGTAGTTAATGTCAAGGAAGACTGCATTAGAAAGATTTATATATAAAATAGGTAGAGCATTTATAAGGCTTTAAACGACATGGATTTAATTTTTATAACAATTTCATGTTTGAAAATACTTTTTGCAGGTAATGATGAACATCATATTAAGCATAAGAATTAATTGAATTTAAAACAAGAACAATATTACCAATGAACTAGCTTGTCACCATGGCGGTTAGACTTTTCATAGTTTGGATTTCTTTTATTTATTTTTTTGTGTGTGCATGTGTTCTAGAATATTTAGATAGCATATAAAATAATGCAACTTATATAGAAGAAAAAAATAAGCTTTCTTAAATCTTCATATTTTTTAAAAATTTATTTTTAAAATCTTTATAAGCATTTTAAAATCTTCACGCATTTTTTTCTTTGTAAATTAAACTAAAAAATAAAAGAAGAAAAATAAAATGAAAGCATGTTTGTCGAAATTTTGTTGAAATATACTTTTGTAAGACTGAAAAGAGTTTTTTTTGGGGGGGGATTTCATTTATAATAATTTCTTTCTAAAAGAAGGAAAAAAAAAGAGCTGGTGGGGGGGGGGTGGACTTTTATCCTCTGGACATTAAAAAAAAAGAAAAATCGAAGGTGCATCTGTCAAATAATCTGTTTTTCATTTTAAAGCAAGATCTATAATTCGCAAATAATTAACGGCATCTAAAGTCATTGTAAGATCAGCTTATAACATTTATGAATGTAAGAGGATGATCTTTTATTCAAAAACTGTTTTGAATTCATGGTGTGAGAACAACAACAACAAAAAAATCGCTTACAAAGGGGTTGCCTTTGTTTTTTCTAAATGCTATATTATTTTAATTCCTAAAGCATTTTAATTTTTTCTATTTTTTGGAAATAAAAGCTATCAAAAAGTTTTAAGAAAGAAAAATACGGTCAACATTAGTGATTACAAAGCAATGCAATTTTAATTATAAGATAGTTTTCAATCAGAAAAGAGCAGGTTGACATACAAATGACGAAACAATAAAGTTTCTTCAAAATACTGTTAAATTAAAGATTCGAGAGCAGAGCAATCCTTTCCTTCGCAAACAATTTTAATAAATTTAATAAATAATAAAAATTCATGATATACCTAATCATTTGTCATCACTATAGGAAACAATAAAGGTGAGAAAAATATAATATATTTATACAGCATTAAATCAGATTTTCAGTTTAATGCCTCATATTTATCCTAAATTTATATGCATTTTGGCTTCATATTATTTATAATAAATACTTGAAAGCAAATGTTGAAAATTCTTGTGCTATTACTAAAAGTATGCTATCTTTCAAATTGATTATTTTACTTCTCCATTTTTAAATCCAGATTATCTAAAACTTTAAAGGATTTGTTTGGCGACAAAATCTAAGTGAAATAGAATATTTATTTCTTAATTTTCCAACATTTTTCTAATAATGTTTTCAAAACAGTTCTAGATTTAAAAGAGCTTCTTGGTAATAGAGAATCTCATATTTATTTTGTTCCGTCTGGTAGTTTGACTTTCAAAACTTATTTTTCGTTTATAGTTATAAAAATTTTAATTTAAAGATATGTTTTAAAGTTCTTGTTTATTGTACTTTAGATTTATCAGATCCACATTAACAATTTATCATTCTGTCTTAATAAATTATCTTTCATATCAAATTATCATTTCTTATTCTCTCGTATACGTAGTACAGAGAAAGTATAGTAATCGTCCAAAAATTGGAACTCGTGATTTTGACGTATCTCCACGTTCTAGACTTCCCTGTGTTCGCAAAACACATTTTTGAAAAATGTCTGTATGCCTGTGACAAAGAAACGATTTTAGCCAGATGATTTAAATTTAATATACACTCATAACATCAAATGTCGACGATTTTTATCAAATCTCCATCAATCTGTTCAGAGGAAGTCTGTCTGTCCAGATGTTCGACTATAAGTTAGCAATGTAAATATAAAACCGAAGAGATGTAGATACATAAAATTTGGTATACAAATTTAACATTTATAGTATAGACACCTGTCAAATTTTGAGCAAAATCTAATTTCAGTTGACTGTATGTCGGTCTGTACTTTTAGAAACATGTAAGCGCGATAGTTAAAAAAAATGAAGTGAATATAAATAAACCGAATTTGCTATGAAAATATGTGACTACAAATGCAATTTTGTGTCAAATGTTTGTTTCAATAGGTTAAGGAAAACATGTCTAAAACGCAGATTTGATTTTGAATACTATTAATTCTTGGTAGGTATTAATCGCAAAAGATGACATGATAGATTCAGTAAAAATGGTAAATTCACCCCAAAAGTTAATATTTCGTGACTATTGTACGCCAATGACCTGTAAGGAGTTCTCTGGATGACAAGTTTATTAGAGAGTATGCGAGAAATTTTCAGGGAAAATACTCCTGCTGGTTTTCATATCAAATCATTGACATCAACTACTTGGAAGAAAATAAAACACACAAACTGTTTCTTTTGTAAAAAAAAATGCAAATGTTTAAATTTGTCTTTGAAAGTAAATTTGAAATATGAATTAAGGAAAAGAATATAAAAATACTTGTAAAATAATCATTGCTGTCTAAAATCATGTGACTATTTCACTATTGTTTTTATTAATTCTGCAATCAAAGAATTAATATTTTTTCATGTCATTTTAAATGATTTTTTTCTTCTAACAGCTGTATACAGACTTATGACAGAGATATATTCTATAGAAAAGGAAAGGAAAAAAGATATTTAGGAAAACAATTATAAAAAATTTATATGGTGTATCATTATACCTTTCTATCAAATTTTGTTTTAGTTCATTTGGAGGAATGAGTATACAGCATAAACCATTATATTAAAAAGAAAAAAAAAAGAATTTTTTTTTACATTCTGAAATATTTCAAAGAATTTCTTATTGATAATTGTCTTTATTAGTGTGAATTAAATCCTTATAAGTTTCCAATCTGAAGTCATAGTTCGTAACTTTCTACAAATTATTATATAAAATTGTACTGATAGGAAATCCAAAATTTTGAACACTATATTCAATCGAATGTTTGAATTTTTATTTTAAAAACAAAATAAAAAGTTGCGGCTAATGAACAAAATTATAGATTTAACAATAAAAAAAATAATTTCATTTTAATTAGTGTGTTTGGTGTAATAATATCTAAAAACATATGTCATTTCTGGCAGAGGTGGAATTTTTTTTAAGAAATAGGAGGGCCCGATGCTAAAGTTAATAAAGAAGAATAGGATATCTCAATGTCCTTAATTTCGATATATTATGAACCTTAATATTGAGGAAATGGAAATTTACTTATATTCCTTTAGTTTGATTAATATCTAAGTATAAAGTAAATATTGTATGTACATCTAAATAGAAAAACTATGAAGAAAAGTTTAAAAAACTATGAACAAAGAAGGATTTCTTAAAAAATAACAACAAATAAACATCTGTTTCTTGTATTGATGCCTACTGAAAACCATTTATTAACGGTATATTATATATTTATTCTACAATAAATTACATAGGAAAGGATATTTTCTGCTCCTTAGTACATGCATATTTGTAGCTCAAAATATTTTACAATTTATTTATTTCTTTATTTAATTTAGGTAGCATTTATATTGCTGCAAAAGTTTAAAAACTTTAAATGTTACTTTCACAAGCAATACTTTAGGAAATAGAGAATGAATGAAAATAAAATGAGCTATTTATAACTACGAACAGTTTTCATTTTTTTTTTTTATTTATCACGCATTGCATATTTCGATGTCAATTTACTCATGGCTTATAAATATTCTGTTAAATATTGTTGAATATAATTCAAGATTAAAAATTATTTTCAGATTCTCTCAAACACATTCTGAAGTGTTTTTCCAGCTTAATTAATAAATAAAATCAGTAATTGATAGCTAATATTTCCAAATAGATTAAAAATGATTAAATTATTCTCTTCAATTTTAAATTTATTTCTTAAATATATACTTTATTATATTTATTCAGTATATACAATATGCTCTTTACAACTGCTTTTATTTCAATTTGTTTATTTCAACATAATATAATTTGATAAAGTTATTTGTTTGCTAATATGTAATTATTTGAGTTACAAAAAACAATATTAGATCATTTCATGATCAATATACTATTTTAAAGATTCATTATTGCTATTTTGGAACTCGACTAGAGCTATCAATTTTCTATGAAATCTACCCTTCCATTCACAAGTAAGACATCGGAAATTTTTTTATTTAATTTTCCGAAATGAGAATGATTGATGCTAAAGTAAACAACTGAGAATTTATTAAAATTTGATTTTAAAGAGTAATTTATCTGAGTAAAAATATATAATAATCTCCACTTAAATAAATTGTTTCAAAGAATTATTAGATAAGAGTTTATGTTTTAAATATTTTCTGTAAACATCTTTTTTTCTCATTAAAGCTCCACCAATGAGATGAATCGAAATATTCTACGATTTTATTTACTGTATCATTTCCACATTTCCGAAGCATTAAATATTTCTTACATTCGAGAAATAATGATTTTACATGTGTAATTGTCTTGAGAACTAACTTGGAAAATTTTATTAAATAAATACATTTTTTTATAAAAATTAAAATATATATATATATATAGTTGGTAGTTTTTGCAAATATGATAACAAGAAATACATAAAAAATAAATGTACTTACAACTAAATGCCCATGTTTTAATATCTCTTAAACCAATAAGGAGCTTTAGAACATCTCTTCTGCAACTTGCTGACACATTCAGGTTACCAGAACCTTCAATAAGACCTGCCATTACGTTTTTAATGGAATTTTTTGCAAATACTTTTGTCATTTTTTCGAATTTTTGCCATTTTTGTAGCACACTCAGTGTTGTTGTTTCCATCTCTGTTGTTGTCATTACACTGCTTGAAGATTCAGTAACAGAATTCGCTGATATTTCTGAAGAAAATCCATTTTGTTGTGGTGTCGATGATTCCACTATTGGCAATATGGTACTTAAAATACTGTTTATATCCTCCGTTGAAACAGAATCGGAATTTACATCATTTTGTGCCCGGGAGAGACACAAGAAAGATATACATACGAAGAGCAGGAACAATTTTCGAGTTAAATACATTTTTTGGCTCGTTTTATTGGAATGGTATATCCTATAAAGCGAATTGACGATACAACGATAAGGTTTAAAAAATTGCCTTTAGATGGACAATTATTTCAGAGCCTCTCCAACAGATTGCATGTTCTTACACGAATTAAAAGAACAATAAATGTTAGGTAAACATAAACAGATAGAATCCAACAAAAATTAGAACCCTTCTGGTAGCCGTTAATAGATCTAAATGCACAGGTATCTCCTCGTGACTAGTCTAATGCCATAATTTCAGAGAGGCACGGAAATGTTCTTGAAGAACTTGGAAAATTTGTCCTTAATTTTGTTTCTTATTTTTTTCTATAAGCATATCGTTGGCGAAAACGCCTTAAGGTATCCACTATCATCCGGTTTCACGATTAAAACCTTGGATAAACGCATTTGTGATAAATTTATTCCCAGGTCAGAAAAAAGTGCGACATTGGAGTAAACTTGTTTTTGACCCTAAAGTCATAGAAGCTTTCACTCTTTCAGTCTAAGAGTTAGAAAAAAAAAAGAACCACCGAAAAAGCTGGAAATTATTTATAGAATATTAATAATCGTTTGTCTATAATAATGGCTGATGAGTCCATTGTAAAAAGAAAAAGAATTGTGGAGAATTCCTGAGACGCAAGAAATAATTTTAATGACCAAACTTCATAAACATGGAAGAAAAACTAGTTTTTATTATTCTTTACATGTAATGGATAATAAAGATGATTGCTGCCTTTAATAAATTTTAATGAAAGCTTCAGAAAGTTTGATTTCTTATTATGAGTGCAATTATTTGAAAGCTTAAAACGCTTTTGATATTTTAGATGGCTTTGGATTAAATCTTTATTTTTACTTTGATATTTAAGAGAAAAACTCATTAAACATTTTTTTTTCATAAAAAATAAAGTTTCTTTAAGAACCATAAATAAATCACCGGTTCCTACATGAATGAGAGCATAGTAAAAAATAATCATTCTTTAAGAACAATAGTTGAAATCAAAACATAAATTTTCTTTTTCTTTGATGGAAATATTTTTTTCTAGTTCCAAACAAATTATCTACCTTTTTTTAAAAATTATTTCTTCACAAAGCAGAGATGTTACACAATATTTTAAATACAGACAATGCGAGAAAGAAGAAAAAAATTTGCAGAAAGAATAAGAACAGGAAAAATATGGCTAAAGTTCTTAATTTTGGATTATTCTTTTTGTAATTCTTATTATTTATTAGCTAGTCGTGTCTAGCGACCAGCTGGTTCTCCATAAATATTGATTATATTTAATTTCAGATAAATTATGTCTATTATGCCACCAAATTGTCAGACATTAAAGCAGTGTTGTTTTAAAAGTCGTGTTCAAGCTCATTTTGTTTGTACATGCACATTTCTAATGGAGGCAAGTCCTATGATATTATAGCGTTATTAAAATCGCAAATGTGCTGTCTGTGTTTCTGAATTTTGCGACATTGTAACTTCACATTTTTGTTTCGTCTAAGCGTATAGAAATTCGTCAAAGATATTATACAGAATTCTTCTTTAGTTTTCAACAATGTAAGAAAATCATGCAATTCAATATTTTATGAAACAATGAACACACTTTGAATTTTAGAGCAACATTGGAATCTATTGTTAGAACCAATGAACCAAAAAATTCTTTATAAATTGAAAAAAATCAGCAAAAATTTACATGACTTTTAATTTTATATCATTAAAAAGATAATGTTTTAAATTTTTGAAAGGTATAAAATTTGTTTTTGTACAATAATATTTTCAGTAGCTATCACGGAAAAAAACCCACATTTTAAAATTAATTAAAGTTTTAATTAAAATTTAAATTGTTCCAAAGTGCACATTTTCATCCTTCAAAATATCTATGTGTCAAAAACGGTAGCTGCAGGTCAAATGGTCTAACCTATAGAGCAACAACACTCACGCATTCATCTTTCTTATTAATAAATATTGTTTATTCTCTTTGCAAAATGCAAATGATTCTTTTTATCATATGTTAAAGCTTTCAGTGATACAATAATTTTAAATTAATTTGCTTCGTCATAATTCAAAAAAATCTGTCAAGTTGGTCATTTTATTTAAAATAAAATTTTTTTTTAATTATTATGTAAGAAAATCAACCAGTATGAAATAATATTTATTAAACTATTTCAATATATTAATGAAACGTTGTTTTCTTAATAATAAATCATGAAAATTAAGTAGTTAGTTAAGTAATAAGTTCACTAATAGTAGTTTTGCAACTTTATATTTTACTGAGAGATCTTGAATGTCCTTTCTAAATTACAGTTGTTCTGTCTGGCTCTGAAGATCAGCTGGTTCGTCAGGATAAACGTAACTGGATGGTTAACTAGTTCTCTTATGCAATGCTTGAAATTTACGTTTTACTCAATAATATTTTTTCAAAGTTTTTTTAAGCACTTAATTATGATACATGTAAATAATAGATACCACATTATTTTAATAGGATTGCTTCTGTTTTGCATTGATTTTATAAATCTTCCTAATGGCGTCAAATTCCATGATATCATATTGTCATTAAACTCATAATTGTTCGGGTAATTTATCTTTTAACTGCGCATTGTATTTTGTGTTACTGCAACTTCTCTTTCTAAATTTACATGAAAAAGTATTCTTAAAAAACGGAAGAATAAACTGCATTTTTAATAAACAGAATATTGTACTATACTTTTAATAAACAGAATATTTCTTTTTCAACTTTCAAGAATGGAGGAAAACCACGATATTAAGTATTTGACAAAACAATAAAAATGATCCGAATTTTATTTATTACTGGAATGTATGCATGAATATTGTGGAAAAAAATATCTTTGTAAACTGTTAAAATTCCAGAAACAATTAAATTGCATTTAAAGTGATTTTATGAAAAAAACATTTTTTGAATTTTTAATCAATTTTAATTTGTATTTCAAATGATTGTGATTATTTTTTATGCAATAATATCTTCAAATATCACTAAGGAAAAAGGCCAAAAAATAAATGTTTTAATTAATGAAAAATTTAAAAAGATTCTGAGAGGTTTGCATCTCCACCCTTTAAATTTGAAAGTTCTAGACCAAAAGTCTGTCCCTTGGACACCAATGGACACATTTTCTGTTTTAGTATTAGTGAAAATAGAATTCAATACAAGAATGCACGCAAAACTAAATATCAAATTGTGGAATTAAAATTTGATAAATGTGTTCATTGATATTATTATTATTATTATTGTTATTCATCAAAAAAATTTTCAGAATATGTGGTATTTTTATTTATAGTAAAAAATTAGAAAATGTTTTAATTCATTTTAAATTTATTTTTCTGCTCTCAAGTATGTTAAAGAAATTCTAAATTAATAAAACAACAACAGCATTGATTTTCTTTGCATAGAGTCTAAACTGTGGAAAGATGTACCGTTGTCGTTTTGTAAGCATCTTAATAAAATGATTAACAGAATTTATTATTAACTATGTTATTTTAACAGCATTAATTTCATGCAGATATTGTATTTTAAATGTATTTTTTTTATTCTTAGCATATGAAAATATTTTATAAATCGATCAATGATAAGAATAATATTGCATCTTTTCGAAATAAATATACATTTAAGTCTCATTAATAAAAATATCAGGACAAGTTTTTGTATTTTACTCTGAACTGTTTTTATACGAAGAATCCTTCAAAACACTAACAGCTGTCAACATTTCTTATTCATTTAATTAGGCAATTTGACAATAGTGAAGAAAAAATATGAAAGGAAAACTCTCTTTTATATTTAGAATTCATGTTTCCATCAATCTTGATACTAACTGATTTAATTAGCGATCTGACAACTGCTCATTTAAGGACAATAGAGCTTTGACATGCGGATCGGTAGTCAAAATTTCCTGATATAGCTAATTAAAAGATGCCAATTAAATCTTTTGAGGCATGACAAATGCTCAATCAAAAATCGGTAGGAACTTAATGCTCAATCGAACCGACAAGTAACTTATAATGTGAGTTTTTTCATTATCTCGATATGGGAATAAAGAGCGTTTTTACATTAAAAAAAGATTTTATTTGCATTTTGTGATTCTTAATATATTTCTAAAATGTACTATTTTAATAAATATTATCCCTATAATTAATATCAATTTGAAATTAATCTTTCCCATTTATACCAAAAATATGTGGTTTCTTTGAAAAACTATCTGCTGGATGTATTAAAGAAGGATTTTTAATAATTGTTTTAATTATTCATGAATAAATTACCTTCCTATAATGAAACATCCTATGTCTACTAATAATAAAGGAGAATTTATATGTACTTGTGTGTGTGTGTATTTCTGTATTTGTGTGTGAGAGGTCTAAAGAACAGACTGTTTAAGGTTATTAAGGTTAAGAAATTCACGTAAAATATTTTAAGAGGCGAAGAAATATATGTAGAGAATCAATTTTTTAACGTTTTTATTTTTATTGAGTGGATTTTTATGAAGTTAATTAATTGATCAAAATGGAAATTACTGGCAATTTTTCGTCATTTTCCGAAATATTACAGCACAAAAATGATTTCTACATTATTTTAAAATTCAGAAAAAAGTTCTTTTTTTTTGTGATGACAATTTTTTGTCACATTTTATTTTCTGATTTTAAACAATTAAAAAATATTTAAAATGAATTTTGTAACAATATATTTTCAAGGTTAAAGTGTTTAAATTGTTGTTATTAATATTTCATCCAGGAGTTTCTTGTTTATTGAATATTAAGATATGAAAATTCAAACATATTTTCTTATGTTAAGCAAATTTCAGTATAAAGTCTGATTTTAATAAAATTTTTGAAATTTTGTTGTAATTACATTTAAAGTCTAACATCAGAATAAAGCAATAATACATTTTTAAAAAATTCTCACATTTTTAAATACTGCTATTTTTTCCTGTGATATGATTGAATGTATAAAGATATAAACAAAAAAAAATTAAGAAATATACAATAAATAAAAGGATTTTTTTAATTAATAAAGTCTATTTTCAAAAGACTTTTAAAATAGAAAAAGTTATATATCTATCAAAAATGAAGAATAAAATTTTTATAAGCAAACCATTAATATATGGTTATATAAAATATTTAATTGAATTTTTTAACTACCATTAATTCCGAGTTACCTAACCTAACTACCTAATTGTTTTAAACTAGCCATATCCGAGCAATTTGGTCGTCAATAACCAATTAGCTAGTTTAAGAGAAGGGGATCAGGATAAAATGCATATACTTTACTTAATTATACGTACGCATATGCAGTTTGATATATAAAATTATATCCCCCTATTCTTTGCATATTTGATTATTAAGAATTTAATAGTTAATTTTGAAGGGAAAAACGTAGCATTAATTTTTTTTTCTGTAATATATTTACGAAGTGATTTATGTCTCAAAATGTGTATTCACGAGATAGTTTCCGGTTGTATAACGGAATTCTAAAGTCTATCCCAAATTACATTTTTATTAATAACTGGTCACTTTTGCTGACTATCTGATTTGTCAGATATATTAGTTATAATAAAATAATATTAGTTAGCACTTGGATTAACCAATATTGGTTAATCTAAATGAAGTTAAATTGTTTAGATATAAATTCATGTCCATGATTCCGTTCAACTGTCAGACATTAAAATCGTGTTATTTAAATTGCCTTACATATACTCCACTGTATACATAAAGTTGTCTAATGGAGACCAATCACGGGATATTATAGCGCTACTAAAAATATAGATGTTCGGTTCGTCAATCTTTTAATTTTCGAGCTATTGTAACTTCAATTTTTTAAAAATTAAGTTTATAAAATATATAGATGTTGAATAGAATTCTTTTTCGTTAGCTTTCAACAATAGAAGCAAGTCATGCAATTAAATATTGGATGAGAATGAATAGTTTGAATTCCAAGGTCGCATTGTAATTTACTGTTGAAAATTGTGCAAAAAAAATTTTTTTTAATGAAATTGTCAAAATTTAGGGAAAATTCACAGGACCTTTAAGTTATTATAATAAAAAAAAACATACTTTTTCTTTAAATTTTGAAACGTATAAAATTTATTTTTGGAGGTTTTGAAGGAAAAATGGTGAAATTTAACTTATTTTTATTTATTTAAAATTTCAAAAAACACATTCCTAGTGTGCAAAGTATATATGCACCAAATTTGGTAGTTGTACGCCGAAGGGTCTGGTCTGTAAATCGCCAAACAGAAATAATACACATACATACACTTTTGACTTAATTATTAGTAGAGATGTAATCATCCTCCCAAACATTAAATCTGCAAATTACCCCAAAAAACAGCTATTTAAGCATTATTTTCTGAAACATTCTATCAAACCATCTGGATCTTCTCTTTATCGGAAAGATGAAAATCTATTTTTTCTCCAGGCCATCCGCAGGATGCGAACAGAATTTTCCTTCCGTTTCCACGGCTTCCTCTTTCTCTGCAATTAGGAGACGTCCTAAACGGAAAGCCATCGCTCTCGCTTCCACGTAGCCTTGCCTTTTACCCGCTTTCTACACGTGCTTCAAGCACGAATCTCGCCAAAATGACAATCTAGAAGTTACCCCGCAGAAACGTGAGAAATCCATGGGTCACGCCTATCAAGGTCGTTCTTGTTTTGTAAAGATGACGATGCTCGGGGCTCTGGTGAGCATTGAGAATTAGTTAACTTTTACCTTGAGACTGAGTGAAAGTATCTTTTTCTTCTTTTTTTCATGAAATGTGATTCTAGTCTGGTTTCTGAGCATCTATCTTGGTATAGGTCATTGGTAGAAAAACAGAGTATCTGGAGGAGGAATGGTTCTGAAAGTTGCAATGGAATGTGAAATAAAAACAAATTGCTAGTTGTTTATTCGCATTTGATAACAAAGAAATGTTTCACTTTATTTTTTCATAAACAACATTATAAAAATATGCATTGCATCTACATATGAGACAAAAAAAATCTTCATTCTAATTATATCTGTCTCTTTTACTATAATAAAGATGAAAGTGTACACGTGTGGCGCTTTACAAGGGCATTTATATTTTGGAGAGTGAAAATGTGCTCATTGAAACGATTTTTTTAAAGATTTTGATTATAATTTCAATTAAATCGATATTTAGCGAAATTTGTCTTTCGTCTTCATTTATCATAATTTCCAAAGATTATTGAAGATTTTGATAAATCTCCACATTTTATTCTACTCAGAATTCGAAAAACTATTTTTTTTTTGGAATTATATTTGTCTGTCTGTGAAGACAAAACACTTTGAAATAGACGAATCAAAACGCTTTAAGCTGGACGGATGGAATTCGGCTCATTGACTTAAGACTAAATTCGTACCTTTCTAGGAAATCTTAAGTGAAATCTTTCCAAAGGAAGTCTAACGGTCTGGTTGGTTTGGTTTGTTTTAGTTATATTAACGTCCCATTTGAAGCAACACTTGGGCTATTTTGAGACGGACCTCACAATTTTGAACCGCGGTCAGATGACGAGGACGACACCTGAGATGGCACCCCCTCTCCACACCACATACCACCAGCAGGAGGACGTTTGGTCAGAACGGATTTAACGTGCAACAGACCCCCTTACACGACGGTTCTTCCGTGGAATCGGGACTTGAACCTTGTAGGTTCGAAGTCCAGACCTTACCACCAGGCCACCGCGGCCTCTAACGGTCTGGATGTTCAATTATAAGTTAACAGGAAATTACAAAAAGCAGAGCGCTAAATGAATAAAATTTATTACTCAAATTTGATTTAACATCTAAAGTGTAAATTTGAAACCAAAAACTTCTAGCGTTTGACTTTCTGTAAATTTGTACTTTCAAATATTTAAATGCTATAGTTCAAAAATGCGATAACTTTAATATATAAAATTTGACATGTGATAGGGTAACTATAATTGTAGTTTAGTGTCATATTTTGGTTTTAGTCGGTTTGAAACAAGGCGTCTAAAACACAAATGTGATTTTAGGGTCCTATTGCTAAATGCCAGGAATTATTCGCCTAAAAAATCTCCAAGGATCACAAAATGGGTTCAGTAAAAATGCTAAAATCTTGCCAAAGATCAATATTTTATAGGCCATAGTTCGCCAATAAGGGCACTCGCTGCCATTCCCAAGGTCAACAGTTTTATGCGAGGTGAGGGGAATAACGCATTTATTAAAGAGTATGCAAGAAATTTTTAAGAGATCATTCCAGTTGGTTCTCATTTTTGATTATCAAGATATGAAAATTCGGTTTGCTTTTTTGCTTTTTTATGCTGACAAGATTCAATATAAGGCATGCTTTTAATAAAATTTTGGAAATTTTGCTATACAATTAAAGTTTAACTTCGGAATGAAGCAATAATGAAAAATTTTTAAAGTGGGTCCATTTTTAAATATAGCTTTTTTTTCCCTGTAATATAGGTGGATATTTTTTCCTGCAGCAAAATTGTAGTGAATTTTCAAATCACTCTTTACGAGCTTAAAGAAAGAGGAATAAGTGTCTGTTTTTCGCATGTCCGAGGTCAATCTGGCACTTTAGGGAATGAAAGAGCCGATTGGCTTGCAAAACAAGCTACAATGCTAAACATCATTGATCTTGTGAGCATCCCCAAATCTCACATTCGCAATGAGAATCACAAAAAGACCGTTCTCATATGGAATGAGCTGTACCAGAATTCGTCAACTGCCTCTTTAACTAAATTATTTTCTCCCACAATTCCTCAAATGTTATATAACAATCATTTCTTCAGTGATTTTCATTTAACAAAATTTCTTACTGGACAAGGTAATTTCAATTATTATCTGAAGAAATTTGGATTATCGGACACTGATCTGTGTTCTTGCAGCGTGGGTGGAGTTGAAAATGTCGAACACTTGCTTTTTGATTGCTCCAAACTTACTGAAGGGAGAAAGGATTTTATTGTGGATCTCGATGCATATAATATTAAGTTTCCACCTCCGCTTCATGTTTTGGTCGACCACAAAATGGCTTTTTTATCATTCTGTAAATTTATTGCCTTTGCTGCTTCAATTTTTTATTTTTTTCCTGTTGTTTTTATCC
>JAPMOR010079402.1:103302-125499 GCA_026543865.1 Argiope aurantia | reverse complement strand
ATAGGAAAATAGAAAAATGTGCAATGAACAGAGTGCTACAAGGCTTTTGAAATATTATAGGTCATATGAAGAAATAATCTGTTGAGGAAACTATTAAGACCGAGTTAAAAAAAATACCTACTGGAAATTTTTATCATTTATTAATCCCACAGATCAAACTAATTGCCAAATGTAGCTAGTAAAATTAAAATGCCTTTATAATAATTTATAAATATAAAAAAGCAAAGCATAATATGATATTTATATTTTAAAATGTCAATATTCATTGGAAGTGACATAAGATCAAATCAACTATAAAGAATTTTAATAAAAATGATGAGCATTTTTAAACTTAATAAAACACTGATTTATTCATACTTATTTCCAAAATTGCTGAAAAGAGCAATTTTTTTGTTAATCGAATTGTTTGAGTATTTTCTGTTTTTGATTATCTTTAATAACTATCTAAGTAACTAAAATGGTGAATTTAGAAAACAGAAATTTTTTTTCTGCTAATAATATAGGGGAATATTTGTGCTTTTGTATGTCAGAGCATTCTAGAGAAGACCATTTTACCCAAAAACACCAAATTTAGCTCAGATATAATTTGGAATATATAAATATGTACTTTGAAGATAATTGTTTTGAAATTTTAATGGGACTTTTAATTAATTAAAATTAAGCAGAATTTTTGAGTTTTTCTAATATAACACTAGAAAATATAATTGCACAAAAGTGATATTTATATTATTGAAAATTCGGAATTTATTGTTTTAATTACTTAACTGTCATACAAAGATTTCGAGAATTTTTACAATTAAAAAATATTTTTAATCTACTTCCTCGTATATCACATTGTTGCCTTGAATTTCAAATAGTGTTCTTTGTTTAATTAAATTTTTAGAAGAAACTGAAAAGCTAAAGAAGAGAGTTAGAAATGAAACTACAATATAGCGAAATTTAGAAGATAAATGAACCGGATATTTACGTTTTTAATAGTGCTGTGATGTTACGAAACTGGTCTCCATTAAAAAGGTCCATGTACACAATGAACAGAACATATGTAAGTCAATTAGAATAACATGGATTGTGAGACAATTAAAATGACACATCTAACAGGACACGAAGCTATATCCAAACGATTTATTTAAAATAAAATATCCCCAGCGAACCAGCTAGTCGTCAAAGGAACTAATAAGAAACAAGAAATTGAAGCTAAAATACCATGAAAGACAGATTATAATGAAAGTTATGTTCTCAATAGCACTATAATATGATTTTAAAATATTAGGATATTTCTTAAATGATATGAACAGAACAAGTGCAAGAATATTAAAATAACATGGCTTTGATATCTGGTATGGGAATTTTTCATGGATCTTCCTTGGGAGAATCATAAACATTAAATTATGCACAAAATCTTTTATTGCAAATAGCAGAAATAACTCTTCCATCGAGCCCTCGAGGAGACTACAATTTAATACATTTACAATAAGGTAATACATTTAGTTTAATAAAGAACAAAACATCATTATTACTTATTAAGTGCCTGATTAATTGCAATTTATTCATCAGAATCGTCATATTTTCTTTTTTGCTGAAGCTCCCTAGATTTACACAAAATGACCTTCAAAATCATCCTGGTAATTAAAATATTCAGTTCATAAAACTTAATTGAATTTGCAGCATATAAATGTTATCTTTTAAAACCTGTATGGTACATGATCTGAAATTTAAAATATAATTTTTAAGGCATTAGTGTCCTGAATTTTATGGTAAAATGGCGATTCTCACATTTCATGCATATCATATACTGGAGGATCAAATAGGATAAGATCTTTTAACAGGTGAGTTATATCGTACTGACGGTTGGAATCCTTGTACATGTTATTGTAGAGAATAAATTAGTGGTCAAAGGAGGCAAATATTTGTGATATTTCATCTTAGATCAAAAGCGAGCGAAAGGCTGTTAAAAATTTGAAAAAGGAAAGAGAGGAACAAATTTATCTTTTTCTCAAATATAAAAATATTTTGCTTTCCATCATGTGATATTAATAATTTTCTTTACATCTATTACTGACTTCATATGCTCTAACATGATACAATTACAAAAGTGATACAATTACTAAAATATGCAGCAAGAATTCGAATTTAATTTGTTTGTTTTTGTTTTGGGCTTATGGTGCATGAATCGATGAATTACTGATGCTACAGCAAATATTATTTTTTTAAATATTAATTCTGAAAAAATAAGAATTCTAGACACTTAAAAAAGTGTTGGAGCCTAAAAAGAGTCAGAAAAATTGCTGAAAAAATTGACAGTTAAGATAAGAAAATTCATTCATTGTAAGACAGTTGAAGGTGATAACATTTCCTAATGTTTTCTGAGATTAATTTGGATAGGTAATTAAAAAGTGTCGAAATAAAAAATGGCCAATGTAATTACTAATGAATTCATAATTAACACAAGAAAATAGACTGTGAAATTTCCGATTAATTGAAAGATGAATTTTTTTTTTATTATTCTTTTCTGAGATTAATTCGGAAAGGTAAAAATTCCTAGATGTTTAAATAAAGCGTTGAAGTAAATATAATAATAATAAATAAATAAATTTAAAATAAATCTACCATCGCAAATTTCAAGTTATCATGTGAGAACATTATTATTTTTTAAGTCATTATTTGTCTTACTTAATTTAAGTCATAAACCAGTTTAAACCGGTTTGAAACAATCACGAGGCCTCTCTCTTTCTCTCTCTCTCTATATATATAATGATAATTTATTAAAACTTTCATTTTTAATTTTTCTAGCTGGCTAACAAAGCTTTGCATGATGAAAAAAAATCCATCGTTTTTCTAAATATCTATGCGTGCGTAATCTGATAGTCTTATGATTGTTCCAAACCGGTTTAAACTGGTTAATGACTTAAATTAATTAAGATAATTCGTAAGAATTCAGATAATGTATAATTTGGAAATTAAGTTGTAAGTATAGTTGGCGATAAATCACCAAATGTGACAACCTTCTGCATTATTTTCTAATATCCCTATTTTAAATTAGTTGAAACTATCTCTGAAACAAGAATCTATCGATAAAACAAACAATATTTTAACTTGTTTGGTTTATTTTTAAAAAAACGGTGCGCGAGTTAGGCAATAACACTGTGGTTTCCAAGGGAAATACTACATTAGCAGAAAATAGATAATTGAAAAACTATACAGTGAAAGCCGACTCGAAAATAAAACTGCATTAGCAGACGATGGATATTTCAAAAGCTATAGTGTAAAAACCGATTCAAAAAAAAAAAAAAAAGGATAACTAGCCAATTTGTTGCCTTCACATTTTCAGGCTTCGACAACTTGTTGCCTTCACATTTTGAGGCTCCAAAAACTTCAAGCGAAAACAATATCATGTTCTCACATGATAAAAAAAAGTCAGAATAATTACTAATAAATTGATATTTAAATAAAAAAGAAATGGAAAAATTTCTCTATTGTTTTTTAAGATTAATTTAGAAGGATACTAATTAATCGATATTTAAAAAAGTGTTATTTTCAGTGTAAAAAGTTAAAAAAAAGTATATAAAAAATTCAAAATGATCATTGATAAATTGGCAGTTTAATCAGAAAAGCCATGGTAAAGTTTCAAACTAATTGAAAAGAAAACTTTGGAACCATCCAATTAAATTTATCATACTCTGCATTTTTTTAGTATATATAGAATTAATTTTTGATATCTAATGAGAGTTATTTCTAATCCAGTTTCAGTTATAAATACTTTAATTTAAGAAAGATATTAGATATCACTAATTTAAAATAATTGGGTTTTAGATTTAAAATTTCTTGGATTGAAAAAATTAATTAATTTTTGTTTTAATAGTTTTTTTTTTCGATTTCACCATGAAGCCTATTTTGTTTTTCAAAATCGCTATTGACCTTTGCATCATCGAAACACAACTAATTCGTGTTCTTTCGTTGGCTGAGATAAAATCTTTCTGTGTTGTAAAAAAAAAGTCTAGACGTTTTTCATTACCAAATGAAGTTCCACATGTGTAACTCTCCTATGTTTGAGTAGATGAAACGTTTTCTAGAAACATGTTTTAATGGTAAGTCAAGGACTGGCTGACTGAGAGTTAATTGAAAAAAAGTTAAGATAATTAATATAATAAAAAAAATTTCATCAATAAGCCACTAAACACCCTTTATTTATCCTTTCTGATTCTTTTTCCTTTGTGCAATGATAAATTGTGCATTGGTATTTGAAATTTTAGGTACTTTTTTTAATATCCCTTCTTCGACATTTAGAATTTGTCATGATTCTTCTCAATAATTTAAGAATTGAATTATGTTTGAAATTCAAATATTACGTTTTTTAATTGAAAAAGTTAAAAGATTTATTTTTATTTGGAGCCATTTTAAAACAACGTTAACTTTATAAAACATTTTGTATTCTAATATGAGAAAAATTAGAGCAATTTAAAAATATATATATCATCAGTATTTATTTATTTTTCCTGAGAGATCTATTTTAGGAGAACACGTCTTTTTTCTTGAAAACTGACTTACAAAATAATTTGCTACATTTATATGGTAGTATAAAATAAGCGAAGAAAAGGTTGAGTTAAAGATAATTCTTAATAGCACTGCTTGTGATTTTGTTAAAATGGAAGAACATTGTCTTCTTTGTTTGTTTCTTTATTTTTTAGATTTGCTGAAATAAATGCAGTTCATACCCAGTCATCCATATTTGAGGATAATTTTGCTGTTATATTAACTCAAAGTTACATTTTCAACTTCATAAAATAATTGAAAAATTCGGAAAATTAAAGACCATGAAAAATTCAATATTATAACCTTATAAACAGATTTTGTAAAATTCTCAAATTTAATAAAATTTACTTAAAGGCGTTTTGTAGAATGTGTTCAGAATGTACTTCTTTGACTTTAAAGATCAAATTGGCAATTGTACTTAAAAATGCTTTTCTATTTATTTAATCAGAGCTTACATTGGGTTAATAGAAGTTATAGCTGGAAGATCATGTGATTTTATAGGGACAAAATGACTTCCAATTCCATTAAATGACAAATAGAATCAGAAATAACAACATCTCAATATGATATTTTTGATCTTCTATCAATATTAGGATATTATTGCAAATGCTGCTTTAGTGAGCAAGAACATCTTCCGTTACCTAAACGTCTATTGGCTCAGCTTTTTTTCATGTGAAGACAAAAATGTTACTTGGAAATCGCCAAAAATTCCCTAAAAACTTTTTTTGTGTGCAGAAAAGATTCCCTAAAAACTTTTTTGTGTGCAGAAAGAGAGAAGAAGATCTATGAGCATGATGTTTAATTATATCGGCGTGTCCACCATGACGTGAATTACTTGTTTATATTTTATCAAACGGCTGGTTGGTTGGATAAGAACTATGATAAGCTCAATATTTTCAATTTCATCGTATATAATGTATATTTTCTTCGAAAGCTTATTTTTTTTCCGTATAACTATTTTCATTTCAGTATTCAACAAAATATTGTACTTCCTAAAATGTTTAGAAGCTTTTTTTGCTCAATTTACTAGAGAAATAAAACTTTTATGAAATTCTAAAACATAAAAGCTTTACATCATAATCTAATTAAAAGTAGTGAATTATGCTTAGTTCAAAAGAAACATATGAGGTACTGAAAACATATTTAATATGACAACTTTTTAGTTTTTACCTAAAAGAGTTTCTTTCACTTTTAATGACTATTACCTACTTTTAAGGAACTTGTGTCTCAAAATAAAGTATTGTTAGAATCATTCAACTTGTGCATCAAAATAAAGTATTATTAGAATAAAACGCAATTTTAGAATAATGTTATTTTCTGTTGATATGATCTTCATAGCAATTATTCATTGTATAAGTACATTGAAGGGTTATTTTTCTTTGCATATCCGTTATGTTGAGAGGTGTTAGCAATCAAATAGACTTCATTTTGTGCTAAATATATTTATTTTTCGGTATTATATAAATCGGCTTACATTATTACAAATATTCATTGCTTTTATAAAAACACATAACTCTCAATGTAACTGTTAACTGAAGATATATTTTCATTCTCCTTTTAAAACCCCGATAATAGCTTCTTCAGTATTTATAACAAAAGTATGAAACAAAATATTCGTCTGATAACGTTACAAGATGAAGTTGAATTTATGTAAATGGTATTCAGAAATTATTAATTATTTCAAGAATTTAAATAAAGTTCAAGGTATAAATGAATAACACTATTACTGCAAAATCGAGTAATTCATTAAATCAAAAAACCGGTTTCAAAAGTAACGGGTACAATAAGATTCCGTGCTCTATTACGAATGTAGCGTGCGGAGAAATTTTCAATTTTGCGGAAGATAGAAATCAGTAAAAAAAAAGAAACAATATTACTTTGTAATTTTTATTATGAATTAAATAATTCATAGAATTATTTAAGAAGCTTTTAGAAGTAAAAATTATAGCAATTTTTAAAATATGCGAAAGAAAATCTTCCGACATTTGCTAAGATGACATACATGGTAATTTCAAAATAAATATCCAAACTTTACAAAATATTATCCTCATCAGTGTTAATTGAAGAATGAAATGTTAAATTTCCATCTGTTTCCATGAAATGTTAAATTAAAGTTTATCCTTACATTTAAATGAAAATTGAAAGAAGAGACGTTTTTTTGAATTGCATACTTCAATATAAAGACAGAATTCTCTTTTTACTACATATTTCAGAATATGCGTATGCAACATTTCCTCTGAACTTTACTAGATTATTTTTTGATGCTTTTCGGATTCAATGGTTTTTTCTTCAGGAATATTTGTTTACATCATTGCGAATTTCACATTGAGTTCTCTTATTTCCATCATCTGCGAAATATGCTTTTTTATAAAATTGGTTTACTGAGAATAGCATAAATTATGTGTTAAAATATACTTTTAAATATTACTGGATTGTCCTTTTTTTTGTCTCATGAATCCAAATTCTCTATTTGTCTTTAGGAATCTTTATATCTTTTGAATTTTAGATCACTGTGCATCTCATGGACATTTTTTTTTTTGATTTCGCGTTCCCAAGGGTTAAATATTATTGGAAATTAATAAAACATTAATTAAAAGTTTACAAATGCACTTTAATTTATCATTGCGTTTGACAAACGTAAATCATTTATTAGAGATTAAGGGATGACAGAGAAATTGATTTAAAATTTAATCAGCTGATATTATAAAGAACATCTACATGTCTCGGTCAGCGGGCTTGTAAAGTGCCATAAGTCACAACAACAAAAACATCTACATGTATACAAAAAATGCCTATTTAAGGAAGTTACAGATACAATTTCCTAGAAGTGATTGCAGATTGCATTCCTTTCTTTTAAAGATAAAATATTTGTATATCTTTTCTTGTGAACAGCCTTCATCAGTTTTGTTTTCAACTTCCACTGACGTTAAATGTTGGCAGAACGATCTAGAATATATAATTTTGAAAATCAAGGATCATACTCCCATCCACAACTGATAATTTCAGACCATTATAGTCGTTACTGAAAGAAAACAAATGTTTCGAATATTATTCCTTGGAAATGAATTAAAATCTGTTGCCATAAGACATCTCATAAATATGTTGTAAACTTGATAGTTGATTCTCACAGTTATAAAAAATCAATTATACCGATTTAATACTGAGAGACTTATTATTATGTAATGTTTGAGAAGAAATGTGAAACCTAGCATTAGAACGAGAAGGTATAATTTTTTCCCTTTATTAACCTATTGTGCTATAATAATGTGTCTAACACGTGTAGCGAGTTATTGAATTTTTAATATTTAATTCATAAATTAAGTAAAAGGATTAAGTCTTTTCAAAGTCAAAAAAAAATTAGTATTCGTGGTTCATTATCTCAAGTGTTCTTTTATGTTATTACAGAGATTGGAATAATAATAAATGTCTCAAATAGGATGTATTCCCTAATTAGAAGATTAAATAAATTCGTTGGTGAAGAGATTAACCAGAAGCCGATTTTAGTTTTTTTAATTAGTTCCAATTCATGAAGCTGCTGATCAAATAATAATAATAATTTCATTCTCAATTTGAAATTTCTAACAATAATGTCTGTTTTATATCAAGCGAAATTTCTGTTTTTGTTTTCTCTAGACGTAAACTGAATAGGGTAGGAATTAAGAAAATAAATTTTTTCTTTTTAAAAAATTATTTCATCGTTTTTTTTTGTATTGTATCGATTTCTAACAATTTATTAGTATATTGCCTGAGTGGTTATCCAAATTTAAGTTTGATTAGATCTAAAGAAATTTGAGATACGGGGCTTTCATAAGTATTTTATTATAAGTATATTTAGTATACAAGTTCTCTACTGAAGGCTTTTTTCTACTCCACATTAACTTCAGAACGGCGACAACTATTGCCACAAACTTGGTACCAAGATATATTAAAATGTTCCTGTACTACATGGCAAGATTCAGCACAGTGCCATCTAGTTACAAATAATGGAGTTAGTAGTCCTATCTAAAGAATGACATAAGATTTGGGGAAGAATTCAGTTATAAAATTTTATAACGTCTTATATTTTGTATGAAAGGCCATTTTCAGCGCAGTAACGCTAGGAACAAAACGTAAAAAACGCTCATTTGTTTGATCACTATGCTTTAAATCTTTGATGTAACAACTCCCGAACAGTATTATCATCAGAAAATATCATCTTTTGAGCAATAAAAGTTGATTTTATTACATAGTTGTTAGCTTAGATTAAAAATAATAATATTTGCTTAAAAATAATAATATTTGCTTATTATTCCGTTTTATTTCTGACGCTTTTCTTAAAAGTCCAAGCAAAAGCTCATTTTGTACGTTTTACTCTTACCATTATGGTTGTCAATATAACTTTTCGTACTAATCGAAGCGATTCTTACAATTTTGTAACTGACTTTCAGACATATCTTATAGCATTTTTATGATGGGGTATTAACTCCGTTATTTGCTACCATTTAGTGCTATAACAGATTTCACCGTATAGCGTTCGGTAACTTTACTGTAGCTAGATACCAAATTTGTGGTTATATCTATTGTCTTTCTCAATTAATGAGGGTTAGAAGAACTTTAATGGATAGCCTGTGTATGATACCTGCTTAATCGGAGTAATTTTGGGGGGAGGAACCCTCAAGAAAATGGAGGACGTATACGTAGATATAGCTTCTGCAATTTCTACGTATATCTGATACTGCTTTCAAAATAAATAATTGCGGTTTATATGATTTAGGTTTGTTTTAAATGGGTTTCACTTATATAATTTAATGTATTTAAATTAATTACTTAAATTATTTTATTAAATTAAAATAAAAAAACATTTTTATCACTTTATTAAATTAAATAATAAATTAAGTTGATTTTTTAAATTAATTATTTTAATAGATTTAATTTAATTTAAATGCGGAAATTAAATTTAAAAGTTCTTACTTTATAACGATAGATTGTTAAAAACATTAGAGAGTGATGGTCACGAACATAATGGTGAGTGGTACGAAGTGTCAAAAACTAAGCTCAGACGATATAATAAAGATAAAATGACCTTCAATAAACTAGTCTTTTAAGTAAGTCTTTTTTTCCTGCCTGCGAATTTGGACAAACAGTAAAGTAATTATAGGTATTTTTTCGACAGCCTTGTTTTATTAAAGACTAGCCGCCTTTGGCGACCAGCCGGTTCGCCAGTATTACCGCTCGCTACAATTTTCAATTAAATATTTTAAGTAACTGGTCTCTTAAAGGTTTCTCAAACAAAACCTTTTTAATCTTCAAATTTTGATAGTCATACCAAACTTATACTGTTTAGATCGTTTCGTTCAATTTAGTATATATATTTTGCTAATTTGTTGCCATTTCCGGTAAAACTTCAACTTTAATTTAAAATGTAAATGACGAAATTGCAATTAATATTAAGATATTTTTTAATAAAACCAAGCGTTTTATTTTATTTATCATCTTTATTGTTATTTATTAATTATTATTATTATTGAATATGGGTATTGCAAACAGAATCGCTCGGTATTTAAGTCTTATGTTAAGTACAAAATATTTTTCATAGTTTATGTAATATCTCAAACAATAATTCAACAAAAATTTCTGAGATTCAGTATAAAATTCAGTTTTTAGTTTTGCTTTCAAAAGGATTGAAATGAAATCAATAATAATATTTTGTTCCTGCTTATAAATATATTTCAAAAATTATGAAGTCTAAATTTAATGCAGTAAGGTATCATATTCTGAGAAATATTCTGGACACACCAAATTTTAAATAAATGAATGAATGTTTCTATTTTCCAAGATCAACTAAGACTTATTTATGAAGTTTTAAATGTTAAAAATTTAGTAAAACTCACCATTTTCATAATCTTAGGCCAATTAAACTTGAGAAACCTGCGCGCTGATTGACGCATTTTCTTTGAAGCGATAGATGGAAAATCTAAAATTATCCTTTTTTTTATTGAATAGTGATATTCAAATCTTCATAAATCAGTCAGTTTAAGTGATTAGAAATTAACTCTTAAAAGACAGTGATTTAGTTGATTGGAAATTAATTCTATGACCACCATAAAATCGGTGCTTTCTCTTGTGGTGTATGCATTCTCCTTAATATCCGCTCAAATAAAACATCACATACAAAAACACTACATAGAATAAACACATCAAAAGTAAACATAACATTTCAATAGTTGCCAAAAGCAAAAGAGAGAAAAATGCAATTAATAAGCAGACGATATTTAGAAAAGTACAGATATTTAGACTGAAAAATGAAATTATCTGAAATTAAAAACACACGCAGACGATATTTACAAAAGTAAAAATATTCAAACCTGAAAAGGAAAATATATGAGTTATTCCATCAATAAATGCCATAAGTTTGTTTACATCTTCATTATTTTATGAGTCATTAAATATCAAAATGGATCCGGGACTGAATAAACACCCTGTATAGAGAGTGTAAAAGATCATAAAATAATTTTTCTTGAATTTATTTTTTAGAAAAAATAATATTTTATATTTGTTTCATTTCCTACAGACACGTGCCGAAAATTATATTTTTGCAGATTTCATTTCCAAAAAGATTTAATTTATTTTCAGTTAGAGCTTTGATCAATGTGATGGCAACACTTTGAAAAAAGCTATTTTTTTTCCCATGAATGCGAAACGTGCTTAATCTTAATTTTTATTTTTGACGAAAAAAATTATTGAAAAACATAGTTAAAATATTTATTTAAAAATTCATTAAAAATAGAAATTTAATTTTAAGATTAAAACATTACTATCATTTGAAAGATAAATTTTTGATCTTTAACTTGATGTAAAAATCTTTTTTGTGCGGTAATATTTTCGGCAGTTATAGCAGAAACACGTCAAAATTTCGCTTACTTTTTAAATAAATAAAATTCTAGTTAAAAATTCGAAAAAATAACCCCCAGGTGCACATTCCCGGCCTCCAAGGTATACACGTGCCAAATTTGGTAGCTGTAGGTTGAATGGTCTGGTTGAATGGTTATTATAAGTATAGATTAAGTTGAATTTCTCAAAATATACTTGATATATCTATCTGAATTTTTTATCAGTTATTTTCTTTGTTGTTATGTTCTTTGTTTGTTCTTATCAGTCTATTTCAGTGGAATTCTATAGATTTCACTCGAACTAAATAAAAATTAAAAATAATTTTCTAAATTTATGCTTTTTAAAAACTTACTTATATTCTATCTAAGCTAGCGTAATGTTTAATGACTTATTTTATCGATTAAAAAAGTCTAAATCTACGTATTTGAGTTTTTCTTTCAGATTAATAGTTTTTATTCAAATGAGGACAACCGATTTTGAACTATCTCTCTCACTTTATCCAGTTTGACATCCTGGGATAAATAGTTACCTGTTTTGTAAAACAATAAAATTGCTGCCATGTATTTCCCCACATCTTAATGCATTTCATCGCAATTCTATAGAACAAATTAGATCTGTAATTTATGATAAAATCGCACATGATGAATTTTTTAAACAAAATATTTTTCCGATACTCGGCATCCGAAAAAGGTGACAAACACTAATTCTTTTAAAGACAATATTTCAACGAAAATCTGTATAATCTGAGTAACTGAAAATAGATATGCAAATTTCGTTTTCATACGAATTTCAGTTCTTCAGATTATGAAGATATAATTAAAAGAATTACGATTCATCGTCAGAATTTCAACATCCACCATCAAACTTTCCTTATGGTAGAGTAAGCAAAATCAGGAAGGATATATGAAAAGGATGAAGTACAGGAAGACGTATGTTGCATAATGAAAAGAAATACAATCATCTATTCTTGTCAAGGTAAAATGTATGTACGTAATTATTTTGCTCAAGTAGAAATTCTAGTAATAAGAATTAAAACTGAGGTTAATTAAAAATTCAAAAAATATATATATAATTTTGATTTGAAAAGCACTCTGAAGTTTATTTTAAGTTTTGGTTCAAGATAAGTTAGCTAACTAGAAAAACATGCAATCTACTTAGCCACTTGAAAAGTAAATTAAAGTAGGTAAAAACAAACCATATGAAGTAGTAACTACACAAAGTTTCATAAGGTGGATTGGGAAAGGTTATATTAACCATTAAAATTCTATAATTATATCTCTCACATTGTTCTTTGTACTCTTGATGTTTACGATTTTGACTTTCACTCATACAATGCATAAAGTAGAGAACTTAAGCTTTTGGCACTCTGAATTGGAGTTGTTAATGTTAATTCTAATGGCACTTGTCATAGACAAGCACACTGACCACTAAAGTCAGTGATTTTAATCCAAGAGTGCGTCTCTTGTTTTTTCAGTAGCGCCATCTAGGGAGAAGAGTACGACACAGCTACACACACCTCACAACCCTTTTTACGGGGAGCTCTTCATTCCTGCATTTCATTCATACACAAATCGTAATTCAGACCTGAAGCAGAGAGGGATCACTCCTGATCCAGTACCACAGTGGTATTACTCTCGACATGGAGGACTTTGTGACCTCGATAGATTTATAAGTGTGCCAGCCACAACACACACGGAGAGTCTTCAGCCTGGCTGAGTTCGAACTCGCAACCCAAGGGACGAGAAACCAACGTCCTACCAACCAAACTATCCCGGTCCATTAATTGGAGTACTTGGTAAAAACACTCCAACAAGAAGAAAGCCAGAAGGCACTTAAGATATTTACCGATATCTCCTTGATGGTCAGATTTCTGAACCAATTTTGTCAAATCTTGTTTCATACGATGGATCATGCCCTCTAGATAAGTCAACAAGGATCTCATGCTATTCACTACACTCCATTTTAATGGGATAATCTTGCTACAGATTTTTCCTGATAAGGCTCCAGGACGAATCTCTCCCTTTTTCTGTTTTCGAGAAAAATGGAGATCACACTAATTCGTTGTACATTCTATACGGAGAAAAAAAATCCAGTGCCAGAACCATTGTACCGATTTCAAAAATTCGTTTTTGTTTGTCATACATATCCTTGAGTCCCTCATATATCATCTACGATTTTTCTACTTTCTACATCTACTTTCTTCTTTCGCTTTCAAGTGATATTACAAAATAAATTTGTGGCACAGCGACAACAACTGAAAAGATTTCGCCAATTTTCGTCGCGAAGCAGCAGATTTTGCCATTTAGAAATCATTAAATCAAACAGAATGTTCGACCATTATTGTGTAGTCTTTACTGTGAATTTTTGAGTGAAATTTGAATAAAGAATTATGTGAAAATAATTTTTTAACAACGCATAATCTAGATAGATGAAATTTAGTATATAATTTTACCACCAATTTTTTAGGTTTATATTGTAATTTTGTCCTAATCAGTCAAAAAAAAAAACATAATTCGAAGCTTGTTTTTTACATTGCATTGTCCTGTACTGCGTATTTATAAACCGTGATATAATTTCGTCATTGCTCATGGAAGTCCGTTGCGAGGATTCCTGCTTGCGAACTTTGTAGCAATCTTCGAGGATTTTATATTTCATTTCATGCGTTATCAGTATATATACATATACATGTTCTGTTACAGAACATATACATATTCTGTATATGTTCTGTAACATGCTCTGGAATATAGCTAAACACATCGGATATTTTCTATGCATTAAAAGATATTGTAAGAACTTCGAATTACCAATCCTCGATAAGCTAATCGCACTTCGGTTTATATACAACATCAGATTCTTTTCTCTTAAGATATATTTTTCTTATGGTTTGCCCCCCCCCCTCCCAAAACGAACTGAATAACGTATGTAGATTATTTGCTATAGATTTGAATCAATACACCAAATTTGTAATTGAAATTTTATAATCATACTTCACATTCATATCTGCATATATAATTTGTGCGTTTAATACAATTCGTACATCAGTTTAAGTGTCTCTGTTAGATGCCATTTTCTGCATTTTGTTTGTCTTTTCCGCACGCTACTACCTATTTCAATAATATTTCACCTATGACCATGAATATACGTTTTCAGAAAAATAAAACTTATATATTTTTATACAAGCTTCTATTCTCATAATGGACGTATAATGCCATAAACTTCTTAAACTATGACATCTAATGGATATTAAGATTCGAAAAATGAATTTGTTTAAAGTGGTCCAATGAAATAATCTTATTGATATAAATTATTATGTTTGTCAGGCTTTAATTTGTATGTATTCTTTAAAATTACTTTGTATAATTAGAGATATCAAAACATTTGAGCCATTTGATATTACACTTTTTCTTTTTGAATTAGAATAAGGTTAATGGAATTACAGATAAAATTTACTACTCTGACTTTTTGATCATCTGTACCTTGCTAAAATAATGTAAGAATTTCTGTAGGCAAAAGTCCATTATTTATTAAGCAGTTTTTTTTAAATTAAGCCAGTTTTCTATTTAATATAGGATATATAAAATAAGTCTTAATCATGACAAAAAATATACAAGTGTTTTTCTGGGGAAAAGTAAATGGGAATTTTAGACATAAAGTTTCCAAACAATTTTATAGATTCAAACAATCAGATAATACTACGAGGTTTCACGTTCCAAAGTTTTTACTAATATTTGGCATTCAAGCATTGGCTTTTCTATGAATGGAATTTCGAGAAAAAAATCGTTTTCCCTTTCCAGGTAGTCAAACAGGAACTAAAACTGGGATAATGTTATATATTTTTTCTTTTAATACAATATTCGTTTTTTATTCTTCTCATTCTTATTCGTCTGCGCTTTAGCGACCAAAATATTAAAGTAATATAAGAGCATTCGAAGAAAAATAACGAAGGATTTCTATCAATATTTATTTTCAGAATTGATGGGTGCGAAAATATCAGACTACAAAGACAGAGACAAACTTTTTTTTGTATGTTGAATCAAAAAGTATTTGTTTGGCGCTTTATCGAGATCTTTTTTTTCCGTTGATCTGATCGGATGTTGATAGATACTTCCTCAGAAAGTTTATCATTTTTCTCTTTCTATCCGCTTTGTCTGATTGGTTCTTCTTAATTTTGATTTCGCGAGATAAGGCGAGGAAACTGACGTTTCGGTGAAAATCAGTGATCTAATTTGACAGTTGCATTGGAGCTTGTCTTTAAGAAAACATTGTGCTAAAGGCGCAACTCTCGACATTAATATAATTGAGGTAAATATATTTTTTAGATATCAATCTTGTTTTTTTTAAATATTGCTTGGAGCATTGTTTTAGAATTTAAAGAACGTGGTATTTATTTTCCCCGAAAAACATTATTTGAATAAGTAGCTATTTCATTAAAAATCTGATTTTTTTTTTCGGCAAATAAAGAATTATTACAGGATAGGAAATATTTAATTTTAGTTTATTGAAAAATACACTGCAATTACCCATTGCTGAAATTGTGATGAAGTAAAAAGATATAATAATAGATATGAAGAATAAATTAAACAGAAGAGAAGAAAAACATTGTAGCAATTGACATTTTTAATCTAGATTTTATTTTATTTTGAAAAATCCATTGTCATCTTCTGTCATAATTATTCCTTTTAGATTCCAGACTGCCGCCAATCAACTTCAAAGTTTCCATTAAATATACTTATAAATATGCATTTTAATTTAACTAAAAGACGTGCAATTACTAATACACACTGTTTTTTTATAACTGTTAAAAATAGAAATGTTACTGTATTGTTGTGTTTATTACTGTATTTGTACATATATTTTAGTGATTATATCTAATGGAGTAGGGTGTTTGGAACAGAGATGATTAATCAAGGCATACGCAAGTAAAAAAAAACTGTTGAGAAACTCTGGTTTAATTCGTGTAGGAAAAATATAGAAATTTTGTATTCAAATTTTGATAATTTCATGATGTGGATTTCATATGGAATTCTATGATAATTGATACACAGTTTTTATATAGTGTCTGAATCAAACTTATACTTTATATAGCCCATTTATCTGAGCTTGACATTTTGTAATTTCTTCCGTGGCTGAAATTTGTCACAGAAGAAACTGACTTTTAAAATATTGTCTGCATCCAAAAGCAGGTTTAAAATTAGGAGTTTGGAAAGCTGCCCTATTACCTCTAAGTAAAGGGAGGCAACTGACAGATCGATTAAAGAATTTTATTAGCCAATCGAGTAGAGTTTTATTTTTTATTTTTTAGAATTTTACTAGCCAAATAAATATTACTGGTTGCCAAATAAATTTGGAGAAATAAAAATATTATACATTATAAAATATTAGGCCGATGATATGTGTTTACATTGAATTAGTATCATTATTAAATAATTTAAATTTTAAAATAATATTAATAATATTTATATTTAATTACTATATATAATATTAAATTATTATATATCATATTTAAATATTATAAAAATAATATTATAATTTAAATTTAAAATAATTATTAAATAATTTAATTAATGTTCCTTACTGGGATATTAATTATTGATTTAATTGATTATGTTAGATATCTCTGGCAGGTTTTAAAAAATAATTATTTTGAATATTACGTTTGTCTGAGATTTATTGTTATCAAAATAATTAATGGCTTATTTGCTAGTAATCCAAAATCTGATAATATAAAACTTAAGCAACAGGTACGTTTTTTTGCCATAACTTCACGAGAAATCATCTGAGAGACATGAAATTCAGAAATGAGATACAGCATTTTGTTCTGAAAGAATGACGAAAGCATAGTTGCGCAGAAATGAATACAATGCATACAGTATGGAATCAAACAAAAAAAGGCTTTATTGAACTCATAGTATCGTTACACATGATTGTCTGTCCAAGAGGAAGAACAGCAAGCAGATGTTCCTTAGTATGGGATATGCCCTCCCCTTACTGCAATGGTTGCTTCGCACCGTCTCCCCATACTCAGCACCAGATTGTCTAACAGTTCTTGAGGTAAGAGTGCTCATTCCTCAATCAGCATCTGTTTAAGTTGTCGGGTGTTCTCAGGAGGATGCAATCGTGCCGCAAGACGTCTCCCCAAAACATCCCACACATGTTCTATCGGATTTAAATCAGGGGAGTACGCCGGCCAATCCATTCGAGTGATATCTTCACTTTCCAGGAGCTCCTCAACAGCATGAGTCCTTTGTGGCCGTGCATTGTCATCCATAAAAACGAAGTCTGATCCAATGGCACCTCGGAACAGACGCAAATGGGGAAGGATCACCTCCTGACAATAGCAATCTCCAGTTACAGAACCTCTGTCGAAAACGTGGAGCTCAGTCCGCCCGTTCATCATAATGCCTCCCCAGACGACAACTCTAGGACCACCGAAACGGTCTCTTTCCGTGATGTTACTGGGATGAAACCGTGTCCCGACCTCTCTCCAAATCAACTGGCGTTGGGAATCGAAACAAAATGCTGTATCTCATTTCTGAATTTCATGTCTCCCAGATGATTTCCCGTGAAGTTATGGCAAAAAACATACCTGTTGCTTAGGTTTTGAACACCAGTGTAGTAACGCTTTAACATTGATTCTTCAATATTTACTCTATTAAATATAACAACATAATGTGCGCGCGCAAAAAAAAAAAGAAAAAAAAAGGATTTAATATTCGGATAGAGCACGAGAATAAACTCAGTTAATAAAATAATGAAGAGCATTTTGCAAATCATTTTAAAATATTATTTTTACCTTTGTGTATTCTAAAGTACAGGGGGATTTATTTTTGTCTGAATAGGGTTTGGTTGACGATTAGTGAATAATAAATTCTTCTGTGATAACGAATTCGATTTTCAAATATCCACAGCAATTTATGTTTTGTTTTATTAGTAGATTAATCGTCTGACGAATGTTTTTTTTAATTATTAATAGAAATTTTCTAAAATCTATTGAATAATAATTTCACAATGCTATTTTTCTTTGAAAAATGAATTCACCATCTATTTTAGATGGTGAATTACAATTTACTAATTATTTATTAGTAAATTAAATCGCTTGATATTCAAAAGTAATGTGTAGAATTCTGGGATTAAAACTCGGATATTCTACCAAAATATAGGATTAAATCAGAGCGTAGGTTCGTGTCAGATTTTGCTTCCAGAGACAAATGTCGATATTTAGATTTGCCACTAGAAATATTTTTATTTTATTTTATTACAGCTCATGAGCATTTACTACAGGCATTTTTTATGAAAATTTAGATTTCTTTATTTGAAGGTAAATTCATCATAGGAAGATAATTTATTATAAAACATAACCCTTTAAGTATTATCAATTTGTTTATTAATGTCAACGCATGTTGCTTGTAATAATATATTTGTTAGAATAAAATTGAAAAAGGTTCGAATAGAATAGAATAATATTCTAAATAGAATAAAAGATGTAAAATAATCATATGAATATTCCCTTCTTACTGCTATAGTTAAGCAATGAATAATAATTAGAAAAATTGAATACACATCAGGTTTTCAATTAAGAGTACTAAAGTTCTGTTGGTAATATTTGGGCTTCGGGACCAAAGATTTGAATCCGTTTTCAACAATGATTTTAATGAAATCAGTCTCAATTCTTTTTATAAATGTGTATGCGAATCTGGGGCACGTTATATCTGAAGTCAATCTTTCCGGTGGTTTGATGCGGAGGTTTAATAGAAGTATGCCAGCTCAAGATCGTTTTACCATCTGATCATAATTTAAAACTATTTATTCTGACCGAAAATAACCACAAGTTGCTTCAAAACTAAATTTCAAAGTAGTTAGAAATTAATTTCCTCATCTCAATTTCACTTGGGAGAGTAGAATTGCTTTTTATCTAAATTTTACATTATAAATATTCTTATTGAATGAATATTTTGTAAGAAGTTAAAAATAATTTTTATTACCGATATATTCTTACGCTAAAAAGATATCAAATAATAATTCTCTCACAGAATTATTTCATTGTCCTTGAACCACAAGTCATAAGGTCATCACTTTTCTTTCCATCAATTTGTTGTGAGGGCAGCAATTACGGATGAAAGGAAATGCAAACCAATTCGCTTCCTCGCAAACGATAATTGTCACTCGAGCGCCGCGTCAGTCGATGAAGTGAAGAGAGGATGTCCGCCAAAAGATGAGAGGAAGCGACGGCGCTATCACTTCGATGAAAGCCGGCGATCATAACTGCGTTCCCTCCACGATAACAGTCTGCATCACACACTTGAGTGGTACTCGACGTCGTGAATCAAATTAAACGCACTTTTTGCAATGTGGAGAGATAAGGCCAGCAAATGAGTAGAATGCAACTTTTTATTTCAACTCAAAATGTATTTCGATTCCATTATATTTGCATACAGAACGATTCAGGATTCTGGATAGATTTTTAAAACCAAAGACAGTTGTCTCCCCAAAACTTTCTCGCATATACTCTCTAATAAACCTGTCATACCAGAGAATGCCTTACATGGCACTGGCATACAATAGTTACGAAATATTAACTATCGACCTGAATTTGGCACTTTTATTGAATCTATTTTCTCATTATTGGCGATAAATACCTGGCATGCGTTAATAGAATCCAAAAATCGAATTTGCAATTTAGACACGTTTTTTCTCAACCAATTAAAACAAAAAGTTGGCACAAAACTGCGCTTTAGTCAATCCAATACCAAATTTGATATATATAAGTCATTGCGTTTACATGTTTCTGAAAATACAGACCGACAAAGAATCAATCTATAATTGGATTTGGCTCACAATTTGACAGGTGTCTACGCTGCTGATATTAAATCTGCTTCCGAATTATATTTATTTAGTTCTTTTCGTTTTGTAATTATTTGTTAATTTATATTCGAATAGCCGGACTGCCTCTGAACAGATTTTACACAAATTTTGATAGAAATCTGCAAATTGGTGTAAAAACCATATACCAAATTTCAACAGTGTAGCTCAAAGCATCTTTGAGTTGTCTTTGCCACAAATTGACAGACGGACATTTTCTAAAAATGTGTTTTTTTGAACTCAACGAATGTGGAGATTCGTCAAAATCTCGACTTCGAATTTTTTTTGACGATTACTTTCTCTATACTACGTATACGAGAGAGTAGAAATGACTGATTCGCTCAAGCGTGACGATAAAAACTGTCGTTTCCATACAAAGGTTGAAAAAAAAATTATTTTAATCATGAAATTAAAATTTATTGATATATTAAGTCAGCTGATTTTATAATATGTATCTTCCGTTCATGAAATGAATTATTAGATGAGAAATCACACACACACAGCGCATAACATATAAATTTTATAATCAGTATTCCGTATATTTAAAATATTTAAGGAAATTCGGCAATGAATCCTACAGCTCCAACTACTAAAACCGATTTCGGCATTTTTTAAATTCTATACAAACACTTATGGATATCATCATTAGTCTCATTTTCCTTACCGCGTTCCATTTTTGAGAAAAATAACAAAAAGACAAATACATTACATTTTATTTATGGCACAAGAACATTATAAATTAGACAGCTATAACCATTCTACTTACATCGCCAATTTTTATTTCATATTAAAACCTACGATGACTAGATACGTCATCAATAATTGTTTGCCTTCCATCACCTTTCATTTTTGAGGGAAATTTAACTCTTTCACTACTGATACGGCCTAAACGGCCATGCGAATTCTTTACTGGGGGACCAGTTTCAGTTTCAAACCAAGAATACAAGATATAAAACGAATTAACACCAAAGATGTCCTTGTTGTACATCTTTCAGTCCTCGTGTGAAATAGAAACTCACTTGCTTGTAAAGAATTTGTTCGGTTGGTTGGGGCGGGTAAGTAGTGGAAGTGTTCAAAAACGCTGCTTCACTATAAATACTCAATTAGAGAAAAACTTTACAGACTCTCCCAATTACAATCACATAACTGATCTCCCAGTTTGATTCCCATATGAAAGTATATCATCCCTAGATACCTAATCAACGGCCACATATTCCCTGCCCCTTTCCTTTTCGCAGAATAAAACACTTGCAGAGCTCCCAGCCACAACAACAAGAGCGAGTTTGTTAATTTTATTTGCCACTTAATTTCACCGCTTTGTTAACATTGCTAACCCACCATAATGCTCTATATTTATTATGTAGTTATAATTTAAATTAAACTTTCTTTTGTTCTGGGAAATTATAATGCGTCAAAGTTGGTTGGAAAATTTAAATTTATATGCTAGATGAATAATTGTTGACCCGAAGCGTTGGTAAAACAAGATTTTAATAAAATGACGATAAAAATATTCTTTTTTTTTTAGTTTTACGTAATCATCAGTTGCTACTACAGGAAAGAGGAAAATATCACAATAAAGTGCATTTAAAGATAATTGTATTAAAATTGATGGAATAAAGCGATATCATAACTAAGGAAGAATAGCAAGAATGGAAGGAATACCATTTAATATTGCTGGTACATGAGGAAAAATCTCATTATATTTTATGTTTTTGTTTCTTTTTCTTCGTTAGTAGCAAACGAATCATCATTTGATATGTATCATTAATAACGAACACCAATCCGAAAACGGAAAACAAAAGTCCCATTTAAAATAAACAAATGCAAAGGAAAATTGTATACAAAGTAATGCGTACTAATTTTGAATTAATGTACCATTTGTCAATGGAATGCAAGGAAATTCTGAAAATAAAGGGGTTTAAGTGATAAAAGAAAATT
>JAPMOR010079402.1:64003-98302 GCA_026543865.1 Argiope aurantia | reverse complement strand
AAAAAAAATTGAACGATATAACAGTTGAAATTTGGATTTCATGATTCTGGATCTAGAAAACTTTTATTTTTCAGAAAAAAGGCAAATAGCATCTGATTTATGAATAATGAAAACTAAGAATTCAGTTTCTGCATATGTTTCAAGGTGCTCGTTCAGAATTTTACCTCTTATTCAATAAATTTGTTTGTTATGTAATGCGTAGTTCGACTTTTTTAGGATTCGCTATGAATATTTCTTGAAGTCATAAAGAATGGCATATATGAAAAGAAACTTATTATTTAATTCCGTTTCTAATTTTTGATCTGTTAATGGTTTTTGTGTTTGGCAGGTTCGGTTTCATTAAAACAATTAAATCATTTTGATAATAGTGAAAAATTTATTAGTTGTTTTGACAATATTAATAAAATCGGACATTGAATGAATGCTACAATAAAGAGAATGCTTAAAACTTTTTTCTAATGCGAATTCTAATTTTCTCATAATTACTAATAACTATACAATAAATTTAATGAATAAAACAAAAACAATTGTATTTAAAATGTTTATACTTTGAAAAGAAATAACTTTAAATGAGTAATTTTAATAAAGAATCAGCATACAGCTTTTTGAGAACAACACTTGAAACGGTGATATTTCGAGATAAAGGATTCAAGAACTAATTAATCAAAGAAACGAAGAAAAAAATATCACTCTTTATTGAATACATTATATTGTTGTATAATTTATAAACGTAAAGAAAACTTTTGAATAAAGTGATTATTATTACTGATATAAGATGATGGCTAAGTAGATAAAAATCTAGGAAATACAATGAACTGTCGACAGACAATTTTTAGTTTTGACTTCGAGTAAACTAAAATAAATTTGAAACATAAATAATATTTTTATAAATTCAAGAAACAAAAGAAAAATTTGAATTAGCCTTGAAACAGAAATAAAATGATTGAACTGTTATTTAGCTTTCTACTACCAAGCAGTGAAGCCAGAATGCAATTAATAATGATTTTCTCAGAACTTTCTCACAAACTCCTTAATAAAAGTATTATAACTCCTCCCTTTTTCACTTTTTGTAATTATCGGATTCACTTGCACCGGCACAGACAGACAATCAAATTTCATCCTCTTAACATGAAATAGACTTGAGTAATCATGTTTAGTTTAGTTATATTAGCGTCCCGTTTTAAAGAAACACTAGAGCTATTTTGGGACGGACCTCGTAATTTTGACCCGCAGTCATATGACGAGGACGGCACCTGAATTCAGTGAAATTCATTGAACCAAGTATTTCTATCAGTCCACACAATTATTTATAGTTGAAACATATAGTTTGATTAACATAGAAGTAATCTGTAATCAAAATGCAATATTTATGAAAAGATATTTGTATATTATCCATAACATTCTTCGAGTAGAATTTTGATTCTATACTTCCCCATGTTTCAAATTTGGACTTCATTTGTTAAATATAATATCATCGATTCCATGTATAAATAATTTCATTAAGCATTAATTAATATTTAAAAAGGGAAGTGTGAAGTAGTTAACGGATAAGATTCGAATACTTATAAATAATTAATGGACTGAAAATGACTTAATAGTTATATAATTGACATATAGATGGCAGCACAATCGCTTTTATGTTATGAATTTTGTTTTTCAAGTATGATGACAGACTGCAAATAAGTAGAATGCAAAGTTAAAACGATTTGCCACTGTGACTATGAAACAGAAACCTCTGTTTAGTTTTTTTTCTGTTGGAATAATTAAGAATGAGTAGTGCATACATTCAAAAATACTGGTTTCAAATACTATATCATGTTAAGAACATGACTACAGATTTTTACCCTAAATATGATAACTTGGAAGATTTTTTGGATTTATTTTCCAAAGTGCTGAAACTTTTTATAATGTTATATTTCAATGAATAAATAAATATACGGTTTCTACTATATCATAAGGCATTTAGTCCCATTTTTCGAAATTTTGGCTTATTGCAGGCAGTATCTAAGTATATGTAATTAGCTACTCAAATTTTGCTTATATTTCTTTTTCTGCCAATGGAATCAGTTCGCTTGTAACATGTAACACCTCAATATTTGCATATGTCATCTGATATTTAACTACACGTTTTCTGGGATTGTGATGACATGACATACATACTCTTTTTACATCTTGTAAGATATGCAAAGAATTTGTAAAGGAAACTCGACTAGTGCTAGGCATTAGGCGTGAAGAGTAAGAATATGAATTAATTGGAAAAAAACCCAGCAGCAAATAGTACTCCAGAATGTCGTCTAGAATAACAAGAAAATTATAAACATAATTTTCAATAAAATCGTTTCTTCGATGACTGCATCACAAATTATTCGAAAGTATAAATGACTATAAAACTTGTTAAATTGTTTTAAAAATGATTCCACATCCTGCAGAATTTTATTTTAACTCTGATTTCTTGTGAATGAATTTCACACAGGTTTTTTAAAAAATGATTTTAGATAACGCAGCCATTAATGCTCAAAATGGTACACTATGTAACTTCGGATTAGACAAAAATGGGAATTTTATCACATAGTTTTTAAATATATATGACCATTCAAAATATTAAACAAAATTTTGTTATGAATAATTTTTGACAATATATAAAAATATTGAGCACTGCACAAGCCATTGTGCAGTCACTCATTGGATTTAGATATGTATAATTATCTAAAAAATAGACACATTTTCATTCAATTTAATTTTTTTTAAATGTCAGGATTGAAGTACCAGTTTAACAATTCTGGAAATTAATAAGTCATAACTGAGTAAAATACATGTTACATCTATAAATACTTTTTCTAATGTAAATACATTTATCAGTGAATGCATTCTTTTAAGAATTCTTTTAAGCCTTCATTCTTCTTCTAACTAGTATCTTTTCTATCTTAGTTTTGCGGCTAATATACAAAAAGGTCACAAATTATTTCGACAAAAAGTACGACCTAATTGTCTGTAACTATGCAGTCATGCATAGGAGTACACATGTAATAAAAAAAGAAATATACATTTTTTTAAATCGGTATTTCAGTTTTGTCACATATTTATGAGCTTGTTCAAGTCGTTCAAATAATCTATAGTTGTAAGTGCTGCATCTTTTGGACAACTTTACTGATATTTTCGATGGTTATTTCATTCAATTCAATGAGATTCATGAATCCACCGAGAATATCTCATTTTTTTTCAACATTTTTAATCAATACAACTTCATTGTTCCAATAATATAGAGAGAATGATGAACATTAAACAATTATGAACTTCACCTGCACGAAATTGGGTGTGAACTGAAACTGCTTAGGATCATTCATCTGCATGCTTAGGGTATAGTGCTTCCAGTCTGTATTCGTATAATATTTCGTAAATAATTGTCGGTTCTGAAATTTTTCTGTTCATCTGCGCCAAGCCTTGTATTAAGTATAAATATCCTTGTATTATTATAAATATCAAAAATAATTGATAATAACTTTCTTAAAAGATGGGTAATATAAAAAATAAAATTTTGATAAACTTCGTATGGTACGCGGGAGCATTCATTTGCATTATGAAGTAAACAATAAAACCGTGTCTATTGTTAATACACGCCAATTTCATTTCGCATAAGTGGGGTAATAAGCTGGAACGAGATGGTTGAAGCAGACATGTCGGAGTATCTTTCTAAATGCTAACTTACTTTGAGACAAATCATTAGAAAGTAATGCTTATTCGAATAAAAAAATCTAAATGTTTTCTTTATTTATGAAATCTCGAATTTAAAAGATTGTTAGAATATAATATTACAAATCATTTATAATTTCTTAATTCCGTGAAGATATATCATTTTTTTGTAACGTTAAAATATCATTGTACGTATTTTATCATTTCTTTTATAACATTTTTTTGTCCATTGCAGGTGTTGACGTTAGGTGGAAAAATGTTCTCTTCAAGGTTTTCATTGCTCTTTTTGAGCTTCATAATCGTAGGAACAGCACTGACTTGCGTTCGAGCCATGCCCGTTGAAGAATATGAATATCCACTCAATGGCGTCGGCAATGAGATTTTCGAGGATGAAATATCGGCAGACAAAAATGGCGTTGTCGATGGTAATGGCTTCATTCAATTCTTTGATAAATTCTGAGATGATGAGGAATAAAAATTACTATCATTAGCTTAACATCAATTATTGACAAGAGATGACACTTAATAGACTAATGATGGGAAGGGTAAATTGCCATTACTGGCTTTTCATTGAGGGTAAAAGTTATTTATTTATAAGAAATGCTATCCGAACCATGCCTGTTGACGAAAATAAATATTTAAGTTATTGTGCTCACAGACAGAGGGACATAATTCCAAAAATGTAGGTTTGGGATGTTGAGATTCATATAGTTAAAAAATTTTGACAATTACAATATTGTTTTTTGTTAATTTCGTATACCAGAAAACAATAATTTAATTCGGTCTATTTATATTTTATTTGAAAAATGGATTGTGTATTCAAATATGATAGAGTTCTACTGTCAAGCGAAAATGTTTCCAATTTATTTTATTTTCCAACCGTATTTTGTAAAAACACTCTTCGTGAAATAAATGATAAAACTATCTTGACTTTTAGTACAGTGGAAGCTGTTTGTAGCACTCGATTAAGATTTCAGTCAAAGCAATTTCCTACATTCGAATCATTACATCCAAAATTCTTAAAGAATAATAAAATTCCATACGTATGACAGGACAGCAAAAAAAAAAATAGATTTCAGAAGATAATTCGCATAAAATACAAATTTTCATTTGTCCATTTCACTCTTAGTTATGTTATAGCATACATCCTGTATCACTATGAACACAAATATTATTTCTTCTTCTTTGTTTATAAAAAAATATTTATACGCTATATGATTAAAATATCACTCTGTTATGAACGATTGCAAAAAGTAACAAAATAGGAACTTAAAGAGAAAATATTTATTTCTAACAAATCTGTACTTGATTATGTTTTTTCTTTTTTTTTAGCATGCATAAAATACAATTTTTCAGTGCTTAATTTTTAAAAATATGCACATTCTTCATTCAAAACTGAAAGAAACAAGATACATCATCATTCTCTAATCACTTATTGCTTGTTTAAAATAATGAAAAAAAAACCCTTCTATTTGTAGCTGCCTTTTGGAAAATATTGTTTGCTATCCTACAACAGTTTAATACGCTTTTAGATATTAAATTTAACTTGACCAATTTCAGGACGTTAAAAATAATCGACTGTTCACTGAATTTTGAATGTACAAGAATTTTAAAATCATAAAGACATGCATGCTCTCGATGACAATATGATAATTATATAACTGCATAACTTATTAACCATTTCATCTCGATTAATTTTTATTCAAAACGAAAATTTCCCTATAGTAGTGATTTGGGGGAAAATTGATTCTAAGATTTTATGGTAATTTTAATTATGATTTTGGAAAAATATCATGATATGCTTTTATCAGTGTACTAAAATACAGCAAATATATTTTAATCCAGAATTTGAGAGTCAAAGCAAAACTCGGACGAGCGAGTTTTGCTAGGAACTTATAGAAACTAGTACTTATAAAACTTATAGAAAGGAAACTTATAGCTAGGAACTTATAGAAAGAAACACGGCGACGTAATTAAGCCCCATTTAATATCAAACAGAATAAAATTCTTACACATTTATTGTGATAAAAATTGCATTTTATTTACGGTAATTATAACTCGATTCACTCTTTTAGAATTACAAATATGCTAATTTTTGATAAAAATATTTTCTGTCTTTTATCACTACTAAAAATTGTGTTTTAAATATTTTTTTAAATTTATTTCAGTATTTGAAATCGAAGCTATTGGATTGAAGTGTTATGGCTGTCTTAGTGTGTTCTACTGTTAATTATGCAATAAAAAACTGATATAAAATAAGAAAAGGCTCCTTAGGAAGTTACAATAAATACTTTCAACATTATTTATATGCATTATCTATCTATCAGGAATTTTCTTATTTGATTCTTTACAATTTTGATTAATTATCCTTTTCAGTGTATATTGAAAACATAATTTTTAGAAAGAATCTAAGAATAGAAAATGTTTCAGAAAAACAACATTATCCTACTTTAATACTAAAAAATGATATTGCTAATTTAATAAAAGTGTAATACTGTAAAAAGCTGTATCGAAAATAAATTAATTCTTATGCCCATTCTATCTTAATAGATGAAGAAGTAGAAGAAGGAGAAGCAGATGAACGAAATGTTTTCAACGAACTTGACGCAGAAATCGAGGGAGAAGCCGCAAAGGAGGAGGCAGAAGAAGTTGAATTAGACAAGGATATAGAAGAAGATGAAGAGGGGAAAGCCGAAGAAGATATTGCAGAAGATGAGGAGAAGAAAGGTGAATCTGATGAAGAAGAGTTTGAAGAAGAAATAGCGGATGCTGAAGAAGAAAGTGAAGAAGCAGGCAAAGATGACGAAGAAGCTGCAGAAGAGGAAGAAAAGGCAGTTGCTGAGGAGGAAGAAGCGGCCGAGGAAGAAGAAAAAGCAATTGCTGAAGAGGAAGCAGATGCTGCTGAAGAGGAAGAAGCTGCTGCTGAAGAGGAAGAAGCTGCTGACGAGGAGGAAAAAGCTGCTGAGGAAGAAGAAGCAGAAGAAAGAGGATTTCCATACAGCTGGTATGATAAAGTGAAGAAATTTTTTAAAGGACAAAAGTAAAACAGATGCACAGTAAAACATATTACGACGTTGAAATGATTTTGAAAAACTGATTTCATCTTAAAGTACATTACTATAGATTTGTTTTATCTAAGAAATTGTCGGTTAAAAATATGTAGAAATTGAAATTAGTTAAATATGTATATATAGTATAACCTCATTGTTTTAAATGTTTGTTCAAATGTATTATATGATGTATAAATTTCAAAGACTGCCGCTGTTAAGCTCAAGATATCTTTCTAGGTGACTGTGAAACCTATGAGACATTTATAAGCTACATTGTATTAAAAAAGACAAAAGAAGATCATTTAAAAAGTTTGACAAAAATTATAAAAAAAGTGATGTATTTAAATAGTTTCTTTAACTTAAAAAATGAATTTGGAATAAATTTTAAGGTGTTAAAAGTGCGTGGATATTTACTTAAATTCGAAAACATTTAAAGGAAAAAAAATACTTTCTTGTCAAATGCTTCAATGCTATACTTAATTGATTCATAAAAAGTAAATAATTTTTATTTTTAAACACAATGGAACAAAATTCTTTAAATTGAGTTTAACTTATGCAATATTTTTCATGCATTTAAAATACTAATACCAAACAAAATCTTTTGAGTCAGTGATTGCATGAAATGATATGCAATCTTCATGATATATACAATCTCTATATTGAACTTGAAAAAAAAAACTATGTTTTTAAAAACATTAGTATTTGAAACATTCTTTGTGTACTAAGGAGATACCTATAGAAATGTAATTTCTAAAAAAATAAAATCATGAATTCTTTTGTTGTATGAATGTTGATACACAGTGATTATCAATAAATAGCATCAGAAATTAACAATAGAATTATTTTAGTCATATTAGTTATGATATTTTAATCCAATATTTTAGCCATTTTGATTATTATATTTTAGTCCAATATTTTAGTCATATTGATTATTATATTTTAGTTCAATATTTTAGTCATATTGATTATTATATTTTAGTCATTTCATTTAACGTTATTTTTTACAAAATTTTATTAATAAAAGAAGATTATTGATACGAGATTATTATATTTTTTATTTCTTTATTAAATGAATGATTGAAATTTTAAACATACTAGAATAAAATAACTTATTTCACTAGCATTATAAAGGCACGCAAAACACTTTATTTACTTTATTCCGATTTTTTTACTGGCATCATAGATGTTTTCTGTAATAAATCCGTTTAAATGCAGGTACAAGTGAGAAAGTTTTAGTGAAACCAATGAGGTTTTTTTAAATTTGAGATTGAAGTTTCTAAACAATACTTTAGGATTAGAAACTGTGGGTTATCCGATTTGCAGATAATCTGACCATGAATATCCGAGAGTTTATTATGCACAGAAATGCTGAAATTCAAATTAATACAATTTTGATAATTATTTATATTTAAGGAAAAAATATTGACAAAAATAAATGAACTAATTTTTTTTTGGTATGATTAAATTATCATCGCTTGAAATGACTTTAGTTTGATGGGAAAAAATGAATGAAATTCTTGATTATCTGGACTATGAAAATATTTAGTAAAGAAACGTTCTTGGAACCAGGAAAATTCAGCAAGTTATTCTCACATAAACAGATTATGTCCAGAAGATAGGAATATAAATTGAAACAAAATCATCTTGAATATAATTTGCAAGCATGCACATCAAGAATACAGGTAAAACGTACAAATTAAAAAAAAATACTTTTATTGAATTTCGAAAAATGAAGAAATAAATAAGTAAATAAATATGGCTCTGAAAAATCAGCTTCTATTCCAATTTATTGAAAACTTTCTCTAATAATTTCATGAATACCATCCTTAATTTTTATTTATATTAAATAATTAATTCATATAAAGTCTTACTCAAATTTTAAATTTATGATGAATAATAGAATGAAAAAAAAATTAAATGTAATATGAGATTTTCTTTGTTAATAAGAGTAATTAAAATTAATAAGAGTAACATCGTTAATGTTCAGAGTAAATTGATTTCAAGAAATAAAAGTTCCAAAGAAATCCTTTATTTAAAACCTCATATTAAAACATCTAAGAACAGAACAGTTCTATGAATCAATCTGATTCTTTCTTAAAACTGATTTTTCTGCAATATTTTAAATTATTTTTATGTTTTAAAGAAATATTTTTTTTTTCTTTATTTAAAAATTAATACCAAGTAAATGTTTTTGGAAACGTCTACCAGTTTTGGAAAATTAAATCATTATTATAAAAGTAGTTACTTCTCAAGCAAACATCATTGTCACTATCATAGGTATCACTCCAATTGGTAATAGAATAACATTATAAGCCTATAAAACTTTTAAAACTTATTCTTAAATATTTAAATGAATTCAAAACTAATAAAAATAAAACATAAAACAAAATATTCACATTTTTGATTAATTATTTTAAACAGCCATCTTACGATAATATTTTTTTCTTAACTACTACAGCTAAAAATCGTAATTTTATATACAGGCATTTTTCGGAAAAATGAGTATGATAATTTTATGTCGTTAGCATTGGAATGATAAAATATATTTCAGTATATATTCTTAAAAGAGTAAAGCATTTTTATGAAAAATGTTAAAAATAGTTGCAACGTGTATGTATATAAATTTTTACATGGTAAATGTCAAATGATAAGATTCAGATTTTAGAAGAAGCAAGCGATTGTTGAAACAAACAATTTTTTAATATAAAGCACAAAAATATTCTAATAATATCAATGAAAAAGAGAAACCAAAAGAAAACTATTAGTTGCAGTTATAATTTTGAAAAAAAAATTATTTTCTGGTAGTTTTGCAATAAAAAAATGAGCCATGGCGGAAATTAAAATAAATTTTTCAGAGCTTTCCATTGTTATAGTGAATGCCGACATTTCATTTTGCTTTATCCAACCAAGTTCCCATAAAATCTTCGAAGTGTATTCAAATTTAGTATTTTTTAAATTATCCTTAAAACACTATTCCTATTATTAAAGCAGAAAAATAAATATTTCAAAATGATAATTTCTCCAATCTTCTTTCTTCTAATGACAATTTCAAATATTCCCAGTTTGACTGAAATAATTTTTCAAGAAACTTCCTTAACTTCTTTCATTTAAATAATAAACAAAATGCATCTGTGATTTTCTTCTTTCGTTGCGTTCAATTTAAATTACATATATGTGTTTGATAAAAAAAAAGTGGTATAGAAGTAATACCTTCCCCAAGTAAGCGATAATCAGACTTCCTGCTCGTAAATAATGATAAAATATATCATTAGCTTTCAATAATAAATGACTGCACATGATTTTTTTCAACTGCCACCATGAAAAATTGATTAAAGTTCAAAACTCCTTGTAGTACCTGAGGAATTTCTTATACATACAGACTGTTATTTGTGCATCATTAATCTACAGTTTACTAAATGTCTCATTGTCTTTTCCCAAAGATTTGTCTGAATCACTAACTACAATGAAAGCAATGTCCCCATTTTTCTCCGGCTTCAGTTTGCCTTTTAGAATGCTGCTACTTCGAGCCAAAGAAGGATCTTCTGTTTTTTTATCGCCTTTTCTGAAAATTATTTTCTCCAGCGACATCATAGGAGCCTCTACTAGCATACATCCGACGAATGCAATAGCATAAGAAACCCATAAATCAGCAATGAAAATCCAAACCTGTAAAAGTAATGAAACTAGAAGTTAGTCATCAGTTGATAAAACTTAATTGCAGAGCATTAATACTTCATTAACACACAACAAAATCATTATGTATGTATATATAGGTGGGCGCTTAAGTTCATTAAGCTTTCCAACTACAAATAGTATTAAAATTATTACGATTACATTGCATGCATTTAAATCCTACATGAATTTTTAAAAAATGCATACAAATCAAATAAGTTCATTAGAAGCATAACTGTTGCTTTTTTAGCTGTTACTAAAATGTCATAGCTTTACTACTGTCAAGGGCAGTTAGCTATAGTTAATGATACCGGAGCGGTTAGCAGTTACTCCTCTGCCTCTTGTCTGTGGCTTTTTGGACTACATGTGGGTTAAATTATTGAATTGCCAAAGTTACAATCATATATTTATTTTAATGAAAAACGGAAAATGTTGTTTAGACTTACAAAGAAAATGTTTTATTTTTTTTTCTGTTTTTGGAATATAATTAGTAAATAATCTGTTGAATATAAATACTTTTCAATAGTTGAATAAAGTTTCGATGTCCTTAATATTCAATAAATTTGTTTTAAATAAATGCAAAGCAGATATAGAAGTGTTAAATTATAAAAAATTGTGTGTGTGTGTGTTTTAAATTTCTTGGTATGAAGATATGAAAATTCATGTTTAGGAGGAACAATTTTAAGCTGAAATAAAAACTATATTTGAGATTTTTAAAAAATGCGGGGAAAATTTTCTCAGTTACGATTTTCTATAACCGATAAAAATTTTGAAATATTAAAACGTAAAAAAATGCATCATAATTGCTGAAACGCCATTCGTTATTTATTTAAGAAATTAAAAATACATATTTCATTCTATAAAGAAATTCAGTTTTATTCCAGTTTTTTTTATTCTTAAATTTTAACTAAAGATATTTTATATAGAGAAATGAACACAAATAAGCATCATTTGCTTACAAATTTTGAGGAGTTTTGCTTTTTCTAAACAAGCCTTGTATGTACCTAAAAGTTCTTATAAGCACTTCTCATCAATATTTATTTTTTCAAATTTCTAAAGACTAAGATAATATATAAAAGACTTGATATAAGATATTGATTCAAGTTTTTGGATAACGCTGAAATTTTTAGTCTGCATTTCACTCGATTGATAAAGTTGCAGGCCGTTTATAAACAAAATTTAACTGTTTTGTACGGTCTATAGACATATTTACAGCTCAAACAGTCAATTATATTTATTGATGTCTTCTTCACATACATTCCCACTCCCCGCGAGAAGTTTTACGTTTGTTCCTTAATTCTAAATCTTTCACTCTTTCCTTGATTTCTCAAAATAATTTTCCTTGCAACTATTTAATCACTCGAAAATTATTTAGTTTAAAATAATAGGCTGCCAACAGCAAAGCGGGTGCTTCGAGATTTCAGTTTTCTGCATATTGGTCTGCATACCATAAGATGTTTCATGGTTTTTACTCATTTTCTTCATATTCTAATTTTAAAATTTTAATTAATTTTCTTTGATTATAAAAAATCCAATTGTTAATATAGTTTAAATTTTATTTCCAACAAATATAGGCTGCTTCAAGCAATTATCTATCTAAAATTATTTTGTAAAAATTTACAGATCGTTAGAATAGTAGAAATCTTATGACTAGAAATCTTATCGGAAAAAGAGTTCATAGACAGGAATTTAGAGTCTAATTAAAGGAGAATTTAACAAAGGAATTTGAAAAAAAAAAAAAAAAAAGAAGGATAACAAACCCAATAAAAATATATGTTATAAGTGAAAAGCAAAAATTAAATGTACAGAAAATGTTATATGATATAACTTACAATAAACAAGTGGGTTGGAACAAAAATGTGGCGCAGATTCCCCATGAATGCAACTTGCACTAAAGGATGGATGAGGTAGGCAAAGAATGTTAATCTTCCCAAAGGAATGAAGATCTTCCATGACAGAATATAATTTATGATACCTGAAAAATATTATTTATTTCATCAGATAAAAAAAACCCCAAGGACTTTCCCAAAGATGTAACATTTCTGATTAAATTGTTAGATTAACATGTCTGGAAAAATTTGAAGGGTATTGGGAATGCATCTTGTGCTGTAGAACTAACCCTATTGGTTCTCTTCATTGCAGTTTAGAAATATAAGTTTGATATGAAATCAACATAGTGAACAAGATGATCATAAATAATTTTCCATGTGTGGAGGCATCTGCTGTTACAGTTAATAAATGAAGTAAAATCAGATTTCATATGTTTGCGGAAGACAGTGGAAGATGATTTCCGCAATAAAGAAAGAAGAAAGTTGGCGATGCAGTATTTTATACACAAACACAAAATCAGATCATTGAAAATGTTATCCCAATGTTGAATAATAAAGAATATTTTCTGTGAATGTTATTCTGCAGGTCATGCGTTTATGTATGAGCCTTTTTTGTAATCACTCGAACGTTAATGCAATTTTACATAACCCAATTACATTGCTTTTGTTGCAATAATTGATTTTTGCATTTTGATTCCAAAAGCTTCGACACTTCTCTTTTGATGTCTTTTGATTCTCTTCGTTTTTTTAAGATTTCTATATATCTATAAATGATGATGGTTTTTTTATTCGAATTTATATCAACATGCCTCCAATAGTTGGGGCATAAATTCTGATTTGATCCCATTTATTTATTAGTTTTTGCTGAAATTGCCTCCTAAAATTAAAATTTATTTTTTGGTCTAACTGTATTTTTTATTCAAAGCTTTTTAAAAAAAACATAAATGGTATTTGGTTCATTCTGACAACGGGTCTCTGCCGATTTTGACATCAGATTGGAATAAGTTTTATCAAAATATATTTTTGATAAATTTTTTATTTAATTGCAATAAATATTAGTAAAACATTTTCACAGACAAGTAAAACCAGTTATTAAAGATAATATTGGAATTATAAGATATTAAAGATAAGTTTTGGAATTTTCAAAGAAGGAATTTCAGTTTGGAAGATAAAAAATATTGCAGGAAAAAAAGGTTTATTTCCAGGCTGTTTATAATTTGTGCTTTATTTTAAAAACAAGAAACCATCAATTCTGTACTTGAATTAAAATAAAAGCCTGGCAACCATTTCTATTTATCATATTAGGTATGAGGTTTTTGTTATTATTCAATATCCTATATAACGAAAACAATACATGCTATACTGAAGATGTGCAAAAATATAATAAAATAAATTCATATATCATATTTAAAGACTCAGAAAATGAATATAATAAATTTTTATCTAAGCATCTTATCTAAATCTTCTTCGCTATAATCAGTGATACAAATGAAATATCGATTTACTACTTACTCGGAAATTCTAAAATAAGAAATAATTGATGAAAATAAATCTTCTGTAATTTAAGTCCTATGAATTAAAATTATGTTAACGACAATCTATTATATTTAAAGAAAATTGTAAACTAAATAAAAACTAACAACTAAACTAATTCTAGATAAAAACTAACAGACCTCCATGTCCTGTAACGCAACATACAATCATCCATGCTATTCCCAGCGCCCAAGCACTTCTGTGGAAAGTGGCATACATCAATCCAGCAAAAACGTTTATCTCTTTTCCACCGTTCCAATTTACTGAACCGTAAACTGTGGAGAAACAACAGATAAATGCAGCAATCCAACCGATTATTTGAACAGTCTGAAAAAAATTTATGTCTTTTAATAAAAATATAGTTATATCAAGAACAAGGCAATCGAAAAAAAAAGTTGAAAATTGGAATTTAAAAACAAACTTTTCATTAAATAGTTATTAAATGTGTAAGTATCCTTCTAGATTAAGATTTGCGAAAAAATAGCTTTACTCTGAGCAAATAAAGAATGCATTATTCACCATAACTTATGAGCTTAGGCAACACATGCACACAAATAAAACCCATTGAAATATTTTATTACTTTCATATCTCCCTAAAGTGAATTTTCAGTGTAGTCTGTTGTATGATTACGTTATTTGCTTTGACTGTTTCCCGAACAGGAATGTTACATTTGATATTCATTTTAATTTGTCACGACATCTATATATTTTACTTATTGGATATATGGCGACTGAAAGATAATATTCATTTTATGCAACAGAAATTCTTCTTCCCTTTATCACAACATATGACGTTCTTTGAATTCGAATCAACAGTCCTCCTGCAACCAGTTTCTCGAACATTTTAACTGTCATCTTATATTTAATATCTACACTGTAAAATATTCATCTGATAAGTATAAACCACATACTCATGCGCGCTTTCATCATCATCTGAATATATATTTTATAGTGTCTTTAGTCTCTTATGATGAAATAAAATCATTTAAGTATTTCTCAGGATATGTAATCTGAATATATCTTTTATAGTGTCTTTAGTATCTTATGATGAAATAAAATCATATAAACATTTCACAGGGTGTGTCATCTGAATATATCCTTTATAGTGTCTTTAGTATGTTATGATGGAAAAAAAATCATATAAACATTTCTCAGTGTGTGTCTGCTAGATGTTTTGATATCACCTTTAATATATTAATGGAACCTTGCAGAATATCTGTAGATTATTCTTCATAAGGTAATCTCTGAACTCTTAAAATCATAAATGAATAATTTTACAATTCATGGATTAGATGAATTCTACAAAGCTTAACAGGGATCTCCTATCAGTTCTTAACCATATTATGGAAATCTATAAAGAATATTTTTGTAGTTGATTAATAAAATCTCTCCTATCTTCATTTAAAATAAATCTGTCCCAGTGGGATATAAAACTGGGATTTTGTGAAAAGTGTATTATAAGAATTAAATTTACTTTAGAGTTAATAGTTTTTTACAGTACCCTCTTTGCAATGAGGCTGCTGTGAAGAAAAGAAAGAGATTAAAAAGCCATTTTTAACTTTTGTGATTATATTCATACTTACTGCAGACATTTTGAAATTTGGTCGTGTGACTAGGAGATAACCAGCTAATATTCCAATACAGTAAGGTCCAATATGTGTGAACGGAGTGAAGTACAAATCCTTCCAATATTCTGTTCGCTCCCTTTAGGAAACAAATTTTTGAGAAAATACATAAAAGTGTTTCTTTTATCTCTATAAAACAGTTAAACCCATAATTATACGAATGTCCTTAATTTGCTTTTGATATATGACCAATTATTCATTAAACTAGAAAGGAAAGGTATGAAGGAATCAAGAGAAATTAAGTCAAGGAAATGTTTGAATTACTATGAAGTATAAATATATGCTAGCTTGAACAAAAATTTCTCAGATTTAGCATACATAGGAAAAACCATATAATGATTCAGTTTGACAATCCAAGTATTTAAAACGGTTGATATTGCTGAATGATTTTTTTTCTAAAAATGATTTTTATTTGAAAAGAAAAAGAAACTTAGAAATTGCAAAGGGGTATAGAAAATTTTTTTGTTTGACTGGCATTATCTTATTTTCATTTAAAGTACGAGTAGTAGTAGAAATATTTTTTTCTGGAACTAGGTGTTTAATGATAAGTAATGATAAGGAAATTTAATGATAAGGAAATAGAGATTCAGGAATCACTCATTAAAATGTTAAATTCTTATTATTTCGTTAAAAATTTTTAATTAATTCTTTATTAATTCGACTTAAATTCTATATTATTTCGTTTTACATAACATTTAAGGTTTTTTTTATAAAAATATAACATTTCTCGAAGAATTCAGCCGCTAAATGGTAACTGTGACTGATTCAAAGATTTTCATCATGAATAATTTTTAAGATTGAATTCATGATATAACTTCCACCAGTAAAACATGCCATCGGAGTTTACAAATCAATGTAACTTCTCAAATATTTCAAGTTACTGCTTTCTTCAGCAAAAAAAAAATTTGATGAATGTTACATTTTTAAAATAAATTCTTTTTACGTAAAAAAACTGTCATAAGGGTTTCAATGACATATAAATATTTTTATGGCCATTTAAGGGACTGGGTTCTTTTAACTATCCTGCAACACGAAAATTCATTCAAATTTGATGATACCTCCTACCAAGCACAACAGAAAAAGAAAGTTACTAAGTCTGGATTTTGTCAACTTCAGCACATTTATTTTTGTGCTCACCTGAATCTAAACTTAGAGGGTCGTCTCAGAAGGAAACGGAGATCTTAACGCTAAGTCCAAGACTTAGAAATCAGCTGTGAGAAAGTTCCAAATCACATACTTTTTATATTTTTGCATGTCATCGGTGCCATAATATCATATAGAAACAAATATCTTTAAAAAAGATACAATAATTAAAAGTTATTTTAATTTTTTCAACTACTTTTTCTATTTTGTTTTAAGTTATCTATTAAAGTTTTTTTAAGTTGATTCTTAATTGAAATGAAATCTTTAATCAAAATTCATATCGTGATTATTTTTTAACATTTTCTACCATATGTTTGGAGCAGCTGAGTAAAAATTGGCCTTATGTCATAAAATCTTACAGTAACAACTAAGATCAAGAATGTGATCTGATTATCTGATAGTTAATAGATATATTATTTAAACCTGCTGCACGCATTTCAATTGTGTTGAATGCAGATTTTGTAAGTTTTCCGACAAGAGGACAAAGAGGAAATGGAATGTTAAAGGATTATAAGAAATTAATGATGAACATTTTGTGTGGATTCCGCTAAGATTTTAAAAATTATTTCTTGTGGTGTCATTTAGATTTATTTTATGAAAACTGAGGGCATGAAATCGACGAAAAAATAATTGTCTATTAACAAATAATTGCGAAAATAGAGAAAATATTACAGATAAATTGATTCCTTATAAATATGCCGAACTATTTTTGAGAAACATTCAATGATGACTCGTGAAATGAAATAAATTCTTAACATATATTGTGTCACATGAAAAAAAGTTGAAATTACAGATATTTAGGAACAAGAGCCAATTTCAAATTTTCATTAACAAAATTCATTTTCAGCTTCCCAGAGTTAAATGTGCATTTTAATCTCAATTTTTTAAAATTATTGTCCTATATTACAAAAGCATCACTGCATAGTCTTCTAACTTAATTATCTATTTATATATATAATCTTTTAATTCACTTAATTTTGTATTTATTATTTTGTATGAGAATTTAATATTTGTGTTAATAACTTGGTTCGAAATATTGTTTTGAAAGTTTAAATATGTCCTCATCTACTGTAAGAGAAGAATTAATACTATATTTATATTTGTTGTAGATATGATTAGATATGATCAGAAATCGATATTTACATATATTCATATTCAAAGCTATGAAATATTGTTTATACTATTATTGCATAGCACTTACGCTGGATCGGGTTGTACAAAAAGCATCGTAGGAGCCAAATCTTTAACGTAGGTTTGAACACCTGTAAATATTACGGATGCAATGATAGCTAATACAGACAATAATATTCCCACTTTTGGCCATCTGAAAAGAAGAAAAAAAAATGATATTTTAAAGATTTTCTTAAAGCATCATAACACGAATCAGATATTTTCGGAAGAGAGACTAATGATTTACAAATAATAATTAATCGTTCTATTAATAATTTGTTCCATATGAAATAGCAATGGGTCTAATTGTTCCATAAAGTTATTTTGCAAATGAATAAATATCATAACATTTCTCAACGACATTTGTATATTGATATAAATGCCTTTGAAGAGTTTCTTTCTCACAATTTAAAATAAACCAAGAAAAATTTTGTGTTTTTGCCATTTAAAGTGCTTTATTCCGCTCACAACACAATTAAAACAAACGGACAATAAACTGAAGCAATTTTTTAGCATTTTCCCCAATCAACAAACATCAGTTTCCATTGCATTCTTTTTCAAGTTAGATTTTAGCCCAGAGAACCAATGAACTCTGAGACTTTAAGGGGTTAAGAAAGGGGACATGGTGCTCAAAAACTTTTTTCTGCATAAAAATGAATAAAGCTTGATAAAAATTTACTTTGCAATTCAGAAATTTATATATTAAAGCATTTTTTTTCTGTTCAAAAATTCAGAATTTTAAAATTTGTCTTAAAAATTATGCAGTTATTAAAAATGCTTCCTATTATTCAATTTTCAATATTTGCTCATTTAATATTTTTTGAAAAATCTTTATGAACTTAGTAGAACTTGGGAACCATTTTTTCTTATCTAATTCAATTTTCGAGAAAAACAAATTTTATTATTAGTTCTTGGGATTTTTTGGCAAATACGATCAATTTTTAAATTTTATTATTTTAAAAATTTTTACTAATTAATATTTTTACAAATCTATACGCAATTTTATTAAGTTGATATTTGTAAGTTTAAGAAAAAAACTTTCAAATACTTAAATACCTAAATTATGTTTGACTCTAATCTGTTTGTTGTAGACATGGTTTGAGGTGAAGCAAACAGAGAAAAATGGTTTAAAGAGTCAAGCTCAGAAATATTACTTATTATTTTGCAACTCAGAAATGTTACTTATTATTTTTTAATAATCAAACATATATATGCCAGAAAGAGTTAATTTAATAAAATGATATCGTTTCCATAATTAATAGCAACTATTATTTAATTCAGCAATTATAAGGAACATTTTCAGTTTTTTTATAACTTTCTCGAATCGAAGTATGCAGAAAATATTGAAATTTGATCTCAAGATTTTGACGAATATCCACGTCTTAGACCTCAATTATTTCTAAAAATACATTTTGAGCATTATGCCTGTCTCTTTGTAAACATGATAACTTTTTAAGCTAAACGAATGCAATTTGGAATGTGGCCATTATGCCAAATCTGTAAGTATCTATCAAAGTTTGAACGAAATTCATTGCGAAGAAGTCTGTCTCCGCTCTCTGGTATAAATAAACGCGATAACTGCTAAACGAAAAGAATTCATTGGATAAAATGTGGCTCCTAAATTTTACCATTTAAAGTGTAAATATATATTATATTCGGAACCAAATCTGTCAAGGTGTTGTCTTCTATTGGTCTGTATATTCATAAACATGTAATGACGAACAATTCAAGAACGTAGTTATTTAAGTATAAGAAATATGGTATGTGATTTGGTGATTAGTGCTGCTTCAAAGTTTGGTTCAATCGTTTGGAAAATATACGTCTAAAAGTTAAATTCGAATCTCAGGTACTAAAAAGAACATGCTACCAAAACATCGCCAAATAATGCGATTATTTCATTAAAAACGCTAAAATTTCGCCACAGATCTTTATTTCCTAATCATTGTTCTCCAATCACATGCAAACGATTTGCGACTTTGTCTAAGATCAACACTTTTATGCGGCAGTGAGTAAATGGATAACTCCTTTATGAGACAGTGTGCGAGAAAATTTCAAGGAGACCTCTCCCTCTGATTTATGAAATATTGAAATTCTGACAATATTGGATAAGCATCATTTTCAGAAAAATGAACTGAATAAAAAAATGGGTTTAAAAATATTTATAATTTTTGAAACTGTTTTATTTGGAACACTTGATTTACATTCTCTACACCTTTTTCATTAACTTGCTTTCCATATTTATCAGAATTAAAGTAGACAATTCATTACAAGATGATTTTAAAAAAAATGGCCTAACACAGAGCCTAGCATATAAATCAATAATATAATGAGTACAATATGAGAATTCAGTCAAATATTTAGAGATAATTTTTACTCAAAATACAAAAATCGAAATCCTCACATATTTTAACGTAGTTATTAACATAGCCACAATCGATAATATTAGATAAATAATATTCATTACTAATACATAATTTCTTTTATTAATTTAGTTAACTGTTACCTAAATAAAAACTAATGGTAAGATACATTTTAAGAATTCATATGTTAGAATTATATTTTTATTTGTAATAGAGATAGCGTATAATTTTACTGAGATCCTTCCTTTACAAAGAAATGTATTAATTGATTTTCTTATGCAGCTGATAGACAACAAATTAAAATTGTGTTTTTCATGTTCAATATCACAACAATTATGTTAAATGGGAAAGTCATCACATCAACGAAAAAGATAATAATGCATCAGTAAGGACTATTATCTATAGTGAAGTGGACATTAAACTAGCACCTAGTAACAATTACAAGTAAATCTTATACATATGCAAGTGTCCAACAAGCTATAAGCATACTTTGTACTATTATAAACTCACAGCATATTACAAGTGACTTTAATACTAATTTTGTAAAATTTTCAAACAAAAGTTGCGTAATTTTATAAAATTTATAAAAAGAACACTTTTCCCTGATTTCACTTAAAACGTTCCGATATGTTATTAATACTTTTATTTGTTCCGAATATGAAATTAATTTACCTTATTTTCAAAGAAAAAAGATTGTTACCTCAACAGTGGTAGCAGAATTAATAATGCAGCTATATATAGTTGGAGATCTGACGCAATATACCAAGAATGCCCCAAACACTGAAATAAAAAAAATCGTCATTTATTTAAATTAATTTTCAAATTTTACATTTGGAATACTGAAATTTAAATAGATTATAAATAATGCACTTATAAGGTAGAAAATAATGTTTAAATTTTTAAAAAAAATGTTAAGTTAATGTATTTTTGTCATGCGCAAAAAGGATATTTTTACAAAAATTATGTAGTGAAAACTGAGATTGGGATTGGAATTAATCACTGAATGGTAATTCCTTCATTTCCAGACGTTACCCATATTGTATTGCTCAATCCCAAGTGTATCCTACAGTTCTTATTTTGGAAAACGAATCCAAACATTATTACCCAATCAAATATTTTATTTGATCAACGTAATGAAATAATCGTAATCGGTATCTCCTACACGTCTTGAGGTATTCGGAAAAATCTGAATGAGCAGAATGCTACGACATCATTGGAGGGAATTATGGTTTAGTTTTAAAGGTCATCTCCGATCATGGCATAGCCTCTTCGTACGAAACATTTCCCGTCATCGGCAGTAGATAGCCAATCCTTCAACATTTCTGTGCCCACCAGAGCAGCGAGAATCAATCACTATTCCGGAAATTTCTCATTCCCAAATTTGAGGTGTCCCCGAAGAGATTAAAAAATAATAAAATGAATAAAACAATTGCGATAACTATATTTAATTTTATTTGCGTATTTGCTGATGCCATATTTCAAAACAACGTATTTTCTGTCGCTTACAAGCTTGAAAAAGGACTGAGAAAACTTGAACAACAAGTCGATATGAAGAACGGGTTTAGTTTATTTAGGAAACAAGAAAATGCAGACAAGGATCATAACCAATTCGTATCTTACAACTATATAATTTGGTAAAAGTTTTAAAATATCATTCGGAAAGAAATAAGCATTGAAGGATTATATCAAAATTATCGACTATATCGACAAGGGCCGCAACTAATTCATAGCTTACCATTAGATAATTTACCAAATATTTAAAATATCATTTGGAAAGAAACAAGCATTCAAGGACAACATTAAAAGTTTGTACACATTAAATGTCTCGCATGCAAGCACTATGACGTGATTTCTAATTCACCAAAGCAACACAAATTCATCATTTCCATTATACCATCGAAAAGTTTAGGGAATTCACCTCTTGGATGTACATATTTTCTACAATCCTTTTGTATACTCTACAAATAAAAGAGGCTGTAAAGACATTGAGTTAACATCATATAGAAAATATTTTAGAGACCGATACAATTTTGAATAGTGTAAAAGATGGATTTTCTAAAATAGAAAGAAACGGTGAATTATTGAAAGAGACAAAATTATAAATGAAACCTTTTAAAAATATAAATTTTATGGTAACAATTTATTAAAAAGTCGTCTTATATTGTTTCTAGTATAATAAATATATTGGAAAACAATGTTTCTATTTTCAGTTTCTATTGAACAAAGTTTTAAAAAAAATTAAGACTTCTTACCGGTTTATCAACGCCATAGAAGTTATTGATGAATAATAAGTTAGCCCACCAATTTTTATAACAGTTATCAATAAAAGGGTGTGTAAAATGATACATTAGAGGTCCAGATGACATTATGTAGTCCAAAAAGGAGAATAAAATCACTACTATGTAGACAGGATAAATCCTAGAAAGAAGATATTGAATTAGTTTAAACAAGAATTCAAATAACATCTGAATAAAAAGATTTTTGTATAAACCGGTTAAAGCATTCTAGTAGTTTTGGTTATATTCCAGTAGTTTTTTAAGGTATAATGTATATTATATCTAAAAAAATCCTGCTATATCTTGTTTTTAGATAGAAAATCAGATTTCAAATAGGTTTTTGAAAATGTGTTGCAAAACAAAAGTTGGTTCAATCACGAGTGTAATAATATGCATGCTTGTTTTTTACCCTCTAATATCTAACAAAGAGGTTTCAAATATCTTTAAACATTAGAAAATACACTTTTCTTAATAATACGATATCCGAAAAGCAGGTATTAAAAAAAAATTCAAGATGTATAAAACAAATATACAATATAAAAAATCAGGTAAAAAGACAGAATCATAAATTTCACTTCTGAGAGTAATAAATTTATTCACAAACTAAATAAATATGATCAAAGTTTTCGTACAACAGCTTAAATCAATTGTACTTATCGTCATAAAAAGGCACAAAAATGTTATTTTTTCGTGCTTTTTTTAAAAGAATTTTTTATAAATAATATATGAACTAACCATAATAAAAAGCTAATAACAGCATTTACTTTATGCATAATTTTAGCTCTTAAAAGGCATTTTAATTAAATAATAAAAGAAGTTTTTGAATATTTTTTTAAATAAAAAAATCCCATCAAGTCTTAATTTGAAATTTTTTTTTATTCTGAATATTTCATTATCAGTGAGAAGTATATTTCAATTTTCAGTCCTCATAAAATAAAGGAAAAATATGGATCCAAATATTTTTACATAATATTTATAGATTAAAGATTTTTTAAACTTTTTATAAAGAAATAAATGTATGAAATAAATATAGGTAAAAGTTTTATTTTTCCCATATAAAACTTACCGCCATAATCTATGGACCATATACATCATAATATTAAATGGCTTTCCTTCTATTTTGACCATTTTTATAGTAAAATAGCATAACAACAATCCCCTGAAAAACAAAAAAAAGTTGTTTTTTACATATATATACTTTAAATTTTTGCAATATTATTGGATATTTCATAGCTGTTTAATCCACTGAACTTCATCGTTCTGACGGGAATTCCACGAATTCAAAGTTAGTGGAGTTTTAAGACCTATACAACTTTCGATAACCATATGAAATCTTATATGAAACTATAATCAACGTTTAAATGTCTTCCTATACTTGATATTATTGACGAATTTAAAGTCATAACGTGTCTATCAGGTTGAGAGAACTGATTATTAACAGTGAGTAAGTACTGTATTAAAATCAAGCAGATAATAACTGGGGATGATAATAATATGTATGGCGCCCTCTAAAATGTATGGCGGCACAGTTGGGATAGCAATATGGCTTGTAAATGACTTAGCATAAGAAGTGAGCCCCTAATTGTAAGATAAATATAAAATTGTACAATAAGTCTGATATATAGAATATTCTATGAAATATCTCTGAAATGTTACACTTTCAAATTTAAAGCAAAAAACGGGTGGGCATATGGATATTGAAATACTTCATAAAATATATATTGGAATTAGCTTAAGGGGGAGGAGAAGTCTGAATAAATTGTTATCAAGATTTTTTAGAAGGGAATTATGCATGAGAATTATACTAGTGTGGTTAATTAATATTAGAAATGCATCTTTTAAAATGCATATATGGTAAAATTTGACGGAAAGTGTTTATCAAGTACTTTTTTAATATCTGGGAGCATTCAGTTTCGATTTCCTATTATCATTTAAAAATATTTTTTTAATGAGATGAGAATTAAATTTTTATTTTTTATTTTTAAGAGTTGTAAATGTATTTGAACAGACTATGTGCATTAATGTTGCAAAATAATCTTTATTACAAAAATACTGGAAAAGTATCAAAAAGCTTTTTATCAAATACCAGAATATTTTTATCAAATACCAGAATATTTAACTGCTATAAAATATTTAAAGAACAGATAAATCCCGCATTGAGAGACCAATATTTCAAATACCATCAATAGTCCACTAGATAAAGCCGTACTAAATGGATGGTGAAATAAAGAGAAAGAAATAATATCATTGTTGAAATTTAAGAATGTGACTGATAAGATCTGCTGTGTAAATAAAAAAAAATATTAAAGAATAAGTATTCAGGGTCTATTAAAAAATTCTGGATAAATCAATAATTGTTTAGGAAATGATAAAAAAAGTAACTTATTACTGCGGTGGTATATTTAATTTATTGTGCACAGTATTTATCCTCAATACAGTTCATTGAAGTATTAGTTTTACAGCATATATTATTTTTACTTAAACCGGTTAAATAAATTATAAAATTTGTTAATTTATGGAAAAAAATTCAGAAAGATAATTTTACGCAGGGAGTATCATGGGGGGGGGGAATTAACCAAATATGGTAGAAAGAAGAGGTAGCAGTTCTGCCTCCCGAGAATTATTCGACTTGGTCCAGCGATCAGATCAGAGAATAGGGGATTAATGATCGTCGTTTAACAATTAGAGACGATATTGAAAATTTCTTATAACATTTGATTCCGGTACAGCAGTACTGAATGTTCATTTACAGTTGTGTCGTATCGCTTCAAGAGTTGTTCTTTAAAATTTAATCTTTGAATTATTTCTAATAACAACAACGTGTTCAAACGCCTCATGAAATTATATCTCAAACTTATTCCTTTTTAAACATATTACTGATCATAAAATTTTGATTTGTGTTTTTGATACAGAAATAGCTGGTAAAACATATGAATGGAATATGAAAAATGAAATAAAATTGAAATGACTACATCAAAAAGGCGCCCAGAAATTTAAATAATTTAGATTGTTTTCTACATTTTTGGTGGTATTGAGCATTCTGAACTGTTACCATTTGGCTTGACGGGCGATTAAGAATATTATTATTTGAATGTTTTTTGGGTGTTTACATGAAACAATTCATCGCAAACGGCTTGAGATGTAGACACGTAACACATGGGTTTTACAGTATGAAAGTGTACATTATTATCTTTTATATTCGTGACTCTTTTTTACAAAAACATGGATTTACAAGCTCCTTAATCTCTTGTAACACCACCGAATGAATTTTTTTGGCCATTTTGAGTCTTATGAGACAATAAAAGAAAATTTGTTCCGAACTCTTAAGGTGCTTCACGAAAACAATCAGATATGTTTTAAGAATTGAGAGCAATGATGTAAAAAAAAAGTTGTCTAAAGTGCATTGATATAAGAGGAGATTATTTTGAAAGAAATATATCAAATATTGATCAACATATGATTCATTTTTATTTTATGATAACGTTACCAATATATTTTGATCACAACAGTACATGTATTTCGATGAAAGACCGACATTACAGCAAGTCAACATTCCTCGATGATTGTTGACATTATCATCGTCCAGTGAATGTAAAATGGTGATGTCGATCTTCACCAGATAATGTTGAAATATGCCAAATTTCAATTCCTCACGATAAGCAATAATATCTGCGAAATAATATATTTAAACTGTCTGATTATTCTTACCCTATGCAGAAAAATGAATCAACTGCAACAGTACCATTGAGAATAGCTTGAAATGCAAACATCCCTCCATAGTGCTGTCCGCTCTTAAGATTTTCTGAAATTAGAGCATTCTAAATTAGATATGTTCGACTATACAAAGTTATTTGTCTTCCTCTAAGGAAATAGTGATTAAGAAAAATACTTTTAATAATATACTGTGAATTTTCAATTCGAAAATCTATCGAAATAAAATTACAGTTACAAAACGTTTATGAAACGCTAAACAAATATTTTACTCCTCAGGAGTTTTAGATTTGAATAGAGAAAAGATTTAGGAAACATTAAGTTGAGGTATGATACACCTAAAGTATCCTAAAATTAAGGTATCACACCCCCTACAATTTATGATACTCCTATACTCCTAAAGCTAAGGTATAATACTCCGTAGAATTGTATTACTCCTCATTATCCTCAGCTCATTACAGTTTTTTTTTACTCGAAATAAAATTACAATTACGAAATGTTTAGGAAACATTAAGCTTTAAGTTATTACCCTTCAGCACTTTTGGTATTTGAAATGAAGATACAATATTAACATGTTTAGGAAACATTAAGCTATGTCATTACTCGTCAGTATTTTTTAGATTTAAAATGAAGTTATAATATTAAAATGTTTAGAAAACTTAAGTTATGATTCCGCAAAAGTTTCTAATTTGAAATATAATTATAATTACACGAAGCATAAATTATGGAATAATATTCCTCAGAAATCTTTTGGATCGAAATAGAATCATAATTGCAAAATATTTTCAAAGTATTAGGCTACAGAATTACTCCTAAATAGTGATATTGAATTGAAAATGCAGATCAGGCAAACAAACTAATAAAATATTATCAAGTAACAGATATCAGTTACTACACCATCAAATACTACTTCGTGTTGAATCTAAACTTTCACTCGAAGAAGGAATAAGTGATATACTTACGTATTGCTTGTATATTTAGAAGAAAATAAGTATGTCCAAGAATGATCCAGGACATACTCAGAAACCGAATGCCATGCAAGCAGTTCAAGTTATTCGATGTGGTCTCGGTGTTGACGAACTTCTTGAAGTTAGATATGAACGAGAAAGATAAGAAAAATTTCACAGAAGTACCTAAAGAGAAATGAAATCTAGCATAAACTTAAATTCAAAACATTATAAACAAATTCTTAGATGCCTTATTTTCGGTAAAATTTTAAATTTTTATTCATTTTTTAAAAATTTTAAGATTAGAGAAATAGGAGATTTTTTAAAAAACAATGTTAGATGTTATAGGTGTTGCCTTTTATCTGCTTGGACTAATTTATATACTTTAGGAAGCCAATTTTTCAAATCATTTCTCAATGTAATGAGAAATGTCCCATTTCTCAATGTTGCAATGTATCATTTCTCAATGTAATCTTTCAAAATATTGGTATTTTTTAAAAGTTTGTATCTATTCTTTTGATATTGTTATTAAATATTGCTTCTGTTAGGAACATCATAAAATAGAAGTAAAATTTGATTATAGATTCTTTTAAATATTTTCTCGTATTTATGATTTATGTTTTTAAATATTCTTCATGTGCTTTATGCTTTTAAATATATTTCTCGCATTTAGTTATTTATTCAATAAATAATGAATAAATAACTAAATTTAAATCATGTCTAAATCATTACTTGTAAAATTATCATGAAATCATTTTGTTAAAAAAGTTAAATTAATGAAGATTCCTATTTTTTTTAAATGTTTAGCCTTTTAACTAAGAATGCATTTACATTTTTTTTTCAGAATTAAAATTATCTGTAGTTATCATTTTTTCTCAATAGACATTTCAGCCCATTTTCTTTGAAAGGCATTTCTTTGAACAATTCAAAGTCATCAACTTACGTTTAAAAACAATACCCGTGTAATATGAATACATGTCAATTAATGATCCTATGAGTACCAAAAATCCAAAGAAACAATAAACGAACCTGAAAGGAAAAAATAATCAGAAAGTATTTAATATCTTACAAAGGAAAAATAGGTACCAAATTAAGTTGAAAAGGAGCGAAGTTGTAAACAAAACTGTGTATAAACTGCAATATTATTTTCATGGTTCTGAATGATTATGTTTATACTATCCATGAAGTTTAAAATCCTTGTTGTCAAAAATACGCGCAATATGTTCAGTCATCTCTTTAAAAATTTCTTCTAGGAAGAATCTTTAATAATTCAGCGCCTCTCTCTTTTTGTCATTAAATTCTTTGAGCATATATTTTCTATCCATTTGTAGAGGTTATATTTCAGCGAAGCTTTATCAAATCTTAAAATCACTTCAAATCTCTTATCGTAGAATCGATAAATTAGTAAAACAGTTCCATCAAAAACAACTTTCAGAGAAATTTTGTCAAGTGATTATTGAAATTGTTCAAGTTTTACAATAAAATTATGCCTTAAATTAATGTATAAGCTACTCGTAATTTTTTTGTAAAGAAATTTCAATCTCGTTTACCCACGGATCATCGACTATGCTTCATCTGATTATTCATAAAATGACCCTTATTTCTAAAAGCGAAATCACTGATATAGTTTTACATCGGATCGGTCCTAGGACAATTTTTACGGAAACAATTTTCTACATTTCAGCCATTTTAGGACAATAATCGAATAATTATTTCACATGTTCAAGTCATTATAGGAGGACTAGTTAAATCAATTTTCTAAAGCCGGTTGAAGGTTAAAACTTCTTCTGAATATCTGCTTTTTAACCGTGTGAATTTTGTTCCAAGATAAAATTGCAACACAGATCCGATATATTGAAGAGACTATAAAATTTTGTATATTAACTTTTTAATACACTTACATAACACAAATATTTGCTTTGGTTAAGTGTAGGTCTTTTTTCACTTCGCATCGAGATGTTTTGATTTCCAGCAAGAGGTAGTTTCCCACTGAAATAATGAATTGATTTTAGTCATATGTTTTCACATTATTATGCAATAAAATGTTGAATAAAATATTTTTAAGCTTGAAATTTTATTGATGTATGCTTCAGATTCACAAGCCTTACACCGTTCTGTTCATTTTACTATGTATTTCCTTATATTTTCTCAGCTAACCAATGATTCAAGAAACTAGATTGCTTTTCAACAATGTAATCTGATTTCCAACATAAAAGAATGCAAAATTTAGTATTTCTTCTTCAATAGTATAATAGTACTTTAAATAATATTTTCTTTCTATTTCTTCCCATATTTAGACAATGCATCGTTTGCTTTCCTGAAGTCGGCTTTTCCAATAATGATTTGTATTAAAAATAGAATAGTAATTCGGACGGTAAAACAAAAAAGAAAAAAAAATTGGGATTTTAATAATGACTTTTATCTTCTTCGATAAGCCCTAAGTTTTTTTTCTGCATTATTGTTCGCGATAATTTTAATATTCGTTCATAATCCCTAAGATTCTTAATGGAAAGCATGCTTAAAACATTTTAAAAAATGATTAGAAATGAAACAAATATATAAACTATTAAAATATTGGTATCATTGAGCAGATACTTTTTTGAGTTTTAGAATGCTATGCAAATTATTTTCCTAATCTAATATATGTTAGGAAACTATTGCTGAAAAACGCCAAATTTTTATTTAATTTTTAATGAAAATTTCAAAAAATTGATTCGATGTGCACATTCCTACCTTTCAAAAACATTTATGCACCAAGTTTGGTAGCTCTAGGTCAAACATTCTAGCCCATAAAATGCCGACACGCACATTCATCTTTATTATAAGTAAAAATAGAGATATACAAAGTATAAGATCTTTTCTTTTCAGGAACGAGTGCGCCCTCGTTTATTGTCTGAGATGCTATACTTTTCATTTGTGTAAAACATATAAATACTAGCAATGTGACATTATATTAGTAAGAAAAAAACACTAAGAATAAGAACTAAATGTTGTTCGTCAAAAGCTTACACATTTGAGCTACTTGATCAATATCTTCAACCATGCAACCCGACGGAACACAAATACTCAATTTTACAGAAATAAAGTAGAAGAAAGCGGCATATTTTGCCGCTTCACTCATTACCTAAAAAAAAGAAAAATGTTTTATTTCTGTTTCTTATATTGTTCAAAGGCTAATAAATTATAAGAAGAAATAATCTTATAGGATAGTTAACGATTATGTATTCATTTCTTTATAGCTGTCTGTGCCGGCCAATATATGGAAATTCTTCTTAACACTTGCATTTACAAACAACTTACACTTAGAATTACATACTAACATTTCTCTCCATTGGCTAAGGATGGTGATGCAACCAAATTTTCATTATTTCATACAGTAAAAATTATTTATAATGAATTCATATGTATTATGCAATTTATTACTTTTTTAAAATGTATGCACATAGATATAAAAATTATTTAAATATTAGAAATATTGAGTCATTTTAAAACATATTTTTTGTACTAAAAAGTACAATTTTACATTTAAAAACCTCTAGCTTTCTTTCGAACAAAGTATGGCTGTATAATCTAAATGAAATTCGAATTATCTCATTTTATTTTTGTAAGTTGATCAGTATTTTTATTATATATAATCTGCCTTTTAATACCTAACTCTCTATTGAAATGATTTTCTCTGTTCGCATTCAGTATTTATTCTTTATTGTACCAAATTCGAGATATATAGATTTAAATAAATCGAAATAAATATTATTTTAAACCATAATATGAAATATGAAAATATCTGTTACTAGTCGCCTTTCGCGACTAGCTGGTTAACCGGGAATATTGGTTATATTTACTTTCAGTTAAATCGCTTAGATGTAATTTGGTATAATCAAATTATCAGGCCTTATAATTGTGTTATTTTAATTGTATTACTGTTGAATTGTATATTTTTTGAGACTTGTACAATTATATGACGATGTTATTAAAAAGAAATTATCCAGTTCGTCGCTCTCTTCTAATATTCGCAGAATTCCAAATTCATTTTTTTTCGTAACGTAAACTAAACAAATATTAAATAAAATCTTATCCTTTTAATTTAACAATTGAAGAAACACTTTCAAATAAATTTTTGATGAAGCAATAAAGTCAATTTGAATTTCATGTCCTCAATATAATCTATAATTGAAAAACACATAAATTTTTTTAAAAATACTGAAAATTAGATAAAAACTGCACGATTATTAAATTTGTATCATTAAAAAGATAAATTTTAAGATTTTTGAAGTGATGTCAAAATTAAGTTTTGTGCAATAGTATTTCCGGAAGTTATGACAAAAAAAAACCATTAAAGTTTTGCTTAATTTTTAATTACATAAAAATCTAATTAAAAATATTTGAAAATCGCTTCCACGTGTACTTTCCCTGCGCTCCCAAGTATACATGTGCAAAATTTAGTATCTGTTGATCAAACAATCTGGTCTATTGATTCCCAACAGACATAGAAAATAATCATAACTGTGATGATTTTCAGTGGAAAGTATTGTTTGACGCATTCTTCTTTCTTATTAATAGAGCTTATAAATGGTGCACAGTTATGAAGATTAAAATCTTACAGTTCCACTCAAGGTCAAATTCCTCAACTCAGGTATGGTTTCATCCATCCAGTAGAATTTTGTTTTGGGGGGTAAAGGTGGTTTGATGTCTATCGTACAATACTTTCCCCTGAAAATTACATCTTCTTTATTTTTCCCCTTTTCATTCTTGACTTCAGTGTTGATGCATTCGTCATATACTCCAAGAGAAGACACTGAGCCAACAAGAAGACCATCCACCATTTTGGCACTGGAATCTATGACTATAAGAAAGGGAAAAAATATTAATAATCACGAATTGAACTGATGTATTATTCAAAATAGATCAATTGGGATTCAAAAATCGATAAACTTTGAAATCTCGAGATTTTTGCTGGTTTATAGAAAATATTTGTATTGATCCTGTTACACTGAAGATGATAAAAAAAATTATCATTACAGAATCAAGAAATAGCTCTTAATGTTTTTCCAATCGCAATTATTTATAATTTTCGTGTACTTAAAGTTTTCAATTATTATTCATATGATAACAGTAATAAAGTTTTTAAAAAATCTGTTTGTTTATTTTCTATGAGTTTCTAACTACTATTGTTTCTGATGCAAATTGTGAATCGTCTTCTCTTAAATTATTAAATTATAATTATTCTTAGTTTTTAAAATTATTCTCACTTCGTAATGGTTAATTGTCGATTATCTTATAATAAGTTTTTGCCTCTAATTTTAACAAATGCTCAAAAACGTTTTAAAAAAGTTTTTTGGAAAAATTGCTAAGCAGCAATACGCGCACTGATAATATAAGAAATATATAATATAAAATATTAAAAGATTTTGGTGCATTATTTTGTCCTGATGTATCTGAAATTTTCTCTTAATTAAAAAAAAATAATAAAACTTTGACATGAGTTAGACATGTATTCATATATTTGGTGCTGAAACTGCTTTTAACAAAGGTTTAAAAAGAGTTTTGCACCTAAATAGTACATCGCATAAATGGTAAAACTCAAATCTGGAACTTTTGGACTTGATATAGTCTTGTTTCAAGCTAAAGATATTTGCTACAAATTCATTCCATCAATCACAATGTGACCATTATTTTTATGAGAATTAATACCCTTTTATTATAAAGAAAATTTTGCTTTTCTGCATCTAATTAATTGATTAGGCTAAGACGATTAATAGTTTGAAAAATAAAAATGTATAGCATCTGAAATAGCTTACCGAATTTCTAAATCTACAATAAATATACTTATTGCTCGAATATTTTTATAGGCAAGTAGGATCTAGAAATTTCCACTCCCTATTCAGTTTAGGTCACTAAAACTGCGCTGGTGAGAAAAAATGCTGAAAATTTCAACAAACTGATAATGCTACAGAAAACATAAAATGAGAAGTGAATGTGATTTCTTTCACAGAAAAAAAATATAGCATTTCTCAAGAATATTAATAATTTTGGTGATGATTCTTCTGGCAATCATGATTGTGAATAAAATGGACAGTGAATGCGATTTCTTTCAATGACAAAATTATAGCAATTCTGAAGAATATTAATCATTCTTGTGATGATGCTTACGGCAATTATGATTGGGAATGAAATAAAAACTGAATGTGAGTTGTTTCATAGAAGAAAAATTATAACATTTATGAAGAATATTAATCATTTTGTGGTGATTCTTCTGGCAATTACAATTATTTTTTGACTAAACTAAAACTAACTACTCCGACCAGCTGGAAAGCACTGAAAAATCTGAATGGCCGGATTACCGGATCAGCAGTAATGACGGAAACTGTGGTTGAGTCCAAAGGGACATCACCGGCCAAGTTACAACCCTTTCCTTGAAAATTACGTCCTGCCATTGATAAGAGTAGTCAAACCTCCACCTTTTTTTGTACCACAGAGTGTCGAGAGCCAACTACCATGGCAGAAGCTTTTCATCTTCAATTACTAGGTATCCCCTCTTGGGACTTACTTTTGGAGTAAAAATATGAGTTTCACTGTTTACCAACAAATTAAATAAGTATAAAGAAAAGATATATTAATCTATGAATCAAAAGACAAAAGTAAAGATGTAAATTTTACTTACATTTGAAGGCCCATGATTTAAGGTTCTTTAAGCCCATAACAAGTTTCATTGTTTCTAGCAAACATTGCGAGGAAATATTCAAATTTTCGGAAGCTTTCATTATGTGGGGTAGAGCCATTTTGATTACCTCACCCGTAGCTTTCTTGAGGTTTTTTTCCATATTTTGCCATTTTTCCAAAACAGTCATATTTTCTGTTTTTTGCACCATATCTCCTATCAATAAACCTTGACATTTCCCTTCAAATGCAACACAAAGAAGAACGATGGCGACGATATTATAAATGAATTTCATAGTTAATTTTTGAGATGTACAACAGAATTAACTTGGCAAAATCAGCTTGTATTATCGAATGCAATATCATCCGTTTTGTAGAAGGGAATCTTCATGTATTATGTTTTAAGAATTCTGAAAGGAAAAGGAAATTATTTTAATTTTTTAGCATTGTTCTGCTGCTTTATGACGGACAATTTACATGCTTGAGATTTTATTACGGTATAAGTTGAGATTATATTACAATTTATTTAAATACACAAGAAGATATTTTATATAATGTGGTTGATATGTAAAATATTACGTCATTTGACGTTATTTGATCCTGCAATAGAGAACTCGCTAGTTATACTATGTTTAT
>JAPMOR010079402.1:46865-63485 GCA_026543865.1 Argiope aurantia | reverse complement strand
AACATAAATTGTTTCACGTATTTAAAAAGAAATTTAATTTGCTTGATGTGAAATATGTATTCACATGAAAAAATTTAAATTATCTATGATGTAATTCATATGAAGTGTAATGCGGAACTATTTTGCTTGTTTGAAAAGAAATTTAATTTACTTGCTGTAAAATTTTTGTAATAGGAAAAAGTTTAACTTAGTTATGACTCAAATGCATATGAAGTTTAATCCTAAATTATTTTCCATCTCAGTTTTTTAATGGTAATTTTGTATTGCACAATAATAGTAAATACCATACAATTTTTGCCTTTTCATCAATTTATTTTGAATAATTTAATAATTTTTGATCAAATTAACATATTAGTACATTTTTATTTAAGAGAAAGAAAGTATTCTTCCTAAAAAGTTATATTTAAACAATTTATTATTTTTTATTGATACATTTTTATTGAAAATAGATTACAAAATTAATTCTTCTACAAGAAGTTTCAATTACAAGATGTGAAAATAAACTTCAGTTGTAAATACAAGAAAATATTAGACAGTAGTTGAAAGTTTGTGCAGTGGATAATCATTTCCAGACTAGATAAGATAAAAGAAATGTTAGCGATCAATTTATAGTCTGAAATCACAAACAAATTAATTTTCTGTTGTAGAGGTTAATGTATTGTTTTAAATTGTGCGACACGTTCAAACATTTTAGAAAATTATAGAGATTATGTATGGAAAGAGATAAAAGAAAGCAGAAGGAAATTTAAGTTTTGCTTACAAATTATTTCTTCTTTTCTGTTGATTTTGATGTTACGATTTCAATTTCGAAATATGTTAATGTTCATGTCTAAAAAGTAATTCGCAAAAATTATAATTTATTGAAATTTTAAGTTGCTTCGTTTCAGTATATTATTACTTTATTATTAACCGAAATTTGTTTATAATTGATATAATATATATTTAATATAAATTATATTGTGTAGTAATAAAATATTACTTTATAAAGACTGCTTTATATTAATTTAACATAAAGAATAGACCATCTGTGAAAATTAATACGAATACTCTTTTTAAAAAACTAAATGTAAAGATAAAAACAAAATAATATGTTGAAAATATATTACAAATATTAAAAAATAATATTGTATTATTAATCATCAGTGCAAAATTTTCGTTTATTAAAACCATTGCACTTCAGATAAATTTACAGTAACAGCTAAAAAATTGTGATTACATTTTTGAATAAATACATTTTAAAATTCGTTATTTATGCCTTATACTGTTTTAAAGAATATTAATGAAATATATTTTGAAATTTCAGTAATTTAATACATTATGATGAATAATTTTGAATTAATTAAAAAAAATTGAGTAACAGCAAACTTATGTTAGAAATTCTGAGTTTTTGGAACCTGCTTTCTCCCTTTTGCAAAGCTGAAAACTAGATAATTCGTACTTGCATGCATATGGTTTTATGATTCTTGTTCATACGCTGAGCAATGACTGCAAATTTTATAACTCCTTGCATGTGCATAAATATTTGGAGACTAATGTAATCATAGCTGCTTTCATAAATAATTGCAGAATGTTACTAAGCATATATGTAACTTGTATGTTCGTCATACTAAGAGGCAAGTTTTTTTTTTTTTAAATTTTTAGAAGGGACGAATCAAATTGAACAAAACAAACTATAAAATTAACTTTTTCCCACTAAATAAATCCTCAGAAAAATCAATTTATAATGCAGAAATTTTTACCGCTAAAAATTTTTATAATTTTGGGAAATAAATGTTTTTGTCCAAATCCATTAAAAGTGAAGCAGTTAAAATATTATTTAGCAGAATATTGCAATAAAGATCACACATTTAATAGAAAATATTGACAGAACTCCTTTGTAAATATTATTTTAGAAATTTAAGAACTATGACTGTTACTTTAAAATATTTCCCATTTATGAATTAAAAAAAAATCTTTTTCCAAGCCTTCCTGTCATACAGTATGATATTATATATATAAAATAACGGAATAAGACTTGTAAATTAATAATACCAAAATTCTGAGTCAGATTTTCTTTCTGATTATAGAATTTTCCTTTTTTCGCCCACAATAGTTTCCTCACTTATTTACAAAATGCTTTTTTTTAATCATTGTCGTATTTTTCTCATTCCATGAGATCTTCAATTAGAATTCTTAAAAAATTATCTTTTCTCTTAAATGTAATATAGATTTTTATATTATAAACCGAACATTGATTTCCGTATGATGAAGTAAAATATTTTGAATTTAATCAATAACTTATTTTTACCATTTCATTGAAAATTATATATTTTTTTTAAAATTTATGAACAATTTAGAACTGCTAATGTTTGATCATAAATAAAAATTGCAAATGAAATATTAATTTTTAAATTTTTTCCTCCTAACCAAAATAATTATTGGATCATCACCTACATAATTCATCAAGATTTTAGCAGAATTACTTGATTAATTCATTTATCTCAATAATCATTAGAGTTCTACAAATAATTAATTTTATAGTAATTCTCTTACCTGGTAATTTCTTGTAAACTAGTTTCATTCTTTACAAAACAACTCGAACTAAACTGTTTTTTTTTTCGTGTTGGTGGCAATACGGAATGGCACTGGGCAACATTAGAGTAAAATTTTACGAACTAAAAAAAGATTCCGAGCTTTAGAGGAAAAAAAGCGGAGGAAAAAAAAAAAAGAAATTACTTCAATTATGGAAAAGATTATGAATTTATTTAAGATTCCCAAAGTAAATATGTTTTTGTGACATAATTATTTATTTGATAAGCAGTAAGCGCTTAAGAAATTTTTCTGATATTTATAAGCTTGGGAAAATGTTCGAATCGAATTATTTGATGATATCAACTTATATAATTTTTGAATACAATAAATGGTATTTTAAAGAAGGAAAAAGAGAGAAAAATTAATTCTTTTCTGTATTGGCAATGATGGATATCAATCAACTCTTCGACGTCTTTTATCCAGGTTTGAATTGATTGATCACAACAAGGTAATAATTCCTTCTATTTATAAAATTCCAGAAATAATAAATCGGTGCCTATATATAATTCTAAATTATCTTCAAGGCATTTTGAGATATTAGTGCTTTCATGTAATATTACAAAAAAATACTAATGCAGAATTTTTACGAACATAATTTTTACGTTATAGTAAGAAATGAATCGTGATTACCATTCAAACTTAAGTATTGTTTACAAGAGCGAGTTCAGAAGTGATAAAATGGTTGTTTCTCGATTGCTTTACACGATTCAGTTACCATTTTGATAAGAGAGATAAATAACATAAAATTCTTATCTGATTTGCGATTATATGAATTTACGACTTAATATTAAGTATTATTACAATTAAGTGCGACAAACATAAGCTCACACGCAAACACAAAATGCCTCTGTTTATAAATGGAAGTATTGCCTTTAGTATTTTTAAAAAAAACTTTTCGTCAATCAATTTTTTAAAGAAAAATTCAGTTTCTTTTAATTTTTTGTTCTAAATAAATTTTCGCTGAAATATTTTATTAAAATGTCAGAAAAGAGATAAATTCGTTTGTTCTTTTATGACCAGACCAATTTTAATCAATCTATTACAACATCAGTTATGTTAGATTAGATAACATCTATTCTGATGCAGATTAAAAGAATAATTTAGTAAGTAAGCACCAGAATATGAGACATTTCGACTACATGCTAAATTTCATTAAAATTTTAAACATAAAATATTACTAAAACAAAAATTAATATTTTCGATTCTTTTTTAAAAACGTGTTATAATATAAAATTTAGATATTATTCATAAGACTTAAAATCTATTCAAAAAATTTCAAAGCATTATGAACATTATTTTAATATTAAAAATCTTTGAAAGCGATCAATCGACAGTAATTATTAAAGCCGCCTAAGAAAAATACCGTTTCCTTTCGCTTTGTATATTAAAAAACAATAACCCACCGGAAATACATTCAACGTGATTTTATTCCACCTTGGGATTGAACTACAAGTTACCATCTGCTAGAGAAGACAGCTAAAAACATTACTTAAATAACGTTGCCATTCTAAAAATAAATAAATAAAAATATTAATACATTTTCTACAGAAAATCTATGTAGGAATTTTCTGCTAGTAGCAATCTTTAAAACAGTTTTGCTATTATAGAGCTATTATTTGATGAATGAGCCTTTCTCGAGTTGAAAGGTTTTACCGCTCATTTCGATTTTATAACCGAAATATCTTTAATGCATTGTCCCTGCCAAATAACTGTGTGTTCTTTTTTTATTTCTTACATGCAAAGAACACAAAATCTTTTTTGTCTAAATTATTAGTGAACAAAGTAGCTAAGCATTGATTTTCAGGACATAAATTCGAAATGTGGTCCTAAAACCAGATTCGCAGATATCTATCAAATTTTGGATTAAATTCTTTTAAAGAAGAAGGAAGATTTTTATTGTGCATGCGAACGAAAAAATATAGAATAATTTTGGTGCATTGTTAATCATCAGAAATGCATATGTGAATTGAATTGTAGAGGACAAGGACTTTTTGAAATTACTGAATTATACACTTTAAAGGTAACTTACATAATAAAGGCGGTATCTTTTTGAATTTTTAATGCTAATTCTTTTTTAATCACTTAAATTGAAACATAAAAATAAATCTGAATCGCGCAGGCTTTTGAGTTTTCCAACACCTCTGGAGATCTATTCATTGTAACTTCGTCTGACGTTACTTGAAAATCACAAAAATGTCGGTTCGTCTAAGTTTCAGGAAAAATTTCATTTCGAATGCATAAAACCCGCGAGTTTCCATATTCTTTTTCTATGATAGGTAGCATTAGTTACGATACGTCTTTTTTGGTTATTGATATTGGGGGAATAAACTATCGTAAACATTACCTAAAATTTTCGTTTTACTTGAAATGATGGAACTGTTTGCTTGATTTTATATTTCATCGATTCCAATAGCATTTCAGTATCTCAAACATTGTTCAGTATTCTCAAACATCATTCAGTTTATCAAATAAACGATTTATTATAATTAAATTTTTATTCCATCTGAGAGATGCTATAAGGTGGTAAATATGAGAAAACTTTTTAACAAGTTTTCTATAATAGTAAACTATAAGGTAAATAAAAAATAAAAGTAGAAAATTTTTATTTATGATTTTTTTGTTGTTATTTTTGATGAATTATTTACATTTTTTTTATTTTCATTCCTGTTATACTTTTTTTCCTCACTTTTACGCTTTTTATTACTTTTCAATTTTTTTTATTTCATGTTGTAAATACTGAATGAAAAATAAAAGGAGCTTGTTTTTCTTCCTATTGTCTTTTTTTATAATTTAACTATAAATATTTTGATCATTTATTAAACTCCGACTAGTGCAAACTCATAAAATTGTACAGCTTTATCTATCTTGCTATTTTAAGTGACTCAAGATTTGCCGAAATCCTTCTGCATCTGAAATTATTTGAATTATCATCTGATATCATTATTTCTAATTTATGGGGTAATTCAAGGTCAAATTGACTAAAAGATTTAAAACATCTGATAGGATAAAAAGATTAATTCTTATCATATCTAACAATAATTATTCCTGCAAGAAAAAGAAACACGACTTCATAATCCAATTATAAGACATTGTACTACGCATATTTATTACTCTTGAACAATTGACTGATACAAGAGATTGTAATGCATTTTTCATGAAATGCATAATGAGCAAATGGAATATTTTTTCTTCTTCTTCTAGAATTTGATAATTTTGTGAATAAATCGATCCGATAAGCTTACAATTTATTTTTGTTCGACAATTTATAAAAACAATTTTAATTTTGGATTCGAGTCTGTCAGAGTATACGGTTCTGATTTATGAATAACTATAATGGGAGTGTAAGAAGACTAATAAAATTTCTGAATAAATCAAAATATATAAAAATAGTATCCTTCACATAAGTTAGAAAGTCATAGAAACAAGTATTTATTTAAAATTTTTATTAATATAAAAACTGCTTTTACATAATAAATTCTAGTATAGAAAAATCCTTTCATAGTCAAAAGCTTTTTTAAATTGAAATTAGAATATTAATTGATCAGGCACATTTTCAAAATGTGGATAGGTAATTTTCACCACGTCATTGATATTTATTATATTATTACTACAAATTTCGAATTATAACAAATGTTGTATTTGTTTAACCAATTGATTTGAACTTTATTTTAAGCTGAGCTAAATCACTGCTTCAAAATAAATGAAAATAACATTGTCAAAATATGCATTAAAACAAAAGGAAATTAAATAAAAACGGTATTAGTGTCGTTCGAAGCATGAAAGAGGCAAATGTTTAGTTGATTTCTAATTAACTGAATATTTAGCTCATTTTTTTGTATTTGAAATCAATGCAAAATTAACTAATTTAATTAGTCTTCACACTGATTTTTGATAGCATTCTTTTTATTCTTATATAATAATTTCACACAGTTTGGTTTATTTCTGCCCAGTTGCTTAAAAAAAGATGTAGAACTCCCAAATTTACATAGTACTTACAATCATAATCACAATGATTTATATTTTTATTAAGATTCTAAATTATGAAACAAAATTAATAATATTAGGTAAGGATTTACACTAAAAAATAAGCATTGTATTCTAAATTTAAATTTACTTATAATTACTCTGAAAACGTTTGCATATTTCGTTACCTTTATGATGCCGAAAGAAAAGCAATTTGAATAGTTAACATTATAAATTGAAATCTCGTAACGAATTTCGTCATAAAATGTTAAGATTTTCAAATATGAAGAATCACACCAACGTATATTTCGAAACAGTACATCGAGTAGAAATATTTTCTTTCAGCTTCCTTAAAATCAAATAAAATTATTGCTTTAAGTAACCTTTACGTATCTGTAATCTCTTATTTTTCAATAGTCTGAAACAAAATAATTCTCCGTAATGTTATTTTTTAATTTCCCATATTTAAAGCATAACAAAAATAATGTAATGTGAAAGTCAGAATATTCAAATGTGAGAATTAAGTTAATCTTTTCGACTCTGGAAAAGTAATTTATTAACTTATCTCAATCTATAAGCCTGATACTTAAAACAATAAAACGGAAATAATTTAAAATAATGAAACTTGAGGGGTAGTAGTTTTTTTTCAATCTTATGGATCTTTTTCTATTTTTAAAATAATTTTGTCAACGGAGAGATCAGATCTATTAACTCGTAAATTGCTCTGAATGTAATAATTGAAAATAAAATGAACTAGATGGATAGAACTCTGTGTTTCACATTACACTGATATTCTGCATCAGATCTCTTCCATCGAAAGACTATTTTCTGATTTTCTGTCTAGTTAAGAAATGCAACAACCTAAGACGATAATAATTGGCATGTGGTTTTAACCTTTAAATTGGATATGATATGTGTTAATTTTTTTCAAAAGTCATACAAGAAATTGTTATTTTAGACACTTTTATAACACTTTTAGACACTTTTATTTTTTATTCTATTCTGGAAGATTTAATCGGGAACCAAATATTTAAAATTATTTTGTATCACAGTTTTTAAGTGAAATTTATGTAAATGCAAGATATTGATAAGGAAACTATCAAATTTGTTTTAGAAATAATTTGAAATTTACCTCATGACTATTATATAGTCAGCTCTGTTTAATTGCAAATATATTTTCGTAATTGGTTTTAAATAAATTTTCCTAATTTCACTTAATTGTAAATTTTCCAATTACGTAGAAATAAAATTTTCATACTTTTTATAATATATTCCGAATTTAATTTAATAAGATTAATTTTTCTATACATTCTCAAGCTACTTTATATCTTAACAACCTTTGAAAACATAATTCAATCTAATCGATAATAAACATCAGTATATAACACAACTTTATTTGAAAAAAAATCATCATGTCATTATGTAAATGAAACTCATAAAAAAGTACATTCTCCCAAACTTTTAGGTCAATATATTTTTTTTAGAATACATATAATTGTTTCTTAAATAAGCCAGATAAAAATAGTTTTTCAAAGGTTACTTGAAGTGTACATTAATGTTTATTTTAATATGTATATATAGACTCTGGTTATTCTAATAAATAAAAAATATAAAAAATAGAGAACTGGGCTTTTAAGTTATAAAATGTTTTATTTTGTAAGAAAGACGACAATATAAGTTATGTATTTATGTATAATATTTTATTTGCATGGTAGATTATATTTTATTTCTATAGAATTGATTTTGACTTGTAAAAAATGAAATACTAATCCAATAAATAATGCTATCTTATTTATTGGATACATTTACATTACTCTGGTACATTTATTGGAAGCTTAGTATCTGGGAGAATATTTATCATACTAATTTAATAAGTAATGCAAATTAACCCTTAAAGTTACTTATAATTTTTGTAAATGAACATTATATTTTAAACAAAAAGTAACATTGTATAGAGATGATGAAACGAGAAAAAAAAACCCAACGCAGGAATTTAACATTTATTCTTAATATTGATCGATTTCAGGGAAATATTGAATTAAATTTTTTAGTCATTAAGAATAAGCAAATTAAATTAATATTACACATTTTCGAAGCATGAATATCATGAGCTTAGGTTTATTATCGTTTATATTCAGTGCAGCCAAAATATTGTTGCTACTATATTTTGGGTGTTAAAATACTATATATCATCCAATTTTCTATTATGAATTAACTATTTATAATAAAAAGAAATCTTATTATTTCTATTATTTCTACTGAATTAATGTCCATAATTTATATTTAAATCAACTGTTAAATTGTTATCAATCTCAAATACAGAATGTTATTTTCAAACAAAGAAATGAAAATACATACCCAAAAAATACAATAATCTATTATAGATTTATGAAAGATTCTAATAAAAATGTCATTTTTCTAAAAGAAATCTTAATTGGTTCCAAATCGGAGAAGCCCTTTTTTTGCTTATTTCTGCTATAACCTACTTGAATGTTGAAATTTTTCTTGTAGTTTTTGAAATCATACTGAATACTATTCAACGCTTGAAAAACTCGAAATAGTTCTTTGAAACATAATTTTATCATAAATTAGAATTAACATGAAAAACATCTATTTTAATGTACTCTAAATAAATAAAATTATTCATATTACCAAATGGGTCAACAGCGCTTTTTTAAAGCTGCTAACCCACTCAGCAATTAATTTAATTTCAGTTTCAAATAAAGGAACTCTGATTGGAAAGCATGAAAACTATATGGATGTTTCTAACTTCCCACTTTTATGATTACACTATTACCATTGGGCCTACAAATTTGAGAACTATATTTTCCTAATATTTTTTTGGTTTGGATTTACTTAAAACATCTTCTAAGATTATATTGTAATCATTGATTTCATTAATTACAGGAAATACCGCAAGAATAGCACACAATTTTCAGTTTAAACGATTCCCAAATATGTAGCATAATTTAATAATACAACTGAATATGTTATATGCATTTTTAATTTTTGTTTTCAAGTTTAAAATATCTGAATAAAATTTAAAAGCGTAAAAATTTTGAAACAAAATTTATAATTTTTTTATATTTATTATTTATTGAGTATTCATTAGTTAAGAACAATATCCATTCATTATATTTTAAGCAAAACGTGATAGAAAAATTTTAAAGCACACGAATTTTGAAATATTAAAAAAAATTCATTTAAGCTAAATGTAGTATATTTGGTGTCACACAAACTAATTTTCCTCATAAAATGAACAAGCATTCAAAAAGATATCAGGAATATAAGCTGAATGTCTAATTTTGAGAAATAATTATGATACTATTTTCAAGAACTAACTTTGATGCTTTTTGAAGAGATAGTAAGTACTACTTTGTTGATTTACTCCTAAAAATATTTTTAGAAAGGCCAAGTATCTTGAAAACGTTAGTTTTAGGAAATAACAGATGAGTTGTGCAAAAGATATTTGAATAATCTAATAAAAAAAACTGATGAAATAATGTTATTATGTGTGAACGGAAGCAGCAAAAACATCCGTTCACACATAATAACATTATGCAATTATTGATACCAACTCTATTGTATGCATAAAAAAAAAATTCATAATATATACCCTCAAATGTTTGATAACCGGTTAACACTAACATAACTTGAATACGACAAAAAATATTAATCAAGATAGTCTGTAATATATCGTTAAATATTAAAAAAATATCAGCTTCAAATTACAGAAATTAACATTTTCTAAAAACTCAGATATCAACCAATGACTGAGAAAAATATCGCTGTTCATCTAAAATGATAAGTTATCTTCTGATATCCTGTTGGATAGATGTCATGTCTAGATTTCATACCCAAAACATCATTAGATAAAGGATAAACTGAAAATGATTGTGCAAGTACTTATATTCTTAATAATAGTTGACTTCCCAAATGTGGGAGTTCTTATCTCTTTTTTCAGTTTAATCCACGAGATTCCAATGAAAGAAAAGAACCATTAAGTGACAATGTAAAATGAGGACAATAAAAACTGTTAACTTAGGTGCAGATCAAATCACAATTCAAATTTAATCATATCTATGCAACCCCCTGTTAGTATTTTGAAGCTCCTGTCCTTTTCTAAAAGACTTCATAAAATGTTTGATTCAGGTATCAACCAACGACCGAGTGAAGTATCACTATTTATCTAAAATATGAAATTATTTTTGATATCCTGTTGATGTCATGTCTAGACGTCTTACCCAAAACAATACTACCTAACAGGAAACAAACATCATGAAACCAAATAATTTGCACAAGAACCTTGGATTTTTAATGATAACTACTCTGTCTCTTTTGTTAGTTAAATCCATAAAATTCGAAGAAAGGAAAAGAATTATTTAATGGTCTTGTAAAATGAATGCCATAGAAATCGGTACCTTACATATAGATCATATTAGAATTCATATGCTTTATGATGTCTATTGAACCCCCAAGTGATATGCCGAAACTATTGTCATATTGTGAAATAAAGTATTTTCTAAAAGGCTGAATGAAGTTTTTTAAATAAATCAACAAAAATATTCAAATTGACGTATTCTGAATGAAGTTTCTGAATACTCATGTCATATTCTGAAATAAAGTATTTTTTTAAAAACTTCCTTAAGTTTTTTATAAATATAACAATAAAAATATTCAAAGTGAAATATTCTGAATAAAGTTTCTAAGTACTCTTTCCATATTCTGAAATAAAGATTTTCAAAAAGGCTTCTTGAAATTTTTGGAAATAAATCAATTCTTATATTGAAATTGAAATATTTGTGGCTGCTAGACTGCATTGAAAATACTTATTAATCTTGTTGAATGAGTAAAGTTTAGGATTACAGATTAAAGGGGCTTTGTCGATGTCTATGAGTTAATGCGATTCCAAGTTTAGATTGATATTTTGCAATAACCCAATCACTTTAATGTAGCCCCATTAATAATCTGGTAAAACAAGCACTGGGGATTTCTCTTTCAAGCAAATGTTTGGAAAAGCTTTGTTTAGAACTATCCGATTGTCAATTAACACATAAACGCGATTTAAGTCGAATATCTGAAATTATTTCTAATAAATGGCGCTAAATTTTTATAACTACTTTTCCTTGTTTCATTCGAAATAAACTATACTTTCAGAAATTTTCAGTCTCTAAAGGTAGTAAATTGTGTAACAAAACATTAAAATAAGTTACATTAATATTATACAGATATCAGAAACTACAGGTTTCGCGAGCGCTGATATTTATCTAAATTTCGTAATTTATCAATAGCATTAATCAGTATTATGATTTTTTTTTGCGATGGCATTAAAATATTTAATTAAAACATTTTGGACATTTGGGCGATGTCGTTTATCTTTGCAACATGTATTAACAACATAGTAACATGAATTCAGTTTTCTTATTAGAATTAATTGTTTTCTTGAATATTATTTTAAAAGAATAAGAATCTTTTGGAATATAAAAACAGTTTTTTAAACTCAACTAATTTATTATTCATTATTAGTAAATTTGAAATTTATTAATTATTGTTCATTTCTTGACTGATTTTCTCGTGTTTTCTTTTTGAAATAGAATAGAAATTTACTAAGAAAAAAAACGTTAATATTATTTCTTGATAGATAAAGTTCTAAATTTTAGAGAAATTATTTTATCATTAAATACACAAGAAAAGTCGAATATTAATTTGATTCTGTTAACTTATAAAAGCAAAGAAATCCAAAATGGAATGACGGAGAATGGTGAAGTAATTTTTTTTTCTTATGGAAATTCAAACATTAATATTAAAGGGAATGTTCATAAATTTCATGAAATACATAATATAAATTTCCTTTTAAATACATTTTTGCAGCAAAATAAAATGTTGATGAAAAATTTTAGATTCTTATTTTTTCCCACTTTGACGTAAGGAATGAACTCAATATATTGCTAAATGTCTATAAATGTAATTAGTTCAAAATTTTTTCAGCTCCGTTTATTACATGTTCAACATTATTTCAATCAAAATTAACATTGCATGAATAGGTTTATTAACAGTTTTAAACTATAAAGATTTGACTTTGGATTTAAAATAACTATGAATATTGTTTGGAATTCTTTCATAGTGAATAAGACATATTTTTGGTTTCAAATTTCGTCAGTATTAAAAATTTTATTATTTATTAGAAGCATGGGGTACAGTCTAAACACAGACGACTTCAGTAAGTACATTGCTTCTAAAAAAATTAAATCTTCATGAGAAATTAATGCCAAAAATCAGACAACAGAAAAGAAAATACCACATATCTCCGTTAAAATACTGAGAAAAATTCTCAAAGAAATATTAAATATTACAATTAGAATTGAAATAACAAACTCAACAAAAAGAAAAATAAATTTTACAAAATCTAAAATATTGTATTATTTGAGGTATTGTCAACACAATTCTTGTAAATAATGTATTTGACAAAAATTCTAAAGCATAATGCGCATCAGTAAGTGTCGTTTAAAAGTGAAAATATACCAATTAATTTTAAATGCAATAAAATAATATCCAGAACTTTTCATTTTATCATGAAGATAAAGCCCATCTCTTTCGCCATACTGTAAAGCCATTTACCATTGAATGTAGAATTTCTAGACTGATCAATTTATGTCGGTTGATTGGCAACAATATTAGGAGCACCTTTAGTGAGGTTCTTATTTAAAGAAATTGGTAGCTGTTTTCAATTTAAAATTCGTTAACATTCTTTTTAAGATGAGTAAAATCCCCGATGGTGATTATATTTTTTCAATGATGATAATCACATAATGATGATATATTTTGAAGTTTGAAAAGTCTTTTAAGGATTCAGATTATTGATAATGCATTTCTAATTTTTCTACTTTGATCGCTGTCTTGAGGAAAATTTTAGAGGAAATAAAATTGAAATTTAATTATGAGTTTTGAAATCAACCAAAAAGAAAAATAAAGAAAGATTTTAGAAAAATAATTCGTAATCGTGTGAGTTAAAGTTAAGTTAAAGTCGTCAAAGTTAAAAATAGATCAATCCCTCTCCCCCAATTACCCTTAGTAATTAGTAACGATGAGGTTTAACATCTTGTTAAAAGATGTATTTAGGAAATTAATCTTAAGTATATGTTGAAAATTATTTTCTATTTTCATTTGCTCTTACCTAATGAAAAATCCAGAAAAATGATTTTGAAATTATTAAAAAGACTTAAAAAGTCTCTAAAAAATCATCGATCTTTCATTAATATTCATAGAAACAATGCTATTCAAAGTTAATTCTCTTGAAATGGGATTTGAATTGTTGAATGCCCAGCCATTTTGAAGTAATTATATGACTGAGAGATGTCTAGTGATTGGAAAGCACCGTATTATTATTTTGGTATTATTTAATTCACAAATATAATTTAATACATATTTAGAAGTTTAAAAAGTTTTTCAAGGATTGAGATAATTGATAACACGTTTCTAACCTTTATGCTTTTATATAGCATCTGACTTTGATTATATTGAAAAAAATAATTGCCAGGAGAGTATTATTGACTAATTTTTGTTCAGAATACAAGTTTATTGAAAAAATTAAAAAAAAAGATTTTTTCCTTCAGTTTTAGCATAAATTAGAAATTTAAAAATAGAAAAATGAAAATATTTGACAACTGAATCAAATACCATTGAAAAATATTGTGAGATGTAGTGAAAGAAAGAAAAGAAAAAAAAATGTTTAAAAATAAATATCAATGAACAGTTATCACAATCTGTTAATAGACCAAATTCAGCTAATGAGACGTCAATTTTTACGAATTTAAATTTCAAATTGTCCGAGTGTAATCAAACGTTGTAAAAGAGAAACTGCACATGATTAGAAAGAAAATTTCCAATCTGTGGCAATAAGTATGTATCCACATTTAATTCTAATCATGATCTTTGTAGAAAGCTACGATAATCAGAAGCGAAAACAAAGGAAAAAGTGAAGGAAAACTGATTATTTATTTTTTGATAATGGTACGCATGATAAAAGACAGAGGAAATTAAATCACGTGATTATGTTTCATAGCATAATCATATCTTTTATGATATTGAAGAAAATATACACCTTTGAAATTTTTTGGAATGAATTTGGAAAAAATTATATTGTATAAATCGTTTTTTAAAACGATCAAATCAAATGCGCAAAATATATTTATAAAATAATAAATTATTCACAACGCATTTATGTTAAAATCAAGAAGACCTAAAGAAACTAATCTGTTACACGTTTTATGTCATATAGTTAATTATAATTTGTCTATGTTCTTGTATGCTTCGTTAACCTTTTATATTTCGTAAAAAAAGGAAAAATTAAATATTTATACTATTAACTGTTAATTTTTAAGATAACGAATCTACGAAATATAGCCAAAATGTTCACTTTACAATATATTTCCCAACAGAATAATTTTAGACAATATGAATATTCGAAATTATGTAGTCCCTGATTTTCTGCCATAGTAGTTATTTTAAAAAATTATAAAATACATATTAACGTAATTCGTGCTTAAAAATAAATTATAACCCCATATATGAAATATCTCTTTGATAATCAAATGAATTTTTTGATACGTGAGGAAATATGAGAAAAAGTTCGTATTTAAAAATATTTTTAATGACGTATAAGTTTAATTCAGATAATAATAAATGTTAATTTAGCAAAAAGAAGTTAAGAAAATTATTAAATTTAGGTTAGCATACAACTAATGTAAACTATTTCATCGATTATTTAATTTAACAATATGATCAGTTTTTTCAATGCTTTATACTTGTACTTCTTAGATAAGTTATTCATGCATTAAGTCATCATACTTTTTCTTTCGAATTATTCTGTCTATAATGTAGACATTTAGTTCAGAAAAAAAACCTGGTTATGATTTTGAAAATCAAATTAAAATTTTGCGCAAAGAAAATTTAATTATGGTGATTTGAAAGGAAAAAAAGTAAAGGGTAAATCACCATTTGAAAAACTGTTGCTGACCATCATATATAAAGAATACATGAGATATGATCTAATTTTAAAAATACTACTATAAAAACATACAAAAATTTTTCTTTCTGATATATCATTTAACAGTACTTTTTTGTTCAACACCAAACTTGATTTTTGTTTTCAATTTTCCAGAAATATACTTATCTGCTTTGTGAATTCCGTTTTATTCTTATTCCGTTATCTTGAAAGCATAAAATGTTTATTTTAGCTTTAAATAAATAATATAGTTTATTTAGTAATTAAAACTAATCAAATTTTGTCGTACGATGAAATTTAATAGCCGAATACGAAAATTTCTTTTCGGAATTAGAAAATATTTTGTCCATATGAAAACATTATTTCATTTTTCACTGTATAGTAGAGAATAATTCTGTTTACTGCAAACTTTTTTTTATCTTAACCAAATGCTGCTAAAATTTTTCCTCTTGAAGTCAAACTATTTTTTAATTAAGATTGAAGATTGCTTTTAAAATATACAAAATATGCTATCACAGAAACAGATCACAATGCAAATTTTAGTGAAACAGAATGACAAAAAGCTATCTAGAATGAATGAGAATTCATATATTACGCATTTTATCAATGAAATTTGTGTCGAATATAGTTAAACTATTAGTGTGATATGAAAATATTTGTGAAGTAGAAAAAATGATTTTATTAGTTAATTTTATTTCAAAATCGACTTCCAGATATTTTTCAGACAATTTAATGAAATTTCTTAACATATATTAATTACTAAAATGCTTATATTCAAAACCTATTTTATTATGAATTTTTTTATTGACTAAAACATAAAACTATATTTGATTTTTCTTCGTTATTGATTTTACAGGTTTCATTAAATTAATCCACATTTCATTAAATAATAAGTTAATATGAAATTTTTTTTGCAGCGAGAATAAATCTAATATACTGAATTTTTTTCACAAATTTAACATTGCAGGTGCGCATTTTGTGCTGAAAATGAAATGAATGATTCATTTCTAGATTCGTTAAAAAAAACTCTGTAAGTCATCTAAAAAAAGACCTATATAAAGGAAAACAAATCTCATTTTCCT
>JAPMOR010079402.1:0-41865 GCA_026543865.1 Argiope aurantia | reverse complement strand
AAAAAAAAATCACACTTTTTACTAAAACTGACAGAGTTTTGAGGCCTTGAATTTTACTTATTTTTAAACCCATAAAGTGCCACCTTCAATCATTGTCCGTTGATCGATAAATCTTCTTAAAACTGACAATTTAAATTGCCTAAATTTCTCTAAAGTAGTGATTTTAAAAGCTTTATAACTCGATCAGAAATAGTTATAGATGAATGGAACATTTTACTTACGACAGTTACTTTTCAAAAATATTTTTACTAAATATGAAATAAGAAACTCTATAAAATATGAAAATTTAAACAGCATTTTTTTCATTTGCATATTTATTGACTCAATCGACATAAAATATAATTTTTTCATTTAAAAGAAATTTCTAATTGGCAGTAAATGTATATTTCTAGAAATTAGTTACTGAGAGATTAGTTACTCTGTTTACATTGGACTTTTAGTATAAAAAACCCTTAGAAAACATATGCAAATTCTTGCAGGTGATATTTAAGTACTGTTTTTGAAGCTGAATATATTTATCTTTATTATATTTAAATAAACGATTTATTCGTTAGAAAGCAATGAAGACCGTATAAAAAGATCTTTAGAAACCATATACAAATTCTAGTAGGTGATAGTTGAGTATTGTTTTTTAAACTGGATGTATTTAATTTTATTATATTTAAATAAGCGATTTATTCATTAGAAAACAATAGTATAAATTATTTTATGAAAGCAGCTTTGATTTTTTTCTCTTTGTTCGGAATCCATAAACATTCTAGACAAGTAATGAATTATGAGATAAGATGAATTATTTATTAACCCATTCTCATATTTATACTATTGTAACAAAACAATCATTTTACAAGATTAAAAACTTCTAAGCGGGATTTGAAATGATTAATTCCTTCAAGTAATATTAAATAACTGCTGATTTAAATGAAAAAGATAGTGCTGATCTTATCTATTTTATTTGAATCAGTTAACAAAGTAGTAGTTTTGACAATGGGAATTATTTTATCGTATCGAAGATGAAAATAGACACAGAAATACTATTTGAAAAGCAATGAATTTTGAATATGTTGTTTAACACATTAGCTGATATTTGAAACATGATATATGAAAGGAAAAATAGTTGAAATTACAAATAATGAGTGTATTACTCTTCATCTAAGGCATTATTTTTAGGATATTAGTCTGTATTAACTCGTGAGTCTCGATAAATGTTTTTAATGATATAAAGAGCTTGATGATCTTAGGGTATTTTGAATAATAAAAGGACTGCCTAGAAAAATACAAATAATTAATTTTTCTTGAGTTTCTCTGTTCTTTCAACCATATTAAATAAAATCTTCTTGATAGTTTAAAATTTTAAACAAATTCAACTGGTGGGATCTTCTTTAAGCTTTCTCGCATACTCCCTAATAAAACTGCCCCCCCCCCCTTTCACAAACACATAAACAACGCAAAAGAAATTTATGAATCTAGGCAAGATCCATAAGCGCTCAGATTTATATTTTCGCAGGATCGCACGAGTAGGAATATTTTATGCTTCTTTGTAATAAGAAAACCAAGTATGTATTTCGGATGTCTTTGTTTCGATCGATTAATGCCAAAATTTGACGCTTAACTACAATATTAATAATAAGATCGAATGCCAAATTTCATTTTCATTGCTTAGTTCGGTTATCGCGTTTTTAGGTATACGAGTATACAGACAATAAATGATCTATTTGTTGATATTTTAGATTCAAAATGCAAATAGATCTACATACATTAGATTCAAATGATAAAACTTAATCAAATTTCATCCAGCTAGCTCTTTTCGTTTTTTAGATACAGTGCTCATTTGCATTCAAACAGATTCATTTTCTTCAAAAGAATTTTATTCAAAATTCGATTAAAAAAATCAATTCACAGATTTTCTGCGTAAGGGCCACATACCAAATTTCAAACGTTAAGAATAATTTTAATTATGTCATGCTAAAGAATAATTCATGATAAATTTATCATGTTAAAGAATATTTTAAAATTCGTTCCATTAGGGGATGCAATTATATTTTTAAAAGAGGCTATGGTAAACTCATACTAAAGTTTCGGTACAGGATTAGAAGGTTCAAAACTTGATACTTATTACTTATAGTTTAAATCTGATACCGTGCATCAAACATCCTACCATAGGTGTGATATTGGGAATTGGAAGGAAGTTGTCCTTTCCTGGGTTGTCTTCATTCTTACAATGATTCTAAATTTTGAATTCCATCCGAAAACTTGGCAATAAGCAAATTATATGTTTTGTGGGCTGACTTTTTTTAAAAGTTCAACATTAGGCGAGAAGGTTCGAAACTCGATACCACAAAAGCATGAAATCTGGTGCCAACTGTCAAACGCCCTCTCACGGATATGACAGATATGAAATTATCGAAATATAATAAATATAAATCAAAATAAGATCTTACACACACGATCTGAACATTATTAATCAAAACATAATAACCTGAATTATACGAATTACTTGAGAAACAATTTAAATTTAAAAACTCATGAGTTTTAAAAGTTGTATGGTTAATTTTTAATGTAACATAAATTATAAATTACAATTCAAATTATTATTATCATTAAATAAAATTATAATAAAAATAAAGGATTCCACTAAATATATTAACAACGCTAGATTATGGGTGAAATTTTTAACCTACCACATGAGTTTCTCGCCAATATGGTAATCCAAATAAATGAGCAGAATAATTCTTCCGAAACTCCTAAGCATAATATTGTTTACCTTGTGAGCCATCTTGATGTATTTGACTCTGACAACTTGGCATCGTTGGTATTCTTGGCGATGTGAAGGGGAGGATTAAAATAGATTTCAACCTGAATTATATTATTGACTGAGCTTACTGAATAGAAAAATGAACTTAAATATATCATATACACTAAAGAAATGGGAAATATTATCACAATAACTTGAAAAAAACGTTTGCATTTTTATTTGCTCTGAATGTACATATATATAATTTAATCAAACATCGATGTTAATGAAAATTACATGAAATGCTTTTCTTATGAAAATTATTACACAAAACATAAAATAAAAACAAATAATTAATATTTTACCTGTCATTAGTCTGAACGGACTAATGTATCAAATGTACGAGTGGATGTATTTACCACAAATATCCACTCTCAAACGTTTTGACAATATTAGAAACATCCGTTTTTCTCTACTAACTGAACAACAGCCAATTGTGCGAAATATAACAGTCTACCGTTGTTAAATGTGAGATACTTAGATTTGGCAGCGTTGAGAGATGACATTTCTCTCCATGATTTTTGGCAACGATTGTTGTCGAGCGAAAAAAAAGTAATTTTATGAAACGTAAATATAAGTAGACACCGATAATCCATTCTTAGCAGTGGATGTCATGTCAAGAATTTCATGAACAAAAATAACTATCAGTTTATCAGATTGAACTATTTATAAATTTAAAATGTAGTTCATAAGACTGATTATAATACATAATAATGTCAAATATGTCTACATTATAGGCGCACACTACTTTGACATTAGTTAAGAGCAGTTCGTAAGATTGAATTAATTAGAATTCAAAATGCTGTTCATGAGACTGATTGCAGTTCATAAGTGGTAAATATGAAAATATTTATATTGGTTTGTATTCCAACCACTGAAATAACAGAGTTGTTACTTGCAATTCATGATAACATAGTTATAACCTATAACAAATAGCTGGTTTGTTAATTCTCAGAAATTTGGATTTAGTCAATTCTTCAGCTACTGAATTCATCTAATTACAGCTGATGCTTTATTACAGTTCAATTAGAGTTTGTAAACGACAGCTGCATTTTCGATTCCCAAGGACTCGTCTGAGTCGTTATGGACGATGGTTGCTATGTCGCCGTTCTTTTCAGTTTTGAGTGATCCTTTCAAAATGCTTCTATTTTTTACTAAGGTGGGTTGATCTGAACCTTTTTCGTTCCTTTTGAAAATTATCTTTTCTAGCGACATCATCGGTGCCTCGACGAGCAAAGTTCCGGCAAATGCTGTACTGTAAGTTATGCATATGTGTCCAAAATATACCCAGACCTGTTGAAAATTAGAATGTTAATTCATAATTTAATTTTCACAAAATTTCATAAAGCATTATCAAAAATTTCTTAACTGAAGAAAAAAATTTAAGAAGATTCAAATTTTTAATCAGAAACATGGTAGCATGATAGTGTTTTAGGAGTGATTTGTCGATCTTTGTTTCCATTTTTTTTAAAATTTGCCCATAATAATTATATAGAATAGATTAGCTTTAAATGAATTTAATACCGTTGCTGCATAAGTGAGTAAAAACGCAATAAAGAGTATTGTTGTAAAATATGCATAAAAATATTTATAAAAATTAGTGTAACCATAGTACTAAAATAGAAATGATGTTATTGAAAATCTTATATTTAATGTACTAATTGTGGTAAAAATAATTTTTGGTTAATAATGTACTTCGAATTTAATAAGAAAAACGTAAAAACTTTGATTAATTTAGTTAAAAATTAATTAGAATTTAAAAACCCCTTTCTTAGTGACCATTTACTATCCAAGAAATAATTATGTACGAAATTTTGTATTACTAGATATATTGAAAAATATTACAAATAACAAGTAGCCGATAAACATTATCATATGAGCAATATTTTTATATTTACTTAAGACAGGAAACACACTGATGAGAGTGTTTTTGATATTAATTTATTGAAGAGATGAAATTTCTTTCTAAATGTTTTCACTTCTAGATTTTAAGAATCATAACATACGAGGGATATGAAACAAAATCAGAAGAGTACAATTTTAAATATGGATGACACCAAACGTGGAAAAAAATGTTTGCAAATATGGCGCTTTATCTATAATCCCGTAATAGCATTAAGAAAATTTTAGATAGTATGATTAACATAATTATTTAAAAAATAGCCCCTCTCTTCTTCAATGAAAGATAGAAATCTTTTATAACATTGATAGAGACGGACAATGTCATGTCTGTAAAAACAAACCAAGTTATTAACTTGCTTCGTTTTTGATTATTCTCATATACATAGGGAAACTAAAAGTGCCTTTTATTTTTCGTACTCAGTAACTTCGAAGACCATCAAACTTCTGAGGTTGTACTTTTTGACGATTACAACTCTTTCTTGCATGTACTAAAACTTACTAGAATAAGATGTAAATCATACCAAAATATAATTTTGTTTCAAAGTGTCATTACAATCAAATCAATAAAAACAGGATATGCTGAAGAGATATCATAAGAGATGTTTTATTTTAACTTATATATATATATATATATATATATATATATTAGTATTTTGGTGACATAGAGTTCATTAAATATTTTATGGCCGAATTTTGCGATATTAAGCTAAAATACTATTAGAAAATTAATGATTGGGTTCAATTACATAAACGGAAACCAATCACCACTTAAAAGATCTTGGATTTACTATTGTAATTAATAAATAATTTTCTGAGCGTCTGAATTTTTCTGTAAATTTTCATAATTTCCAAACCATTGCGTAACCAACCAGTTATAAGACGATAGTTAATTTAAAAAAACCGCATAGTAAAAATTTATCTTTAAATGTCTTGTATGTCTGATTCATACTTATGATTGTTACTCATATTTATTATTTATTACTCACATTCATACTTATTACACATACTCAAACTTATTACTCATATTTATCAGTTATTACTCACATTTATATCTATATGTCCAACTTATACTTATGATTGTTTAAAATTTTCTGTTACTGTTGTAATTTTTGTGGAGTTTATCTTCATGAGAGAAGAATAGTAAAGCTGAATCAGAGAGAGTTCTTTCTTTGACTTTTTTTTATATACTTAGATAAGATAGCGACTTTTTTTTTTCAAAATTATTTTTATAGAAATCTGCATCCTTGAATGTATTGCAGATGTAGGAAGGGGAAGTTAAGCAATAAGGTCATGGGAAAGTCCTCAACGGAACCAACCATGTCTACCCGACTTCCGATTATGACTCCATATACTGCTTTTCTATCGTGCTGTAATGAAATAATTTTTGGGAGACTTTTTTTCTATTGATTAGACTCAAAGCTTTAATCAAGTCTACAATTTCGATCACAAAATAACACGAAAAAATTTCTTTTACCTAAATAGTTGAATTTTTGTGTACTAATGCTCATATACAGACCAATAACTGATTAACCTTCAAATAAATTATATATAATATGTGATAACCATCCACACATCTAATAATAAAATTATATACCAAATTTCATTACCAAAAAATAACAGACAGATAGACATTTCTCAAATATATCTTAATCAAAATTTTATAGAAATCTGGTGATAAGATTATATACCGAATTTTATCCTGTAATACAATGCTTTTCCTATTTCATCGTATTTACAGGCAGACAAACATGAATTCCACAGATTTACAAACTCGAAATTGTCTAAAATATTGAGATTCCTCAAAATTTCGAACTTGTATATTTGCATTCTTTGTACATGAGAAAGTAGAATTATTAATAACTGACGGTACAAAAATTATCTAAAGCACAGCAAATTAATATAAATATTCGAAACTAAGAGATCACAAATGTTTATCTCTAATAATTATCAACAGTGAAATTTAATAACTGTACAATATATTCAATACACATTTTTAAAAGCTTGGTTCTTACATTAATGCGATGAGCGTATCGAAATCTCTGTTTCATTAAGACTCTATTTAAACGCATAACCAGAACTTTTTAAGAATGGAAATATGTATAGCAGCCTTACCGCAAAGAAATGGTCTGGCTGAATCTGAGTGCGTATGTTTCCACATGCGGCAATTTGTACTATTGGATGGATGAGGTAAACTATGAAAGTGAGTCTACCCAATGGAATGAAGCACTTCATAGACAAGATGTAATTTATAACGCCTGAAAAAAAGATTAAAATAAATATTAAATTCATCTGTAATAAAATGGAAATAATATCTGACAGTAATGACCAGAATCGAAATTTGATGAAAAGATAAATAACATTTATTATATTAAAAAATTTGAAAATTATTATTCGTAGATAATATTATTTTTTAAAAATTCTTACACTTTCTAATTAAAACGAATTAGTTCGCATTTAGCATAAATAAAAATAAATAACAGAAATAAATCAACAGAAATAAAAATAAAATAAATGGAAATTTTAATTCACTAAAGTTATTTTCTTATGTATCATCTAAATGTATAAATTTCTTTTAAATTAACATGCTGAAATTAACTTCTTGTCGGTTCACCTTAAAACATAGCAAAATAGAACAAATACGATGATTTCATACTTTTTTCTGCATAGGTGTCTAAAATATTATTAATCATAAAATGATTGAAATGAAAATAATTATGTTCTTTAAGAGACAGAATAGAATTTAACAGATGATAATAGATCCAAACTTAATCATATATTAATTACTAACTGCCTTTGGCGACCAGCTGTTTCACAGGGAAGATTATGTTCTTTGAAATTAAATATTTTATGCATGAATTAATGCAAATAATTCCCTCAATAAAATATTTTTAAGCATCAAATGGGAACAAATATAAAAAACATGCTATTTTTCAAGCCCTTATATCTTTTTTGCTTAATGTGTACATTTAAGTATTCTAATAGAATCCCATGGCATTAGAATGCTATTAAAAGCATAGCCTTTCGTATAATCTATCTTCTAACTTTCACGATATTCTACTTTCGCTTCCTTATTTATCACGTAAATTATACAGATATGAAACAAAACCCTTCTTCTTTAGCTTACAATAATGGAAGAAAATTATGCGATTAAATATTTGACAATATATTGAAATGGTTTGCAAGAAATATGTTTAAAAAAATTCCAAAATTCGGGAAAGCGTTGCACGATAATTAAATTCTTTAATTTAAAAAAGAATGATTTTAATTTAAAATGGTTTAAATATCAGTTGTGTGCAGCGATATTTGGAGGAATTATAGCAGAAAAATGAGAAAAAAAAATTCTGTTTAACATATAATTAATAAAGATTCTTGTTAAAAATTTAGACAAATCTCTCCGAGGTGCATATTCTCATTGTTCAAAGATATCTGTGTCAAATTTGGTAAATCTTGATCAAATGGCCTGTCATGTATAGAATTTACTGTTGATGATATGATGAATTAAAATATATTTTAATTTTTAAGTAATGTTCTATAATTCCTATGGATGTATTAATATTCCATATCTCGTACTATAAACCTGAACCAAACTCATCTGAAATTTTTGCATTTATTATTAAAAAGAAAGAATGTTGCCAATTTTCCCAAGAGTAAAAGTTATAAATATCCAATTAATTAGAAATTAAACGAAAAATTGCCAGTTTTTTTTTTTTTTTTTTTGCAACAGCATTGAAGAAAATTTGTGTTCAATAAATACTTTATAAGCCATCTTAAAATCCAAAATTTTATCTTTTCAGCAATATCAAATTTCGTACCGTGTAAATTTTTCTTCAATGTTTTATTAATGCTCCAAAATCATTTTTCAGTTTTTAAAGATTGTCTGGATGGTGTCATAATTGATTTTTTTAATTCAATTTAAATATGTTCCATTTTATAAAATAATTTTATATATTATAATATTTTATACAAAAATAATTTTATCTAAAAATATTAAATATGAAAGTATGTATTAATACCAGAGAACTCGTAGTATATTAAGCAGCGTTTTTACGGACATTCCATCATTTGAAATGTGCTGCCATCTAGTAGGAGTAGATAAAACTCTTCTTATTTACTCTGGTTTCAGGCGCAAACAAACATGCTTTTCGTTTCAGTGGTTAAATGAAAATGAATTATCGGTTAAATGAAAGTTATTGATTAGTCCATATTAACTTTTAACTCACCTCTCTCTCTTTTTGGACCAATGCCAATATTTCTAAATTATTGCAATTCGAATAAGATAATTTATCAATAAAAAAATTCACAGAAATTTGTCTTTCAAGTAATCTTCTCCAGCCAAATGAATGTATGTACATTCATTGCGTTTTACAGAATACACCGTTTGACGAAGAACTACAAAATTTAACACAAATATGCTTCAGAGGGTGGAAATGTGCATTCTAGGGCGATTTTCTTAAAAAATTTAAACAGAATTTAAATTAATTAATATTAGGCGAAATTTAGATATTTTTTAATCATAAGTCTTGAATATAAATATGTAACAACACTAATTTCTAGCCCATTATTAAATTTAAAAAATTTTCTTTTCAATGGTAGCAATTTAATTCTTAGATGAATTTGGTAATTAATCCTGGATTTATCTATCAACTATCCTAGATTTTGCTAATTTATTGAAAATATTCATTCAATTAAAGTTGTTATTATTGTTTCATCAAATATTTAATCACACCATTTTCTTCCATTATTGAATATTTAGGAATGAGGAATTTTGTTTAGTATCTGTACAGTTCGTATAACAAATTTGAAAATCATGCTGCAGTGTTGCGACATTTTGAAAACAAATAATTCGGACAATTTTATTTTTATAGTAATGCTATGAGATTAGAATGGATCATACACACGATTAACAGAAAAGATATAAGCAGAAAAAAAGATGTAACTAGAACAGTTTTAATTTCTGTCACAATTCGATACTTAAAAATAGTTTCGTGAGGAATTCATGAATATTTAATTAAGCATAAGATATAATTGAAAATAAACAAAACCATATTCTTTGAGATCCTGTTGATCGCCTGAAACGGATACTGTTTTATAAAAGAGCCTTACAATAATTAGATTTATTAATATATCTGAACCTCAACCCCATCTAACTTCCTCTAAGTCAGTATAAAGTTTGTTAATGAGCAGAATTATTTAAAGACTGATTTGTTTATAAAAATTATCCATTTTCCATGATTATGCTTAAGACTAAATGCAAATACTTATATTTAAACTAGCCTTACCCGCACAGCGTTGCCCGTGGGAATGCATCAAAATGATAAATTAGCTTTAAACTTAAGTCTAACCTCCACCCGATATGACATGGGAATGTCATGCAACATCAAACAAACATAAAAATATGTTTAGAAATCATCAAAAAATAACTTCAAAACAATTTTTAGCAAAACTTTGATATACAGTCATTTGGCGCCTTGCGAGGTTGGTAGTTTTTCTGCGGCGCTTTTGCTACAGTTACGCTATTGTTGCCGTTCGCACCACACTTGGCCATTAAGTTAAAATTTGGCGATAAACTATATTTTGGTAAAAATGACTGTATATCAAAGCTGTTCCAGATTCACTAAAAATATACAATAGAAAATCAGTTTTGAAATTTAAAATATATACAAATAACTCATTGTACCCACTGTTCCACACTTGTTTATCAACTCTGTATAAACTGATATGAAAATAAAATTCAGCTTGCTTCATAATATTTCTTTGTAAATTATATTGGTTTTTTTTCCTCCTGATGCCAGGACAAAAAGATTTTGCTTGGATGTAACTCTAGGAAGTGCCACATAAAGTTGTCTAGGATTTCAATATACTAAAACCTTCCCCAAAAAATGCCCTACAGAATGGTACAAATATCTCCAATATCTTTTGGGCATAATGACTTTTGAATCATTGTTTAAAATCAGACGTAAACAAAGAAATGTATCGCATATGCATACCACAGTTCAAGAACTGCTATTTGCGCATGTGCGGATAAGCGCAACTAACAAATACTGCTGTTTTAACGCATGCGCGAATTGTAGTAGGAAAATAATTAAAATCTCAATTATAAAATACCTTTTTTTATTTTCATATGACTTCAATATACTAAAACTTTCCCCAATAAATGCCCTACAAAATGGAACAAATATCTCCAATATCAGTTAATTATTTCTAGAGTTTTTCAAGTTCAAACATACAGACGCTTTCAGGAGACTTCATTTTATATTTTGTATAGATGTAATATATATTCATGCATATTTAAAATTAGGCGCAAACTCACCTCCATGTCCAGTTGCACAGCAAACAATCATCCAGGCTACACCAAATGTCCAAGCAGTCCTGTTAAGAGCTGCATACAGCAATCCACCCCAAAGTGTAGGTTCCGCTCCGCGATTCCATTCTACCACGCCATATAGTACTGAGAAGTTGCAAATAAAAGCAATACTCCAACCAATAAGTTGTATAGTCTAGGTGTATAAATTAGTGATAAATATCAAAACAAAATTGCGTTGCTTTCATAAACAATTGAAAACAAACCATCATAACAATACAAAAAAAAAGTTTCAAATAGCATATAAATGCCAACTTTCTTGTTAGGAATCTTTGTGAACGAATGTTATAAGTGGAATATAAATGTTTTCTGCTTGACTGCAAGCAACATATTCAAAAAATAGCTAATTACTCATAAAATATAGGATATTTCTAAATTATAAAGAAACTATGAATAAAGATACATTTGATTTCTTTGATTATTAAGAACACCATAAAAGCAAAGGGTGAGCCAAAGAGAGTTGTTATATTATTTATTGAGATTCTGTTAAATCAGTTAAATCCTTCAATGCCTTCCATGTTTGATCTCGAAGTTATTTTTTAATTAAAAAATAACAAAGTATCACACACACAAAAAAAATCTAGTCAATTTGATCTTGCCCATCTTGTTGTGTTTTAAAAATCTTGGCATGCATAAATTGAATAATCAGTGGGTGGCAATCTCGTCCAATTTTACATGTTTATGTTTAAACAGGCGCCTCAATCTCAGGAGGCACCCGAGCACAAGTCGAATCTGATTGTTAGTTCGATCACATGACTTCAAACTATACGTCATGGAAAATCTTCTGTTGGCTACATGTTCCTAAGTGTGTTCTCATTTCTATATTTGAAAAGAAAATATTATGAACTGTTATTATACAGGTTTATCAGGTTTATAAATGTTGTCTTTAAATAAAAATGAAATGCACAGATCTACAAAACTCTCACTGGATCCATTTTAACATATGTGTTCCGAACTTAAGGCAATACCTTCACAGGGAGAAGCTCTTATTTCTATATTTAAAAAGAAAATATTATGAATTGTTTTTTTATAAAATGTGTTTAAAATAAGTACGTATTTTATAAATTTCAGCGTCGCATAACGCACATTTGAATTCTATTTTTATTCCTTATCTTTGCAATACGAAACAATGCTTACCGCTTCGCAGATAAAAATTGGTTACTGTAAAATTGGCGGAAAACGAATTTGGCGGTTTTCAATTCACTGATCTGACAAACCAATCAGATTCGACTTGTGCTCGGGTGTCTCCTGAGATTGAGGCGCCTGTATGCTTAATCATCATCATTATTTTACTTGCTGCCAAAACCAGATTAATTGAAATCAATTAATTGAATTTGCATATTACTTACATAATCACAAAACTTTCTTTGACTTTTCATTGGATTTTCTGAAGCTTTTTTTCATTAAAAGATAAATTTCGTCTTCGAAAGATAAATTTCTTATTCTGTGTATTTTTTAAAAAATAAACAAATTCAAAAAAATAAGAAAATAAACTCTCAATTTTTAAAAAAATAAATTTGTGAGTTGTGTACTATCCTTAGTAATATTATTTCCTATGCAGGGTGCTTCAGAATCAAAGTTACAGTCTTTTGTACCTTAGATGCCTGGGAATCATGTAAAAATACTTGGTTGGAAATGCTTGCAAGACACGATAGACGGCAATGCATGTGCTCAAAATACTCGAGCTTTTCCTAAGAGATCAACACAAGACTTAGTGATCGTAACCGAGTACGAATAAAATAATCCAATTGAAAGAAAAATAATCTGCAAATAATCCGCTTTTAATTTAAAGAAAATAATATGAAATTCATTTATTAATACTCATTTTTTGTTGCTGTTTAGGGAGGGGGGGGGGGTATGAGCAGAATGCATCTCTCCAAGCAGAATTATCATAGTCGTTCCAGTCGAAATACATAATGCGTTTTGAATCAATTGTGAAGACATATTTCACAATTTTAATATAAAATATGCATTTTGTATCTAAACGAACGTGCTGACGTCAACTATGTAGTCATTGGTTTATGCTCACACTTTGTTCAATGTAGACAGTTGTAATGTCCTTGGTTATGATTATTGTGTCTTGATATGGAATGCTAAAATGAAGATTTAGGAAATGCTCAGGAATCCTGCGCTCGGACATCGCCATCTACCGAGTTTGGAAAGCATTCTCGACCCAACATTTTTGCTGCTTCAAAGCTGTCTATATGTACGCTATCTCTCTTAGAAGCATTCTCTCTTAGGAAACGTATTCTTATCTAAGTTTGCTGTACCAAATGCAATGAAAGATATCCATCTTTAAAATTATTTATTATTGGTAGTTAAAAAAATTAATTATTTACAATGATCGTAACAGTATGAATAACATCCAAACATGGCAACAAACACAAAAATTAGCAAATGGTAATTCTATTAGTTGATGCGATTGTAAAGGAATTACTCTTTTTGAAATTTCACATAGCAATCAAGCAATAAATTAAAATAGATAGATTAAAAGATCCAAACATTGGAATTATACGTTTAATCATGGCAATGCGATTTCATAAGCATCATTGGTCCTCACTGAACAAATGTAATGGAACTTTGTATGTATTATATAATTTTGTATACATCCTATGAACATAATTATATAATACACTATATAATTTTAACCATACTTCATCAGATTGCAATTGATTCTTTTCTTGACAAAATTTCTTGAATGAGTATAATTTTAATGATGATGGCAAATCATTCTTAATCATTTTTTCCATATTAAAAACGTTTTTGGGCAAATGACAAAAAATTCAGGAATATTTTAAACTAAGAATTACGATTACTAAGAATATGAATGATGTGAAAGATGTTAAAAGTTCATAGATAAAAATGAGTAATATGCTAATGAATATAATTATTTCTTTTCTCAAAAAAAAATCGTTTTCTCCTTTCTTAAAAAAATAATCCGTGTTTTTAATTGTTAATCCAACAGCTCGGAATGCTCCTGTGAAACTTACTGATCATTTTCTCTTACAGGTTAAACATTTTTGAGAGGTGTTAGTTTTTCGAAACTGAACCAATCGAGTAAGCTCTCAGGAGCACATCGATATTTCCAGATGCTCCGTGAGGGAAGGGTTGTTTATCTGCTGATTTTACAAATAAGCAATTCCAATCTACTATTGTGGTAAGGTTTTAAAAACACTACATGTTCTTTCTTTTCTGAATTTGCTTACCTTTGGTATCTTGAGATCCGGTTTAGTTGCTAGAAGGTACCCAGCTAGCATCCCGATGCAATATGGTCCTGCATGAACAAATGGTCTGAAGTAGAAATGAGCCCAATAACCAATTCTTTGCCTGTTATAAATAAAAGATTACTTCAGCAAATACTATGAAAATTACAAAAAAAAAAATGTTATTTACAAAATGGTTCGTTGTAATTGCAATGCTAAAACGGTGATATTACTAAACATTTTTCTAAAAGATAACATATGTATCTAAAATGCTATAAAGGGGAGGTTTTTCACTTATTTAGTAAAATAAAATTCTCGTTTTTAAATGATCTAATTTCAAAATAAAAAGGAGTTTTACCTGTCGCCAGATCCATAAATATTAGACAATCGTTAGATTTCAGATAAATTTTATTTATAAATGTATTTTATGCAAAAATATATGAGAAAGACTTAAGATGACAAGTTTTGGTAACGCAGGTAATAAGATTTACCTTTTAACTGTAACTGTCTTAGAAATTTAATAATAATAGTTAAAATATTTATAGAAACTTAGAAAAGATAAAATATGCCCGATTATTTTTTTTAATTACATGCTTTTCTTGTACCATTTTTGATTCTTTCATATCATTTTTCAAACGATTTTTGTACTCTAGAACATCGGTAGGCCTTCACCACCAATTTAGAATAAAAAGAATTCCGTTTCATACATTCAGACTGGGCTAAAATTTCTATGTTAAATCTACGGATTAAAATTCATTTTTGATTCAGTATAGTTGCATGGAGGCGATATGCATATTTAATATAAAAAAGAACCCTACATTCATTTTTTGGCGCAATACTTATTTCTTTAGGTCACTGTCTCTCTAGGATTTAGTTTTTGGTAGAAATGTGTGTTACATCTTCACCACTCAGTTAAGTAAAAATTAATAATGCATTTCATACATCCCTTATGAAATCAATGCAAATTTGTACATCGAGCCTGGGGACGAAAATGTTTCCTTTGTACAACGTAACTTCATGGAGATCCATGCTGGGATTGATTGAAGATAAATTCTTCAAGTATTTTTATTTTTTGTTAAACAATATATTAATGACTTCAAAAATTTTATTATTTTAAACAGAGAAAGATGGCGAAATGCCAATATTAGCAGTTACCAGTATATTTTATGATCCAAATCTAAGCTCAGCAGATCAGAACAATAATATGCAATATATATAGACCGATATCACTATGTAATTTGTGAAAATTTTTCAAGCTGTTGATGAAACATTTCGAATAATGCATTGATTATACTTTATTAAAACTTGAATTTGAAGATGACTGAATTTTAAAAGCTCAAGAGCCATATTTGGTTAAGCGCCTCCGTATTAAAAGGAATAGTGTCACTTAAGCTTCAAAAATATGAAAAAAAATATTATCAAATAAAAAAAGTGAATTAAATTAAATTTTTTTAAAAAATCATAGTTTAATTTTGTTTAGTTAGATTAGCATCACATTTTGAAGCAGCATGCTATCCATTTTGAGATAGATTTCTAGGATTATACTTGACTACCATATATCCCTCTATATAACCGTATCTCAGTAATTTGTTATTTCAAAAAAAACCCTTCAGGATAGCAATTATCTTTCTGTTTGTCAGATTTTTTATGCATTAAGTTCAAATACGTGGTGGATAATTGATGGGAACAAAGTAACAAAACTGTACAATTCTAAATCCCTGATAAATTTCATGTAATTATAATTTTACACATACTGTACTCTTTTCTGTATAATTGTTTATTTTGCCATGCACTATGTTTTATATATTTGTATTTTTATATACTTACTCGGGATCAGGATGTGCAAATAACATAGTCGGTGGATATTCATTGACGTAAGTTCCAACGCCTGAATAAATCACAGATGCAATGATCGTAAAAACACTTAAAGATATTCCTACTTTGGGCCATCTAAAAAGTAAATATATTTTTATATAATGATTGATATCTAGAAAGATTATATTTGAAACCCAATTTCTAAAGAGATAAATGAAAGTAAATTTCAAAAATTACTAAGCATATTTTCTTTTCGGAAACATATTAGATGAATTATTATTCAGCAATAATATACAAATTCCCACATTAATAGTAGCCCAATATTTAATTTTTAAATCGTTAAGGAAGAGTATAAGTCTCCGGTTGTGCAAAATGCTTCAAATGAAATAAATTATATTTAATATTGTTTTAGTCATTTAATATACTACTGAAAAAAATTGCAATGCATAAATTCTTATTTATTGGACCGTTCTTGTTAGCCACATTTTATAAAATATTTTTGGTTCTATCATACTAAAGAAAAAAAAGTTCTATCTTTCTGAGTCAAAACTGACCGAATTATAAAGGACTGAACTACTTTAAACCATTCGACAATTACTTCGAACAATTGGTAGATCTTCTTTAAGGCGAACAATGTAAGTGTCTAAAATAATTCAAAAATTTATATTTAACTCGATCAGTGATAACCACTAAAAATATGTTTTTTTTTAATGTTAGTTTAAATTTAGAGACACAAATAGCCCAAAATCTCTGACAATATTCTCCATTAAAAAATATATGCTTTTAGAATTTGGCCATTGAATCACAATTAAATCTATACTGAAAATTTGAAAATATCAGCAAACAAGTATCTGGTTTACAGAAAATTGCTCTTTTTTAATGTTTTTGTTAAATTTACAACAGCAGTTTCTATTATTGATGATTTCACTTACTTTAGCATTGGCAATAATATCAGCAACGCAGCTACATACAATTGAAAGTCGGATGAAATGTACCAGCTTTGTGGAATACACTATAAACAAAACAAAAAATCATTGGCCATTTAAATCAATTAACTAAGTGACATGAAAAAATAAAGTCAATTTCCCTATTAAGATGTTTATTCGAATATTGATAGCTCGTTATGCTATGCCAATTATGAAATTACACCTACCATGTTCTCAGAATTGTAGAAATTGTTTATGAATAAGAGGTTTGTCCACCAATTGTCTTCACACGCTTTGAGATATTTGCGCGTAGTGTCATACCATATAGGGCCAGATCCCAATAGATCCCCGAGAAACATGAAAAGGATTACAAAGACGTAGACAGGAACAATCCTGCAAAAAAAATTGAAATATTCAATGCAACGAAATGACCGAAAACGTTTTCCGTACTTAACAATCTCAACATAATGAAGATTTAACTCTATAGATAATAAAAGGCACCAAACTCTCATTTAACGAAATTGCGATAGTCACCCGAGATGTCTAGATACTACTCTGAAACTCTTTTTTTAATAAAGTGCGATTTATTAAATATCCGAAGCTCGTGCACTTTAGAGATAAGTTTGGTGGATGTAAGTTAGCGCTCAGATAAGTTTGTAGGACATGTCAACGGGTTCTGACAACACTCAAATGATGTCGGAGTATGCATATGATTCATACCCATCAGCTAAATGAGGTCAGTTTTTGCATATTCAGTCCCTTAAGATTTTTCCAAATCTGAGTGATAATTTATTTTATAAAAATTTACTATTCTAACAAGTGAAAATAATGATGAACATTAATTTGCAATTAACTTATGCTTTCGAAATCTTTTTCCAAAGTTTTTTTTTAACTTTTTAACAAATAAACATTAGAAATCTTAATAAAGTTTCAAGAAAAATTTCTTGAGAATAAAAAAAATATTAACGTTATTTAAAAAGTCAGTTTATCTCCTGTAAAGCTATTTTTTTCATTCTAAGGTGTAAAAATACTATAAATATTACCAAATGAGAAAAATACATATATGTTGAAAAAATGCGTTTATTTTGGCAACAAAGCTGAATGTTGTTAGCTGAGCACGTGTTCGTGATATTTTTTAACAATGAGCGTTAATTTATACACCAATTGTAATCGGATCTGATCAGCAAATTTTTAAAAACAAAGAGCATTGTTCGATGATATCTAATACAGACTTATTATAAAAACAATATGTTCCTAGGAAATTTCAAAAATATTATACAAATGATGCAGATTTTAAAACTAAGTTTGATTGTATTTATACAAGTATGTATTAAGCATGAAACTGTGTAGCTTACCTCCACAATCTGTGGAAAATATACATCGTAATGTTGAAAGGATGCCCACCTACTTTAACCAGTTTCACAGTCAAGTAACATACCAACAGGCCACTGGAAAATAAAATATGTAGTATACAATAGTGTTCTAGTTTTAAAATTTAGCTCAATTATTTTCGGATATTAAACTCCATAAAATAGCAGAATTAAATAAATTACAGAATTGCAGTAGTAAATAAGAACTGAAAATCTAGTTTTTGATAAAAGTTTAAACTCACCCTATGCAAAAGAAAGTATCAACGGCAACAGATGCGTTAATTACAGCTTGAAAAGCAAAGTCTCTGGCGTAATCTCTAGCTTTCTCCAAACCAACTGGAAGAAAAAATATTAGAAATAAAACAAATATATAAAAGAAGAACATACCTAATCTTTATTCAATTGAAATTAATTTCATTTATTTCTCAAAAGCGTAACTCACATAAAACATTCTAGGGACATAGGAGGAAGGCATTAATTGCTAAGGTACTTTTACACTAATGAAGGAAAAAAACTGGATAAATTACATCGAAATTAATAATTATACTACTATCATTTTATATTTTATATAATGCCAAAAATTTTACAAAAATATTAAAAATATTTTATAGTATAATGTAATGTGTTATTGGTTATGATTACGCATATTCTGATGTAATTAAACGAATAATGTGAACTCATTAGGGATTGCCTATTTTTGCTGCAATTCAAATCATAAAGCTGAGAAATTAGAAATAATTTATAAATTGCAAATTATGTGATCTTTCAGAACTGATTTCAAAGCTTTAATTGGTCATATAAGCATCTCTGTTTCAGAATCTAAGCTCGAATCTCCTTTTAATTGCTTAGTACTAAAAATGTACTTTCTCATCTTTTCCTTTAAAACTATATCATTACTTTTTTTTATTTCTTTTCCCATCCTTTTCTTATATTTGGATATATTAACCAACATAAAGAAGTATAAATTGTAATATTTTTTTTCTTTATAAAATAGAAAATATCAAAATGTGATCTATGCCCTTTTTTGTATTCTTTTTCGACACGTAGAAACGCAAATTTTCTCTGATATAGTATGTCTTGAAATATGGGCCAATAGATCAGATAATAAAACAGAATGTAAAATAAATTTGTAGACAAAACATGAAATTCGCAGAGGAAGCTTATTCAGGCATTTGACACTTACTCAGGCATTTGTTAATAATGTGGCATCGCTTTATATATCGTATCCACACAGCATTTTTTAAAAATATATATATAAACGAAAAGTTAAAAAAAGGTACTGATTAAAAAAACAAAATAGGATTTAAATTTTAAAATAACTTTATTTGTATCCTGAATTTTTACGCAATACGTACTTTCCGAGGAAATTACCACCGTTGCTTAAACATTTGACGAGGCGTAGCACAGGTTTTTCAGTGCCTTCTGTAAAGAAATTCCACTCAACGGCTTTCACGCTAGCAGCGATCTCAACGATGGGTAAATGTATCGCAATTGATCGCAATTGATGGTCTTCCTTCGTCCTCATCATCGGCAATATCTGTGTATTCATTCTCAAACATGTCGCAGCATTTTATGATTCGCTTAAAATTTTATTGCAATTTCATCATATTCATGCAACGGTTGATAAATTTTAATGCAGTTAAACCTTTTTACCCATAAAAAACAATTCACTGCATGCTTTTCAATTTGGACGCCACTTGCAACTGCCGAGGCGTGTTTATGACTGATTGTCAGACAAATGAAAGTTGTCGCGTGAAAGAAGCAACATCACAGGTTACCGGTAAATGTCTGGAATATTACTAAACCTTTTCACTAAAATGCCTTTCATAGAAGATTTTGACAAGATATCCCACCTAAAATTTAGAACTCTTTTAAAAATCTTTCTTGTTTAGTTTAGGATGGTCATTAGTGGATAGAGAAAGGTCTATAGCGGTTATTTTATTTAAATATTTAGGAGTAGAAAATGAAAGAAGAGTTTAAAACTAGTGCATGAAATAAAAGTAAAAAGGTGGAATTGTTTTTACAATATATTAGTTCTTAAAATTTCAACAGTAATATTGTTATTAAAGTAGAATTTCACGTCATCATTTTGCTTTTGATGGTCTGCCACCTAATGAAGGGAAAAGCGAGGTTGGATCTTACACTCAAAGTATTAAATACAAAAAGAGGATAAAAACTCCAGGTAATCATAAATATATATAAACATGAAATATGTTTTATAGAATAACGCGACATGTAAAAAGGAAATACTAACTTTCAAAGTCAATTAAGAGAATATAGAAATAAGAATAAAAAAGAAGTGTAAATAATTTAAATGTACAACACTTATGTGCAGAGGTTAACAGAGTACAAGCAACATCAATGTATAGGCAATAAAAACAAGTTCTTGAAGAAGAAAAAAAAATAGTAATATTATTTGAAAATGAATGATGTTTAAAATATTGTTAAGTTATTTAACAAAAGACAAGAATAGGCTAATTGTACATATTCCTATGTATTTGAGAAATTTTAAGAATTTGATATAGGAATTAAATAGTCAATAAATAATATATGGAAATGAGTCACAATTTCTGGGAGAAAAAACATACCTAAAACTTTTAAAAAATGTAAAATTACTATAGTAAAACAGGAGCTAAAATTGTAATTCCTTAAATTTTAAATTCTTTTAAACGACATTCTTGTCTAAAGGTCATTCTATTCCTTTAAAGGCTATTCATCATTCTTTTTCATTAGAACCTGTCCTTTATGAACACAATGGATAGAGGGAAAAATATACTTACGGAACATTTGAAAATTTACGTTGAGATAAGTATGCCCAAGTACAATCCATGACATGCATAAAAACCGGATACCATTCAAGCAGCTCAAAGTTTCCGAGGACGTTTCCGTGTTGGAAAACTTTTTAAAATTCGAAATGATCGAAAAGGACAAAAGAATTTGGATAGCAGTACCTGAAAAGGATCGTTATTTGAGATGAAGTAAATGGACAATAATATCATGCATTGAAAAATAATTTCGAAAATATATTAAGATACTGAATAAAAAGTATTTATGTTTTATGAACTTATTAGCGCTTTTGATTCCACGTGTTTTGTATACAAGGAAGAAAAGTTAGATATGAAATAATATTCGAAATATTGTATTACAACAATATAATGTATTGAATATTGGGTAACATAATATCTCGCAGTATTGTACAAAATTATGCAACAATCTGTACCATCTGGGCAGTTTGTTCGAAAAAAAAAGCGTTTCAGTGATCATTGCTCAGTCTTTTGTTCTTTATTCATTTTTCAGCGTATATTTCAACTGGAATATTTTCATTCCAGTAATAATCGATTCCATGAAATCTATTGCAAATCTGTCTACCCAATCTTATAATTGCATTCGATTACACTAAGGCAATTCCATGGCATTTACACATGTTTCTTTTAATTTATTCTAAATGCACTTGAGTTCATTTGAAAATGTTCATTTTTTTCCATAATTTAAAAGAAAATCTAAATTTCAAGTTAGCACTAAAATATTTCAGTGGATTCCTGGGAGTTTACTTACTTTTGTACACAACATCCTTATAATAGCAGTACATATCAATCAATGTTCCTATCAGCAATAACAATCCAGCAAAGCTGTAAGTGCATCTGAAAAAAAAGGCGCAATTATTTCTCCATTCATCTTTTTATTTATCCATTAACAAAATTAAACAGGTATTCTCCGATCAGTTTAATTCATAAGGATATGATCCACTTAATATAATTTATCCACTTAAAATATTTTGTTAAAACAACTGACAAATTTCATTGCATGCAGTTACTAAAAGTACAACAGAGCATTTATCCAATAAGCACTTAGACATAAATGTACCAATAAGTACTTTTTGATGTTTTGAAATTTTGTGCTTACCTTATAAATTTTTAGGGTGTTATCCAAATATCTATTCGTTATCAAAGGTAAATGCTATATTTACCTTTATACTGAATGATATTTTAATATATACTAATAAAAGTGTGTGTATGTGTAGGTCTGCAACGTCGAGACAAATGTGTCGCACTTAAGCCATGGAATAAACACACAAATAGTCGTAATTTTGACTTAGTTATCATTTTCTCCTGAAAATTAATTATTTAATTTTAAAATTTAATGTAGAATATTTTTACTTAACATGCTATGTTGTTTAGAATAATTTTTGGCTCGTATTTGCCCTTAGTATTGTTTCTAATGGTAAAAAACACCATTTAACCATCAAACATAACAAGCAACTGTTGTTCTATACGAAATTGCTTCTCTGCTGAAATTTATTTAATTTTGGGATATTTTTTTGTAGAAAAATCTCATTTTTTTAAAGTAGTTTTAATAATTGAAACTAAAATTGCTGTATCTGACATTGAAACATTATCTTTTAAAAATATTTTGAGATCGTTATTAGAGCATCTTTCTCTTATTTTAAACAAAGTCAACCAAAATACTATTAACCATTGATTTTTATTATTTTTTTCCTTGAAAGATTTTCTTTTTTCATTGTTTCGCTGCTTGTCTGAACTAGAACATTTTTACCTCTTCGTTGATTTGGCAAATAGACGAAGCAAAATTCGTAGAAACATGAAAATTATTTTTGCATGATTTAAATTGTAATGGCATCATTGTTTGCAGAAAAATTTCAAATTTCATAGTGTCACACTCTTCTGTTTTAGTACATTTCTATTTATAATTATTTATTTCAATTTTTTTCATCTGTAATTCGCCAGACGATATTATCGTCACAACAAAATAAGTGTGTGAAATTAATATTATTTCAATTTAATAAATTTTATTTTGTTTTTATATTTTATCTATACTTTATTTTATATTTATAATAATTTTTGATATATTTATTATTACTTTTGATTTCACTGGTATGCCACTGTGCAAGTTATGTTAATTCTCTGTCAATTATTTTAGTGTTACAAATCTGTTTTCTCTTATCTCAGTTATATACTTACATATGGAACATTTGGAATTAAGGAAATAAATAAGCATTTCAGGAAAATATCGTTATAGAATAACTTTCATCTTTAATTTCAATATTTACTAGCTTTTTAATTTTATGTTTTACCCAATTATTTAAATATTTAAATTTTATTCTTTTACTTTGGAGAATTATGGATAATCTTGTTTATATAATTATTCTGTAAATTTCAATAAATATTGTATCCAAATCATTATAGACATTACATATTGTTTTCAAATTATTGACCAATTCATAAACTATTGGATTTTTGTATTAATATAAAGTCAATGTGATTATATTATATATGTATGTATGTATGTATGTATGTTCCACTCTCTCTTTTCAACAAATGGTTATAGCCAAAGAAATTTTGCACACTTATTATTTAAGGAAAGGGGAAATTAAAAAACTGATTAAATATCCATTTAATTATAAATAAATCGAAGTATTGTTTTTACATAGTAATTGAGAAAAACATAATTCCCCGCAAAAAATATTTTTACATCAGCTAAAAATAAAAATGTTTAGTTCTTCAAAAACATTCAATTTTATTTTTGTAAAATTTTTCCTTCAATTGTTAATAAATTTTATTTTAATAAAATGAATGCTGAAAAATTTGAAATAAAGAAATCTAGGTACTCCTTTGCTGGACAATATTGCGACTTTAAACCATTCCTTAAATCTTTAAGCTTTACTCTACATTAAATTTGTTTTATTTAATACCTTTGATGAACGTTTTTTTATTGTTTGTTTGTTTTAGAATGATAATTTATCAATGCTTTTAAGCAAATATCTGTCAATCGATATAACTCAAACGAAGGCATGAAAATGAAACAAATATATATTTTTTATTGTTGACGAATGCATAAGAAGAACTATTGCTAGAACATCTGAGTGAAAGTCTACAAAAAGACTTTAAAAGCATACCATTAACAATGTATATCAGGAGCAACTTTTGATTTCGTTAATTTCTTTATTTATTAAAAATTAATTATTGAATTAACTGTCTCAAATTGTTCTTTATAAACTTTCTTATGCTTCAGTATTTGCTATTCTGATATTCCAGTATTGTTGTACTAATATAATAAAGATTAATAATTCATGCAGAAAATTATCTATTGAGATGTTTAAAAGATCGAATGGTTCAATTGAAAGGATAATTTTAACTAACATTGTTTCAGATGTTAAAAGGATTCTGCGTATTATAGTTTTTCATAAAAGCATTTTTTGCATTAAAATTATTGGACATGGAAGTATTTTAATTCTAAGAAACTGAGTATATCAATTAGTTTTTAAATTTAAAAAAATAAAAATATATATATTTACAATTAAGAATTACTATTACCTCTTGATTATTTACAACTTACTGAATAGATTTGAAAGTACTCACATGACAAAAATTTTGATTGGAGTAAATTCATTTTCTTGTTTGACTTCACATCTAGAAGCCTCGGCACTGATAGTCAATGTTTTCCCCACTGCATAAAAGTGGAAAAATATTACTAAATCAAGTTATATTCAAATTAATTGATTAAAAAGTTAACTCTATGTTGATGTTATTCAAATTATATTCAGAAATTCATGCATGCAAATTTTTAGATGAGAATTTTTTAATCTAAATGCAAGTTTAAAATCACATTGAAAACTACAATTATAACGACGGAGTATTTTGTATATTTCTCATGGTGCCTTGCAGTTAGTAAGAGAGACATTACTACTCTGTGATAGTTCGCTAGCTAACGTGAAACTAGGCTTATTCTTGAAAGTTAAGTATGTGTGCTTAATTTGATGTTTTGTGTGTCTTGTGATGTGGAATCTAGAAGAAATCTTAAATAAAATGATTCCCAAAACCCTGTGTTTTCATCTGAACAACACCATGAGTCTTTCTACGCTACGCAATCCTTTATTTCTGTGATATTATATACAGTTAAGTTTCTTTAACCTGAAATAACTTTAACCTGAAGCTTAACCTGGATCCAGTCATGCAAATACGGATATCCAATGAACATTCTGGCATATATGGCAAGAATAATTCCTATATTTTTCAGCTTGTTCTGTTGGCGACAATCCAATTTTTAGCTACAGTGCAATTTTCTTGGCCTTGTATTTACATTAAGATTCATATAGTACAATACATTGTTGGCGGCTTGGGGAATAGAAAGGTCGAGAACAAATACCATTCAAAATATGTCATATGCGAAGATTTAGTGCACAATGATAAATGTCCTTTCACAGGTTTGGTGTGGATGTTTGGAGAAAAAGAGCCATTGTTGTCCCTATTTTATGATAGCTGTTCATCATTTTTAGACTTATTCTCAATTATTCCCCTTATAGCGTCAAACCTAAACGTAAATATAAGTAAATTATATTATATAATGTCATGTACCGCATCTACTTATATAGTGTCATTATATTTATCCATAGTCTCTTAAGATCTAGGCAGGCAATTTTCTATTTGAATTTAAGGAAGGGTAATTAATACAAAGAGTATTGTTAAAGCCTAACATACTGCTCGTTTATGCACAAAAGTTTAAGCACAAAAAATATGAAATCACCAATAAATCTAAAGCAGTTATTTGCTGAATAATAGGTAATTATTAAAACTAGGTATCTATAAAATCGACTAAAAAAGGCCATTAGTCAGTGCCAATAGATAGCCACGACTATAAGTCAATTTGTAATTATTATTAAAAATATAAAAGTTGATCATCAAAGAAATGCTCTCTTCAGTGACTAAGCAAATGAACTTATCTAGATGTTTAGCCAGCTGTATATCTGCTCTCTGAGCGCTATTACTCTTTCTATCTGCTTGGACCGCGAATTTCTGCAAGTGATGCTATTTATGTGCCTTGTTTGTTGTTGTTGTTTTTCTATTTGTATCTCGGGAGAGGGGAGGGGTTATGGAATAAAGCGTTGTATTTTATTTTCATTCGCCTTTCGATATAAGGGACTTTATTCGTCTTATATCTTCCTGAAGGATTTCCGTAACAATACTGATAAAAATACTTACTCTGCTTTGCAACAGATTCTATATAATTATGACCATTTGGTTTCAACGCAATTATTTTACTTTATATTAAAATGGATAATTTTCCATGGATAAGTTTTAATTTCTTTTTTCTAAAACAGCCGCTCTGCCCATTTAAAAGCTATTTAAGTTCTTCAAAATTAGATAAAAATGTTTAAAACTGAAAATTTGCATAATAATTCTAATGATTTAGGTTCATTTAAATTTCTCGCAGAATGGTTAGTATTCATCATATTTTCTACCAGCAACCAAAGTTATTGCTTAAAGCAACATAAATCTGAAAATTTTTACAAATGGTGAATAGAAAATCTTACACATCTTCGCCACCTGGTCGATATCTTCCAGTGTACAACCTGAAGGAACGCAGATGCCCAATCTCATCGTCAGAAAATGGAAGAAATGCGCATACTTGGCACCTTCACTGATAACCTGAAAATTAGCCAATCATTAACATTCATTCATTACATAAAAAAGGAGCTAATCATTAATTTTCACTGAATTTCTGTTAGTTAATCAATCATTAACATTTACTGTATCTGGAAATTAATTAATAATAAACCATCATTGATTGACTGAAATTAGCCAATCATTATCATAATAATCGAATTTTTTAGAATTTTCAATTATAATGATATATAATTTTTTAACGATTTTATAGATTAAGTTATCGATTTTTCTTTATAGATTTTTATCGATTATAAACAAGTAGACTTTTTCCATGAAGATTTGTTGCTTTAGATGGAAATATTTCTAAACGATAAAAAAAAAATTATGTTCTTTTTTTTGATTGAAAATTTTTCATCTAAAACTTTTGATCAAATGTAACTATGTATTTTCTACATTTTAAAATACTAAGAAAAGAAATTTGAAGGTAAATTTATTCGGTTGTTTTTGTTCTTTCATTTAGAAATGGCAATATTAAACGTTTTTAAAATTTTCCTCTAAAATGAATTTTTAAGAAAAGAAATCATGGTCTTCCATTAAATGGTCTTTCTGAAACCGTCAAATACTCGCTATTAAAAGTATTCACCCATCAGTCCACATTAAATTGCGTACTTTGGGAATAACGCTAACCCTATAAATGCCCAGAATTTTAATTTTAAAGTTATGAGCTTTTTACGCTTCTTACTATAAAAGGTATGTCGAATATACAGTGTGAATCTTCAGTTTAAAGAATAACTTCTAACGTAATCCTGCTTATCAAGGCTTCAGATGTCAATTGTGTGTTAATTATGAACATTAAAATTACTTGTATGTGTGCTGGAAGTATCAAAATGTTATGAATTAAGATCGATTTTTTTCAGCTTTAGCATTCGATTCAGACGGAATGTCATTCACATAATACTCATTTTAAAGAATTTACAAGGCCATTTTGAAGCGAAACAAATATTAACAAACAAAAAAATGACGAATTCTTTTAGGTATATAAAAAGACCCTCTTCCTTCAGTTTGGTTTCGAAAAGTTAGAAGTTGGTTATTTTGGAATTATGAAATATTTCCGGTTATCATGCCATCTTGTTTATCAAGGCTTTCAGGTATCAACCGTGAGTTAATTATGAGCATTAAAACTTCCTGAATTCATGTTGGAAATGTCAAAATGATAGAAATTAACTTCTCAGATTTTCATACAAAATGATTTTAGCATTCGTTTCGGGAGGAATGTGATTCACATAATATACATTTTCAAGCATTCACAAGGCTATTTCGAAGGGCAACAAAAGTTAACAAATAAAATTGATGTTCTTTTTCTTTTGGATAAATCGAAAAAAGTATGTTTTTTGTTTGTTTGTTTTTCGTTTTGATTTTCAATAGTTTGAATTTGTTTCTATAAATTTTCTATAGAAAATATGCGGATAATTTTTCTTATTCAATTTTGAATCTAAACAAATTTTATAAATATCCTGCACTTTCGTTAAACAGATGAGAAATCCTGCATTCGATTCAAATTCCAAAAGAAATCAGGTATAATAATCAGAATAATACTGTTAACGTATATTAGAACATTATTAATTTTGAAACATGCTTTCATTTACTTTAGTTTGAATAAAAGATTTATTTTATTTGATGTTCAAAATCATTAAATGTTCACTTACCGTTCCACCTTCAGAGAAATTTTTCAGCTCCGGCAGCACTTCGTCCAGTTTGTAAAAATTCGCCTTTGGAGGCAAGGGCGGTTTTAAATTAATAGTGCAATATTGCCCTCTGAAGAGTTCTTTGCCCTTTTCGCGTCCTCTGTCACCAACAGCTACTGTATTGACACACTCGTCGTATACACCAAAAGCGGACAAGGATCCCACCAAAAGACCATCCATGAGTTTTCCGCTTGAATCAATGACTGTGGAAGCAAAAATACACAGAATGATTATTAGTTATTTTGTTTTGAAAAAGAAATGGAATACATACATTTAATATCATACGCTCAACTGCCCATTTCAAGTTAAACTGTACATATTATGCATTGAAATGTTATAAACATCACGCGCAAGCCATCATATTCATGACGAAACAGATTATACGGAACAAATTGCTATTGACTAGTACAAAGGACAATACTGAACATATATAAATTTATGAAAAAGAGATGATAATCATATTTGTTAATGTTAATATATTGAACTGCCAATATTATTAATAATATTAGTTATATACCAATGAAACATATTATAAACATTGAAATTCATTTTAACTTAAAACTTTATCAGTCAGAATTTTTACATTAAATACAGGGCCCCTCAGCTATAATGAGACTCAATCGCAGTAAAAAAAAAAATCACTGTGAAAGACTGGTCCTACAAGACCGAGACGATTACATAAGAATTAGAATCAGCTAATTTTCAATTGACAACAACAATTGTTAACTTCGACTGTTTTTAGCAACAGTTACCTTACGAAAGTCATGATATCCCAAAGAGGTATTTGCCCAAAGATTATAATATTAGTAGAATAACAAAATGCTCATTTTATGTAGATTTTAAAAAAAATCAAAACAAACAATGAAATAAAAACTCCAAATTTACCATAATCTCAAGACAGCAGAAAATCAAAGCAGACAGTAAAATATAAATTCTAAATTTTATCATCTCTTTTTGTTATCCGCAAATCCACATTCAAGAATCTCTCCTCGGCGGCTTCTCAGGAGTTATTTTCCCTTTTTTTTTTAAACTAGTAGGACCAAGGTTAAAGAACGGACTTAAAACATTATGTGCTGCTTTCTGTCTATGATAAAAGAAACATTTTAAATTTTTTCTTCATCTCAAGATCATGTATCTCTACATTAAATATAACCAGATTCCAACTAGCCATGAGTTGTTTATGCTATCCTTTGTCTAAATATTAAAATGTCTTGAATGAGTAGACTATAGTTAAATTTATAATATTGCCTAAATTTATGAAAACAAAAAAATAAATATTGTAATTGTAGTGAATTACTTCTGTTTTGCTAATATTCTTATTTTGTACATCGACTTCCAGACATCAAAAAGAAAGGACGATAATTATCCTTGAATTTCGTACTGCAACATTATTCCTACTTTATAAGCTTCATGAACTTACCAAATGATGATCTTTGCATTAAAATTAGTCTACGCTCTGCATTCTATGATTTGTTTTAATTCTAGAATAAAAAATAATTCTGTTATTTTGTCGTTCAACATATTTCTAGACCTACTCTGTCATGACAATATGTGCATTTCTTGATTTGGCGGCTTTAAAAAAAGTATTTTTAATTTAACAAATGACTAGGAATAGTAATATAATGAATATTATATGCATGGGTCGTACTATTATTGCCATTATCATAATTAGATTGGATTGGTTCGAAGTTTTTTGGGGCTGGTACTAATATGTGGATTATGCTATATCAAACAAGATCTTTATTTAGTTCAAAGTTTAACAAAAATGTAGTTTAAAGTAAAATGGTACAAAACTATCAGTAGATAAAAATATAAGAAGTATAATAAAAAACACGAAAAGTAATAGAAATTAAAGTATAAAACCCATTGGACTTTCAAAAGGTACTAAAAATCAGATCTGCTTCTAAAGAAAAGATGATATATGATAAAAAGATGAAGTTTTTACCTTATTTCAAATTTTGGTGAGAATATATGAAATCTTTTTTTTTCCATTTCATTCGTATGATATCTTCAAACATTTTAAAGCCTTATGCATTTGTTAGATATAATTTAATTTAATTTAAAGGAAGTGCATTTTAAGGAACAATTTATTACGAATAATATCATGCATTTTTTGACTCATCAAGATACGAATCATTTAATACTTTTTCTTTTAAGTATATTGAAATGGAAACAATTTCACTAATTATAGAACTTGCGACATATATTATGTTAATTTTTGAGTAATTTAACTTTTTTTTAAGCGTATCGATATGTGTTTTGAACTTCAAGAATATCGAATCACAGCACATGTCCAATTCACTATTAAAAAGAAATATTCTTTAAGTAACAAATATTTGCATGTTATTTTATAAAAAAATCAATCTACTGATTCTATTATATTAAATTTTAATTAGATATAATATTCAGTTGAAAGAGACTGGCTTCATATATAATTGAAATTTTGACATTTTTCGCTGTCGAGAAAATTTAAATTCTTCAAAAAATATTTTGAGATTTTAAGTAATTTTCTACCAAATTATAGTTTGATTTTTTTAAACATAAAGGAAAGAAAACTGCAAAGATAATAAGAAGATAATGGAAATGTGATTTTTTTCTTTAAAGTACGCTTTTTTGTCTTTAAAGATAAATGAAAGAAAATTGGTTTGGAAGAAAAAATGAAGCATGTGGTATTTATACTTACATCTCATTGCCCAAGGTTTGATGTTCTTTAGCCCGGAGATGAGTTTCATTGTATCTCGCATGCACTGAGACGAGATATTCATGCTTCCTGAACCTTCCATGAGATGTGGCAGAAGCATTTTTACCGCTGAATTGGCTACTTTTTTGAGATTCTTTTCAATAGACTGCCATCTTTCAAGAACAGTCATGTTTTCCACATTTAGTTTCGAACTCTCCACAAGCGAAGAAAGATCTTGTTGGCCCTTAACTGCTACGACGGTGCAAAGCGCAAAGAAAATAAATGCATAAGACAGTTTCATAGTTTCTCTTATTTAATGTATTTGAAAAGGAAAAAATCTGAATTTCCTACGACGAAACTTTCAAAATCTTCACATTTCAGTTTTTCTCTTGGTGGAAAACTGTTTCACTTTAATGTAGCTAATGCAACCCTGAAAGAGAAAAATTATTTTTAATTTCATTTTGATCAAAATTTAGCTTCTTTCTAATTATACTAATAAATATTTCAAAAATAATAAGTTGATCTAAATTATTTTAATCATAAATATAGATACATTTTTAAAATTGTATTCTTTCTCTATACCTATTTAGTAGAAGAAATATTCATTCGCAAAGAATATAGTTGTTTAGAAAACAACTTTTTAAATAATAAAAAATATATAGCACTACTTTAACATTTATTTAAGAGCGAGAAATAATCATTTATATAGAACATTTCAAATATACAAATATAAAAACACTTTTTTTTTCTTCTTTTAAATGCCAGATTTCCGCTGTAGAAGAAAGTTCACCATCAATTTTTGATGTAGTATTTAAAAGAAAAACCGACAATAGTTTAAAATCGTAACAAAAGATTTTCTAGGAAAAAAAGGAACCGCATTGGTCTACACGTGATGAAAATGAGGAAACCTTAAAAATGAGCAGCTTGTTATAGCTTAATAGAAACAAAAGCACTTACAACTATCCATAAAATTCTTCTTGAAATGTTTTGTATTTTCTATTTAAAAAATATTATTATCCTATAAATGCTTATTCATTAATTAACGAAATTAGTTTTTAACACTTACAAAGTAATGCTGAAATATGAAGGAGCATTTTCATTTTCTTTGTTATAATCGATCATAATATGTGTTATATTTAACTATTTATGCTTAGTAATGTTGTCTAGAAAGTGGTTGAGATAATAATTTTTATTTTTCAGATAATTTAGATAATAAATAGAATAAAAAAATTATGTAGATATCAGAAAACACAAGCAAAAAACCAGATAGTGTAAATAAAATATTTTAATGAAAATTCGTATTTTATCAACAGGGATTATTGATTTTTGAATGGTATAAAATAATTTTGCATTAGAAATATTTTTATGATAAATATTGCTTTTTAAATAATAATTACAGTTATTGATTAAACAGCTCTCTCAGAAATACTCTTATATTATAATAAAACATTTACTTTCCTTATATGTAATTAGCAATACTCTTTTTTTATGAATTTCTTCCTTAAATGAAAAAAAAAATGTAAAAGGCATCTTATAATTTTATACTTAAATACTATGAAAAAACTATAGTGCTAAAGGAACCGCAGTGAAAATTCAAATAAAAAAATAATTGAATGTAGAAATAAGTTTAACATGAAATAATGACAGTTTTGATGCTCATAGTATCAGTGAAGTTTCCTTTTTAATATTTAATTATTTTAATAAATGATACAAATTTAATAAATATATAGAAATAAATTAGAATGATAACAAACATAATTTTAAAGAAGTATTTTTAATAAATAAATAAATTACTATTATAAATGAAAGTGGAACAATACTTAGAATATTAAAAATGTACAATAAAATGTTTAAATAGCTGTAAAAAATCATGTAAATAACATAAAAAGTTCAGTAATTTTAAATAAGTAATTCAGTAATTTAAATCATATTTCTTAGTTTTGATCTCCAATTAATCAAACTAGATTCGACTTATAAACAATGTATCAGCATTTTATTAATAAAAAATTCAATAGAATAGCGAAATATTTCAAATTATCGATGTATTCAATTTAATAGTATCCAAATTAATCAATTCCGCTATATTTAAAAGACGCTATATTTTAATTTACATATTCTTTCTTTATATTTCGTTCATCATCTTACATTAACTGAAAATTTTATAAACATTAATATTTTAGAATCCATATACAAAATCATTTATTTAAGACTGAACTTACAGAAATTATTTTCACCAATAAAAGGTATTTAGATTTTAAAACAAAATTCTATCCTTACTAGAAGCCTCGGTGATTAACAACAATTAAAATTTTTTTCAAAATCATTTAAAAATATTTTACTACAAATCTGAAAAATATTTTAAAGAATAGATCATGCAATATTTTTTTCCTTTATTCTAACAATTAGTATAGCGTTATAAAGTCTATAATTTCTTTTTTCATATCTATGAACAAAACCATCTATAAACTGAACTTACTTTTCTCCACTTAAATCTTAAAAATATATTTCAACCTTTGGTATAAGGGGATTTGAAAAGCAGCGTCCTGCCCCTAGTTCACTAGCGGTTAGACGAACGCTCCAATGACGGATGTTTTAGATTCCGAGAGATATTCCAAACTACTCCAGTGAAAGAAAAGTGAAAGATGAAAAAGTCCGGCATCTTCCTCCAAGCAAGCTGCGGTTTTCTAGAGAAACCGGAAGATAACCGGAGGCGGAATTTAACCTCCGACGTCATCTGGACAACCTGTAACTTCATGCTTTTGTCAATGGGGGAATTTCTCTTATTAAAGGGTTACCCTCTTTCAAAATGTAAGAGATTTGATGATTCTAGAACATTTCGACTCTAAACGAAACATCATTATAAAAAATTTGATGGGTTAAGAGTTTGTTGGCAATTTTGGAAGTCACATTTTTGAAGAACGTGATTACCTCCTCTGATATTTGTTTTGATGTTTCTTGTAATGATAATAAGAGCTTATTTATTTTTAATTATCCCAACCACCTTACCAAGCATGTTTATTCTTGTGAATTTGTTTATACTTTTATAAATTACTTCAAGATGTTGAAATCGCATGGTAAAGTGCATGTGCTGTCAACATTTTGATAATAATATATAACATATCCTTATTCAAAAGAGCATTTATCTATCGTAGTTTGTGAAAAAATTATTCTTTAAAAGTTTGGATATTTTGTTCCGATACAGAGCGTAAAACAGTTTATAATAAATTGTTATGAGGAAGGAATGAAAAAAATTATTGTCTTCTTATACACTTCAGGGGCATTTCTCTGCAGAAATTAAATCAAGATAAAAAACAACTTTTTTGAGCACATGGCTCCACGCATGTGTGTATCTAAATGAACATATATTTTTTCAAAATATTATTATTTATTGTAGAAAAGTGAACTAATTTCTTAATTAAAAGTAAGCGTTGCAATGTTTAGAAATTTTGTGGTTATATACTTCTAGGGAAAAACTGTGAAGATTCTAATAAGCTGGTTCAACAAGGAAGAGACATAAGATTGAAAACTAACTGACTCACAACTTTTATTAGAAGCTGTCGTTGATTGGCTAAATTATTCACATTTAAAAATTCAGAAATGAATTCATAGTTTCATTTCTAATCGTTGAAGAATAAAATTTTTAGAAAAATATTAAAGCATTGGTAATAATTTACCAACTAGAAGTCGTAGGCCTAGGGGACAGTGATTTTTTTTTAATTTTTCAATAGGACATTAAACAACACAAAATATAATTATTTTAGTCAATCAGGGCCTTTTTTCGATTTCAAGCATTACCTAGGTTTGTAGAGGGATGAGACTCTTTAGACACAAGACAAAACAAACACGAACATGAAAATACATGGCACTCACTTAGAATACAATCTAATATAGTGATCTCCAAGAAGAATGTGGGAAATATACTTGATGTTAATAAAGTAAATCCATCCGTTGTATCAAAAGAGAAGTTAGTAGAGTTATGTAACCGCTACAGGAGTTATTCAGGCTTAGAAGTCAGTTGTTGTACCACAACGTGTGCGCTCATCTTATATAAATATGTGTAATATTGAAGGCTTACTAATTAACACTTTACTATTACAAATGCTTTCTTTCCCATTAAATGATAAGCATCTGACACCGGAAACTACACTACTCGTATTAAAGGATTAATTGGTTGATATGAAATAAATACCGTATAATTCTGCATTTGCAGTTTATTTCAGTTAAGATTTAGAAACTATAATTTTATAATTATACAACATTTAGATTCATTATGCAGTATCACAGTAGATCATTATGCAGTAATTTCTTTATTAGATCCATTATGCAGTAGTAACTTAATCAGGACGAGTTTAAAAATTAAAATTTCCGTTTGATATAAAAATATGTATATGTAGAATATATTTTTTAAGCAGTTTCAAATCCCGAGAGGCATAAATTATGTACAAGAAAGAGGCGCCGAGATACGTCAGTCCACGACACAAGAGAAGAGCAAAAGAGCGAAAAGAGACCGAAATATTTTTCCCAGTGCTTTTATACTATGAGAGTCTGATAAATATTTCTTTGGCACGTGTCAATTTAGGTAAAGGAAATTTAGATATCTTTAAAAGAATGTTGCAACAATTACAGATTTTTATCCCTTTACTCGGAGCGTGGGAACTTGCTGATTTCAGCAGATTTACAGAGCTCGTGTAGGATAAATTTAAGTAAAAAAGATGGAATTGGACTAGGAAATAAGAGAACATTTTAACGTGAAGTTAATATGGGATTATTAAGATAAAAATTAGGAAATTAATTAAGTTAAAATTAGATTAAACCCACTTTTTGGCATCCCTCTGTAACCTTTACTTGTTTTTTATATAACTTTTTGTTGGTGCCTTCAGATTTCCTAAACTCACCCACGCATTAAAATCCCCAAGTTTACTTATATGGAAATTTATGTTTGCATGCAATTTGCGTTAGAGAAAATTGAATTAAAACAACGTCGTAACCAAAAATACTTCAAATAATTATGGGGTCATCTGTATATGGGTTAAAATACTTTCAATATGATTTATGAACTTTAAAAATAAATAGAGATAAAAGGAATAAGAGATGTAAACAGAAAACAGTTTCGAGATATAAACAGAAATTCGGTTGGCATTTGTGATAGATTTTTCCTCTTGAATAAATTTTGTTAATATTGTAAACGCATACTTACTATTAAAATTTTAATTTTTCATACAGATATATAGTGTTATTGGATCTTAATGAAGCTCCATGCAAGCATTATAAAAAAATTAAATGAAAAGAATATATCAAGCAATTTTATAACTGCTTTTCTCTTGTGCAACAGAATAGCAGATGTACAAGAATAGATCAATGTCAACATTTAATTTCCACTTGATATTATTAAAAATAAGAATAATATCTATACATTTAAATAAATTAGAATCCATAGAACGAGTCCCTCCGTCCAATTTGTTGATAATCCATTTGAATCGTCATGAATAGAATTAAAATGCGAAATAAATAACACATAGCAGCCATTTCATTGGTTTAAGTTGTTTAAATGGCTATCCAAAACCAGTGTTTTAAAGCTGATTTCATTATTAACAAAAGTACATTCCTACTTGGAATTTAGGAATAAAAAAAGGTATTAAAAGTATCACAATATAATTTATAATTTAATCATGATTAAATTTATTAAGATAAAGTTTTAGAGTTATTAAAATATCCACTTAACATTCAAATGGCGGGCCGGCGTCCGGGCGTAGGGGTAGCTCGTCTTCCCCGTGATCTGCACGTCCCGGTTTCGAGTCCCGATTCGGGTATGGTTGTTGTTCTTCTGTGTTCTATCTGTGAAGTGTGTGAATGTGCACTCCCCCATGGTAAAAAGGGGTTGTGCAAGTGAATGTGACGCATGAAGTAGTTAAGTCGTATTTTTGGCTCTAGTTAGCTCTACTGAAAAAATAAGAGACACTCACTCGGCTGAAATCGCTGACAGATAACAGTGACCTGGCTTGTTAAGTGCCATAAGTCAGAACAACAACATTCAAATTGCTTTATGAATTTCGCAGTGTGTTCCTTATTAATTACATCACGTTTTGTTATAAGACGCATTCACTCAATTCTAAAATGAATTTTTTTACTTCTACTTTTTTTTACTTCTTACATCATCTTGATATTTTCAAAATGCTCTAGTACAGCTTTTTCTCTCTAAGATCTAGCTGGATATGCCAGTTAATACAGTCAACGATTCCAGAATCTAAATATGGTTACAGCTATTAATGCTTAGCTTAAATAAAAACTTTGGTTTAAATTTTGCTATCTGTGGTATTTTCATTTATCATGGTTTTATAAGGTATTGATATATTATAGTACCACATTAATTAATTTCTGTATTGATAGAAACATTCATAGACTTCAAATTGCAAAATTGCTGTTAATAATATAAACATTTTAATATTGTTTATACAAATATAATTCAGCAAAAATAACAAAATCGAAATTTTTGTGTAGTCTCCAGTTTTTATTAGTGATATTAAGTTAAATAGTCTCGATTCACCATTTTTTAAATAAATTAAATGTTTCATTCTACCGAGAATAACCGATTAAAGAGGTTTTGAACAAATATAATTAGACGATTTTTTTAAACCTTTCAATGGCCACCAGACGAAGATCCTTCGAGTAACGAATACAATTCTTCGAGGCTTCCATTCATCGACTAAAATAATAAAAGTTTCATAACTTGTCGTAGTCCATTGTTTAAAATATCAGTATGCCAAAAATATTTTGCTAAATGTGATAAATAGGACCTACAAATTTTATGAAACATTAAACGGTAATCTTTTCAGTTTCGTCTGTATAGAATCATACAACCTGAGATATAATTCCTTCAATTATTTAGAGTATTTTCCATTTGATTTTATTTATCTACAACTAAAGATTTAGAAATTAGGTATTCAACCACAATTAGAGACACCATTTTTTTATCGAGAAAAATTTTGTAAAAAACGAATGAAGGAAATTCTTAAAAGAAAATTTCCTTCTGGAAATGTTAGATAATTTCAAAATGTTGACTTTTATTTATGAATTGTTATTAATCTTATTCTTTTTATTTGTTACGTTGATTTTATCAGCCTCAAAAACTTTTCATCATTTCTAATCTTGTTTGTTGCATTCATTCATCTGCACAGTTTAGTTTAAAAATTTGATACCGTTTGAAAATTATAATCTCTTAATAACAAAATATACCCCCCACCCCCACCCCCACCCCAAAAAAGGTTTCATGCCTAAAACTTTTCATTATTTACAAGTCCAGATTTTTTATTAAATACCGATGTATTACATTTAACACAGTTTTCTGTATTTTTCAAAGAATATAAATTCCTTTATTCTAAAAAAGTTTGATTTAAAATATTTAAATCAAACTTTTTATATAACTTAAAATATTTAAGCATTTTTTTTTGTTTTATTTTAGGAAACTTCACATTTATTTTAAATTTTAACAAATAAAGAATGATTAATCATTATTTTTCCATTCTATACTATTATTTTTATACTTTAGTTTTCCATTCATTTTTTTTCCAAAAAGACGTAGCGTATGCACATAATATGCTGCTTTTATGGGGGAATATGCTTTTATTTTCTTCTCAATTGAATGCAGCAGATTAAAGAGAGTTAATGTCAAATTCTATAATAATCTAAAATGAGAAAAATAATTTTTCATCATTTGCATCGGCAAAAAAAAAAAAAAAAATTATGTAGACTTTTAGCATTTAGAACTTTATCCCCAAAAAATCTTGTTAATGGTATTCAGAATATTTGTTAATGGGAAATTTCTAAAAAGTTCCCAAAAATAAATGCCGCTGTTAACCAGAGCTGATAGTAGCCAGAATGTGGAGAAAAATATTTCGTAATTTCATGTTACATTTTTTTCTGCAACTCACAGCAAAAGAAAGTTTTGCTGTATACAATAAAAACCTTGTTTTTCTGTTTACAAAATTTAAGCTTTCAAGGTTAATTCATAGGCGTCAAACATCTTAGGATATGTGTGATATGGAAATTGTCAGAAAAGGTTGCTTTTACAACGTTCAGTAACGGATTTTCTATTAGTCAGATTAAGCATCTACCTCAGGCCGCTGAGCTCGATTGAGGGGAGGTGTCAAAGAAGTAAATTATAAAACATTTGTAATGTTAACAAGCAATACATTTCACAATACTTTTTTTTAACAAATAACGAGATTTGTAAAAATTGAAAATTCTGAGTTATAAAATATTAAAACTAAAATGTTTTTGTATTGAATTATTAAATAACTTTTAATTAAATGAATTAATTAATTCTCTGTTAAAGGAATAAATTACTTATTTATAAAAACGTTATATATAATTAATATAATGTTATATATAAGTTGTGAACCAATAATTATTTATGTAATATCTGTCTAAATTTATTATTTTCGTAAGAAAATAAAGTAATCATTTAGTGTTTAAATATTATCATTTGCATAATTATCATTAACTAATAATTATGATTGGGTTTTTTTTTCAGAAATTTGTTATTTTAATTAGTTTGTTTTCGATACAAACAATTAAAAACTAAACAAGACATAAAAATCTTTATATTTTCATAAAGTTAATGTGTTGAAAAGAAAAAAAAATCACTAATATCTGATCAAGAGAAAATTTGTTATTTGAAATGTAAAATTAAATTGGCTAGTTTAATAAATGGGAGCGATCGTAAGGAATGAAGTTAATATCCTCTAGTAGGTGAAAGGCTAATACTTTTGTGCTCTTAAATGATATTTATTTGAATGATAGAATGATCCGTTTGCATCAGGTATGATAAAAAAACTACTTAAAAAAATTTATTAATATGAACACACTTTTAGAACATATTTCTAGTTTCGGCATTTCCACCTTACAGAGAGATGTCCTACTATATCTACAATACCTTTTAAACTGCCTTATATACATTATGTTTTTCACAGGCACGCATAGTAATAAAAATATATATACTCTGCCAACATTCAGTTGAACTACGTATTAGCCGCATGATGGTATCATATAGACAAAATCATATGATTCCGATTAAATTCGATTAAAATACGATTCCGCTCAGCTGTGAATGCAACATAGAACAGCCAAAACTATCATTTTGATGTTTTTTCAAATTTTATGCTTAAAAAGTTTTATATAATTTATATATTGCTCTAAAAGTTTATGATGACCTTTAATGAAATATAAGAATAATTACATATTCCTATTTAATTTTCACTCAGCCATTTTAATTTCCATAATCAGTATAATCTATACCTGTTAATTACAAGAACTGTCAAAATGACGGCTTTAACAATTTCAAAGTTTATAATATTTTATAGTTCATCTATGCAATGATGGTCATCATTACGTATTTACATTCATTTACACATCGCTTTCATGCATTTCCTGGAAAAAAATTGAATTACATATTTCATATGAAATTTTGCTGATTGATCCAAAGTGTTCGACAGCCATTATAATGGGTTCTATTTTGTTTCGATTATCATTCAATTCAGAACTAAAAGCTCCAACTGGATATCCTATAAATGCAAATACAAAGTGTTTTTCTTGGGGTTTTTTATTAATAATTAATTAATAATTAAATTAAATATAGTTTTTTAAAATTATATGCTTTTAATTTTGATAAACTAAGTCAAAAGTTGCAATGAAAGCCACAATGATTAAAAAGTCGTCAGTTTGATGGATTTGGTAAAACTAGGTGTATATTTAATCTCGTTAGTTTTAGCGTTAAATATCAGTTGAAGTGACAAGCTAAAATCAATGACTCAAAACTTTGAGGAAAGAATTTTTCTAATCTTATAGTAAATGAACTTAGAAATGAATGCTAGTTATTTCATAATTTAAATGCAGAATTTTCTAACAGTAACTAATCTGTAATATTAATATACGAGATTCCTTTAAATCTTTAAATATAACAAAAAAGTCAGCTGTCTAAATAAATATCTTACTAAATACATCCTGCATTAATTGCTTTTATTACATATTAATACTCATTTCAATCTACCAAATAAATGTACGCGAAAAGCTAACTTTTTCCAGCAACATTATAAGGATTGATATGATTGATTTCCGATAAAGTTTACTGTAGGAAATTCTCAAAAGTTGTCAGATTGCCTCAAGGACAAAACTGTTAGCTGTGCGAACTGACCGTTCTTCTATAATGAGAACAATAGAATGGAATATCGTCTTCTAAAATACGGTGTGATCAATCAATGATTAACATTCTCTTGTCAATATAAATAAAAGATATTCCCGAGGCCCTGAACAAAATTGATTTGACTTCCTGAAGAACTGACACCTTTAACTTGTAATTGTAGAAGCTGGAAATAAGATGTTAAGCCTGAATCAGTCATTTGATGTTGAGGAAAGTGAAGGTTTCGGCTGGTACATACCGGTTAAAGAGTACCTGTCAATATTACATTAGAAGACAAATTCAGAAGCCAGAGAAACTTTTCAAGGCTACATTTTTTTTTCAATAGACATTTATTTCCCATCATTAAAATTTTCTAGAAATTAATCTACACTGGTGTGCAAAACTTAAGCAACTGGTATGTTTTTTGCCATAACTTCACGAGAAATCATCTGAGAGACATGAAATTCAGAAATGAGATACAGCATTTTGGTCTGAA
>JAPMOR010079401.1:0-22223 GCA_026543865.1 Argiope aurantia | reverse complement strand
TTTGAGTGCTAGACTTTCCAAACAATACACCACTAAAGTAATCATATTTCTCATTTAATTAAGATGGCAGCATGATACAAAACTCATTTTAAAGGGAAAAAAACAGAGGATTTTATTTTTTTACAAAATGTGACAATTTTTGTTTTCCGGACCCCCTTAAGAAAAATATAAATAAGAGAATTTGAATCAAAATTAAGAATATTTGAATTATTAGAATTTTGTATACATATGGTTCTGAAATTAAAGAAAGAAAATTATCATCGATGCCTTTAAAAAATTTGAAGAAATTTATTCATATAATAGTAATACTTTTTTTAGTTTTTGTGGTTATTCAAAGCTTTAAGTTATTTTCCTGCGAATTTTCTTTAATTATTTCTTTACTTTTCAACAAGTATCCCCGAATTTTAAGTCTCTAATCTTTTGTTTATGAATGATGCGACGTTGGCAATTTAATAAATCTGCGCATTAAATTATTTGCCACTTTTTTTTTATCCTTTTGCATATGAAAGAGAATAAAAAGGTGGCAAAAGATTTGAAATGTAAACATTCACCCATCACTCGATCAGTCAAGTCTCGGAAGAGTGGAATTTTCCTTGTTTAAAATTTTAGCAACAATTAAATATAATAGCAATATTTATCTAATAGAAACATGGCCTGGATAATAATTTAGACTTCATATCTATTCAGCTGCAAACTAATAGATTCAAACATCATTTTTATCATCATTTAGATTAGATTTTTTCAAAATGTATGTCTAACTCTAACAGCTTAGAAATTAGCTATTGGGTTACATTTTGAATGAATGCCATATGTAATAAAGTTATAAAGTCGTAATTTTGATAAATATAAATTAACAGTTTTAATATGAAATTACTTTGAATTTTTCTTAATTGAAAGTATTTAGTTTTGCTCCGCTAAAGAATTTAAAATGATTAAGAACGACAAGTTCTGTTATTTCGTATCAAATGATGACTTGTGCCTGAATTATACATGAATTTCAAAATGAATTTTGTAAATCAAGTACCAGGAAACGAAATTTTCTCATCCGGTCTCTAATATGGGTATTATCATCCACTCCTTTCGCAGAAAGAATATGGACCTTGTAAGGCCTTGAATGATACGAATGATCAGATTTTTATTTTCAGAGTCTAGCATATGAGCGTTGTGTGCTTCAGTAAATTAGTTAATTTTTCATTTTGAAAAATATTTATTATATTATTCAAATTTTAATGTTCATATGTTAAAACTGCAAGATTTATATTGTATTATTCTTATTTTTTTTAGATAATTTACAAAAACTTTCTGTGAATATTTTATTGATTTATTTAGAAATGTTGAAATCATGACGGACGCATAAAAAGAAAATATATATATATACCATCAATGAATAAAGGTGTGAGAAATACAAGTTGCAGTTTACTCGTCATTTGATAAATGCATTTTACTTTTGATCGATAATTTCGATATCAGTTCTGAATTAAATCATAAGATTTTTTTTACCCATTCAATTCATTTTCTTTTCAATAATATGTGCTTTTAGATTTTCAAAAATACATAATTGTTAGAATTTTTTATTTGTCAGAAATTATTTCATTTCCATTTATATACATTTATTAAGTATTGTTGTTCTTTATTAAGGATAAAGATCATTTTAGCAGCAAATTCGTTCACTCATAATTTGATCATTATCGAAATTTTGATACTCACCAATCTTGATCAAGCTTGGTTGATTTTCGTTACCTCAAGGAACTTCCATTTTAATTGAAATTTCGATACTTATCAAATTTTCGATAATGATCGAACATTCATTCCATTGAAAATATGCAAGGTGATTTTGGATTTGGATCATGTTTTTGTTGTTCTTTATTAAAGCCCCGAAATATCTTGAATATATTTTAGGGCATTCTGTGCTAATAATCTGTAAATCATCGCAATTATATCCAAACGTACTAAATGAACTTCTTTTCATTTTAGCAAAAGACTAAGACTCTAAATCCTTGTCTGATATGATCAATCTATCCTACCTCCTATATGCTGGAGCTTTGCTGTGCAACTCTGCGACCATCATTCAGAGTTTGTTTACCATCAGACAATCTGAACTCATCAGTTTTCTGAAAGAAAATGTTTCTGACGAACAAAGGCACGAGACAGCTAATATTAGTATTGCGATTAATCTTTCTGATGTGGATGAAAAATTTAGTACATTTTCACTTACCAATGAGCCAATAAGACATTTTTGCCCTCATAGGGATCGATGTCAAGTAGTGAATCGTTATAAATTCACCGAGAGAAACTGTGAATGCGATAGACTTTGTTCACTCTTTGACGACTGCTGCCTGGATGCAAATGTCAGAGCAAAGATGCGTCATTTGAGAAGTTGGTGGAATACTTGTATGGTGTACGGTATATCCCACGAAAAGGCAATATATGTCGTTGGAGCATGTCCTGCCAATTATGGCGATGCAAAGATCAAAAAGTTTTGTGAAGGTGAAGATGATTTTAGTGATCCCTTGTTGTCCGTTCCCGTCACTGATATGTATTGGGGCAGATCTTACCGGAACAGGTATTGTGCTTTGTGTAATGGACATTTAACATCGGATTTAAAATCATGGATTATTAAACTTATTCTCATGAAATCTGTTCCTCAAAAATTAGAAGAACACCTTACATTAGAAAACACTACATTTAACTCTGAGCTGAAGAGGTGGAGATTGTATCTTGACGGTGAATTCTATGATTATGAATTTCGATTCTTGAAGCCCAGTTATATTCCCATTTTCAAGGAGTGCCGACCAAATATGATATCTTCTTGTCCGCCCACATATAAAAATGAATGGAACATACAAGCTTGTCAGTTGTATACGTCAGTGGTTTATAGCGGTGGAAAACTTTATAAAAATGTTCATTGTGCCATATGCAATGGTAAAAAAGATGTCTCCTGCATGCCGCCACACAAGATCATCAAAAGAAATGCATCCGGAATCATGTTCCCTTTACTGATGGATTTCAACTGGTTGAATGGTAATTACGTCGGCTCCAATAGCAAGTGTGACATTAACAGTATATATGATCCTTTCACTGTTAAGTGCAGAAATATTGTTTGTATTTTTGATCATTACGAACTCATCAACGGAAAATGCTATAGGAAAAAGATATGAAGTAAGACTCATTTTCCCAGCATCTTAAGTAATCATGAATCCATCTGTGTAATTATACAAGGCATCTGGGCTAGGATTAGGTTAAAAATGGTTGATAAAGTTTGAGGGAGACGCCATCAGTGGATTCACCGATCTCTTAACTTAATTCATCTCCTCACTGAGTAATAAATAGCATTTGTAGTATATTAGATATACTGTAATTAAATTTGTATAATTTTCACATCATTCAAAATGCAAAATCTATGTGGCGCATTATCTTTTTAATAAAGTCTCAATGGAAAAAGTAATGACTTATGCTTTCTGTCTTGGATATATCCTTGGTAGAAATTTGAAATAAAAAGATTTAAACGATTTCTTATGAATGGTAGAGAACTTTTATTACTAATATTGTATAATATTTTAAAATATAAATCAATGTTATATATCAAGAAAACATATTATAAACATGCCTGGCGATTTTAATCTTTCATAATTCAACTTCTTAAAATTATAAAATGCTAACAGATTTTTCCAAAAATATTAAAATTTCTTTGATTTTTAAGCATAATTAATTTAGTTCCAATGCAAAAATTGTTAAATATTTTGCGTCATTAAGAAAATATTGTTTAAAAAATAAACTTATTTTTTAAATCAAGGAAGTAGCCTTTATTCAAACAATAACTTGTATTAGACTTCGATTTTCGCACTCAAATTTGGTTGTTTCTTATCAGTTTCAAAGTGAATGAACTTTAAAATGATTTAGAGTCAAAATCATCTGTTTTTGAGAAAATGTTCTAAGATTGCAGACTGCTGTATTGTAATATTGATTTAAAATAAACTAAGGGATTTGTTTTGCACTATAAACGTTTGAAAAGAAACTGACAAATGATACCATAAAGGGTTAAATGTATGAAATATAAAATGCATCAAGATCATAAAAAGAATTCTGTAAAATGGAAAATGTTGTTTTCATTCTGTTGTTTATTAATTTTTTTATCCTATTGATTTACGGCATTCTTTCAAAAGGCAATTCATAATTTTGTGCTAACAATCTAAGATTTAAAAAATAACAGTCTGTACGAAAAGAGAAGCAAAATGAATATTTGTATGTTCCTTTAATCATTTTTGAATAATAATATATTCAAACATTAAAAACGAGCCATAGCTTATAGGTTGTGTCATTTATTTTGGAAATCAAAAGAAAACTTGGTTGTAGAGATTTAAAAAAAATAAACTAAAAAATTTATGATTTGCTTTAAATTTGGTTTTTGTCTAAAGTTCTTAAGGTATTTTTTTCTTTCTAGTTTCTTGTATATGATATAAAAGTAAGAGAAAGAATTGCAAATAACCAAAGAATTCGACCACCATATTTTCACCAATCTTTACATTTCAGACTTCTCTGAATCTGAAAAACCCATTTTTGGAATTATGTCCATCTGTCGATCGATTTGTCTGTCTGCCTGTCTCTGTAACCTGAGAAAACATTTTGAGCTAAATGGATAAAATTTGCTCTATAGTCATGTTTCTACCTTCAAAAATTAAATAAACATGAAACAAGTTGACGTCACTTATCGTCTTAATTCATCTCAATAACAAGAGACAAGTTTAATGAAAATAGAAAATATTTCATTGCACAAAATTACAACAATTAATCATGTTTTGCTGGCAACGATGACTTATTTTGCTTTGACACTAAATTTGAAACAATACCAGGGTTTGAACTCCCGGTTTTCTCCTGTCAAAAGACCTTACGAATCGATTTATAATTCTTTATGAGTCTTTCTTTTTGTAATAAGAAATAATAAGCGCATTCATTACTTAAAAGAAATTTAAATTATTTCAGATAGCATGCTCTGCTCATAACATTTCATAGATTAAAACTAAATCATCAATTACAAAAATAAAAATAATCAATTTCTAAAATTAAAATGTTCTGATAACAAAAGAGACACATATTTAAATATCAGGAAACAAAAGTATGTAATTATAAAATGTTTAAAAACTAAAATTGAATTGACTTCTTTTTCCTCTTTTGATAAGAAGAATTTCCTCAAAATGGAGTGACATAATATTAATAACTTTGAAATAATCGTCGAATACTGCGAGTATTAAGAAGATCAATTAATCTTGATGAAAGCATCTTATCAAGGAAAGCATACAAAATTATTTTCATTATATTATTTTAAATTATATTTGAGTAATAATAATGGATTATTCTGAGTTCTTAACTATACTTCGCCTGTAAAGTCATAGATAACGGAAACTAATAATACTCATGTAGTTCGGAAATTTCGTTCTGTACACTAAAACGATGTGAAGTTGAGTTGTTTTTATGGCACAAAAGCCATCTTTGGCTAAGCTGCGCCACATTCATGAAATGAAACTATATGTATCAATTAATAATAAAATCAAAACGTGGAAGGTTTTCAAAATCCAAATGTCTAAAAGTGTAAAAATGTGAGTCATGAAAAAGAGCAACAATTATGTAAAGTATGATATTGTAGTAAAAAGCGCGGCTAAAGTTTATACATTAAAACTGATATCTTTTTGAAAACTGAAAAGGTTAACATGCGGTGTTTCGGAAAGCAACTCGCTCAAATCAGGGTGAGATTTCTGAAAATATGCAAGGCGCTATAAAGGAAGCCGCGAACATTCTACAAGAATGTGTGAAACAGACATAGGACTGTCACAAATTGAGCAAAATGGTGTTAGGTTCTCCATAAAAAAATGCCGGAGGGTGAATCGAGTGTGCCCAATCCTCAACCTGGTTCAAATTGTGTCCAGTTTTCAGCTGTGTAAAGTGGGCCAGAAATCTATTGTATTGTTTAATTGTATGAAGCGTATTACGAATCTGTGGGTCCCATTCAGTTTGCCATTTGGAATGCAAAATGTGACATATATATATTTTATAATCAGAAAGAGGAATCTTTGTTGGCAAGAAAGTAGTAGCCAATTTAGCTGCCATATCAGCCTTTTCATTTCTTAGAATTCCCACACGTGCATAAAATAATTTAAAAGCGTTTCCAGATAAGTTTGTCATACATGTAAAGTTCATAGGAATTTCAAAGCGCTCAGTGAATCAGTATATATTATATAACTATCTGCAAAACAATCTGAAATAAACGATAAAGCTTTTAAAATAGAGTTACTTCTACTTTAAAAATGGAACAAAAGGAATGAATTCTATAAGTTATTACAGAATTTAAATAATATAAACGAAAGAAATAGGGTCGAAACCTCTAGAGCCATCTGTAAAAATTGGTTTGAATTGACGATGATCAGCAAAGATTTGCTGATAAATGATATCTGCAGTGTATCAAAATATTGAATGCTGTAAAACTCTGCAAACCTCTATTTCAATCATTCTGACAGGATATTCTTTAATTATTTTATTTATTTTAAGTAATTATTTTCGAGGATTTTGATTTTTGATCGAGATTTCTATGTTTATATTCATTTTTTTTTTTTTTTTTTTTTTTTTTGTTATCCAAATCCCCCCTCCCCAGTAGCGTTGTCTTAGATTTTTTTTGTCAAAGGAAGGATGCAAACTATCTGAAAAGCGCTTTGTTACCAAAGGACGATAAACAAATTCGGCGCGATTTTGCATTCATATAAGTTTTATAATATATGAATTATGATTACTTGTTGGCATCTACTAAGTATAGTTTTTTAGAAATATATTATTAGGTTTAAAAGAAACTTTTGCTTAAAACGATTGATTAATTGATTGATTTTTTTTTCTGGCGCTAGTGCCAATATTGACCAAGTTGTGCCAAACTCGAATTAACTTAAAATACAAAAAAAAAAAAAAAAACTTATTATAAACAGTGAGGAGGTGCAGAGTAAAAAAAAACAATGTGAAAATAGAAATTAAATATTACGCATGGAGTTGATGTCAAGTAAAAATGAAAACACATTAACATGGCAAGATTCACCAATTATATCTTTGAAAACGAAACGAAACGCCTAAAACGAAAAACATTTAGAAAAAGTACCTACCATTTTCTAAAAACCGAATACCTAATGAATAGTTCATAACATTTTACTGAGATAAGGAAAGAACAAAATCTTCCGACACTAAAAAACCAATTTTAGTAGTTATTGCATGTTAATCAGTGGCGGCTGTTCTATGAAAGTTTCAGATCTGCTGCACTCCTTAAAATTATTTTCAAGAGTTTGCATTTTATTTTGATCCATTTGTTTATTTTTCATTTCTGTGAATTCAATGAACAACAGAAATAGGAAAAAAAAGAGCAATAATGAATGGAAAGAATCAACAAGCAAGATAAATGCAGATCTGGGCTGTAAGATGAACAGTTCATGAAAGCACCCAAACAATCAATTGCGCACGCAATACAATGATTTATCTGAAGTCTCTTTTATATGGCAAAGCTGCAATAAGACCAATCTCTGCTTGGAACGAGGAGAGTAGTTCCTCTTTTCTTATATTTATTTTTCATCTCGATTAAAATTTGCCATCCTTATACCGGTGGGCTTTTTTGTTGTTTTTGTTTTGTCTTAAAGGCTATTTAGGAATTTCGATTTACTTTCATATTTCCTCGACAAAAATACATCTGATTTATTAAATTTTTTTTTCTCTTAGAAGTCACTTCTTAAGAGAAAAAGTACATAGATAATTTTATAAAATATTACTCAGAAGAAGATTTTTTTGAAAAAAGGCTTCAATTGTACTCAATTATTAATTAGTTATTATCAATTCTAATTAGTTCTTCTATGAATGTAGCTGATCTTTAAAACACTGTGCTTCCACAGAATGAAAAAGTAGAATATAGATACATAAGTAGTTCGATTTCAGATTTCGGCATCTCCCCCAGTTCTTCAAGCAGGAAAACACAAAACCAATGAAAACTTATTCCAAATGTAGTTAGATGTATCATTCTAATGTGAAAACGTATTTTTTAAAAGTTTACTTTATTTAAGAGATAATACACGGAGTTTTGGTGGAATAATTAATTTTGCGTCATCTTCTTGAAGAAAATAAAAAAGTTCGTAAATTTTTGAATATATTAGAAAAATATAATAGATATGCCATTGCTTGATATATCTAGAGGGACGAAATTGAATATGTATATTTATTATTATAATTATAGGACTGCATGAAATTTTTAAGACGATTCTCCTAAAGGTTTGACTATTTATAGGCCAGTATATTTTCATATATGTGAACGCATTGACTTGATCAACTACAGATACCTCTTTCAGATTCTCGCTGGTAATGATAGAACCAAGCTAAAAATATGAGAATTTATGCTTTATAAAATCTTTGCCGACGTAGAATAACTATTTTTAAAGAACATGTGGGTATCAAACAATGATACCTGGATTTACAAGTAGGTAGACTAAGTTAATGAAAGATCAAATGAAAGAACCGGTGGGAGAATGAAAGATTGAGTGAATGCTTGAAGGAAAGAACGGGCAGACGAAAGAAAAAAAGTAAAGGAAATCAATCGATTGAATTAAGGAACGGACCAAAAAATGGAGTACAAGCGAGAGGAAGGACTGTCGAATGAACAAACAGATGAAAAAAAGGAGGACAAGACGAAAAGAAAAACCTATCTAAGAAAAACTGACGATATAACGGCCGAACGATGAAAAGAATCGATAAATGAACTTACGAAAGTGGTTACGAGGTGGAAAGCTAGCACAAAAGAAATCACTTAAGGTCGGAAGAACAAATGACCAGAGGAGCGAATGAATAAATGGATGAAACAAGAAGGGTTGGGAGCCACTGATCGAACAAACAAACATAGAATCGCTCAGAAGAACGAATGAATGATAAGGCAAAAGAAAGAAATGAATAGACGCAAAAACGGAGGAACATTTGGATGGACAAATGAATGAGCAGGTAATCGAAACGATAGAAAAGACAGAGAATGTAACTGAAAAAACTAGAGGACAAACAGTCGGAAGAATAAAAAAACTGGCCGGATGAAAGAATGGAGAACAAAGGAAAGAATACACTAAAGAATGAACGGATCATCGAACCGATACATTAAAGAATGAACGGAAAAGCAAATGGATGGACTGAAGATCAAAGAGAAGAACGTAGAATCGAATAAATGGACTATAGCACGATAAAGCGGACTGAAGAAAAAGTGCAAGGATGCATAAAAAGATGAGAAAACCAATGGACGGACGAACGAACAGATGGAAGAGAAACGAAAGATTGAAAGAACCAGAGTAAAAAATTAATAGACGGAAGAACAGAGGAATAAATGGATATGGAGGGACAAATGAAAGAACTTGAAAACGGGCGAATGAATCAACGGACAGACGGACGAATGAAAAGAGAAGCACACGGATAGATGATATAAGGAAAGAACGAAAGGGTTGAAGGAATAACTATGAGCGGAAGGATGGAAGAACGGACCAATGAGCGGATAAAGAAGCAAAAAATAAAAAAAGTATATGGACGGACGGACGGAGGAAGGGACATTCATACAGATGAAAGACTGAGAGGGCAAGAAGAAAACAAATAAATAATGATCGGTACAAATGAACGAAAGGTCAGAGGAAAGCACGAATGAAAGAACGTATGAGCGATCTACCGAATGAATAAACGGAGGTTTGGATGAAAGAAATAACAAATAAATGAACAGACGGATGAACTAGAGCAGAGAAAAGCGAACAAGCGGAATAATGATGAATGGATAGGTAAATGGTAATAAGGACGGATAAACGAACAGATGAACAAACGAAAGAATGCAAGGATGATAGAACTGACGGAAAGATGAATGAATAAATATACAAAAAATAAAAGAAACAACGAAAAAATTAAGACGGTTAAATGATTAATCGAATGAACGAGCGGAAGGTCAAAAGAAAGAACGGACGGGCGATAAATGAATGAAGAACAATCGGGGAATCGAATGGACGGATAAACATTCAGAAGGAATTACTGCTGAACTAATGAATGTACGAACAAAAGAACGACCGAATGAAAGTACGATCATTGGAAGAAAGAAAGGACGAAACAGCGAATGAACAGAAGGGAGACTCAAATGACGTAAAAACGAAAGAAGGATGGAACGTACGGACTGTCGCAGGAATGAAAGAAGAGAAGAAAGAAACGATCAACAGTTGAAAGAGTGAACAAACGAACGAATATATGGACGAACGAATATATGGACGAACGAACCGACGAAAGAATGAAAACGGAGAGACGGAAGAATGAACAGCCAAAGGACGAATGAAAGGAAAGGGAAATGGTTGAATAGACAGCTGGATAAACGACAAACGAGAAATTGAACGGAAAGATTAAAGAACGAACGATGGAATAGAAGAACAGTTTCACAAATGAGACGATGAAAGAGAGAACTAATTGGAAGATGGATAAAAGAATAAACGGATATGGATGAGTGAATCAAAGGATGGGTGGACGAATGATGGAATGAACAAACGGACGGTCGTAAGAACGAGAGCTGAGGAATCGATCAATTGGATACATGAATGAAGGAACAATCTATCAAATGAAGGAAAGAACGGTCGCAGGAATGAGAGGACGAACGATCGAACGAATGAATATACGAGAGAACGAACCAACGAACGAAGGAACGATCTTTCGAATGAATGAACAAACAGTTGTACGAAATAGAAGGGTGAAAGAACTAATATACAAAAGAATGAACAACCGGACAAACGCGAACGAAGGGTCAAACCATCGAATGAGTGAACGGAAAATCTTACGAATGAGAGGCCGAAAGACGGACAATTAGAAGAATGAAACCGATGGGCAGTCGAATGGAGAAACGATCTATCGAATAAACAAAATGATTATCGTAGACACGAAGGACGAAAGGAAGACGGCCGGACGAACGAAAGAGCGATCACTCGAAGGATGATCATATGAACGAGAGGATAGACGATAGAGCGAATGGACACATAAAAGAACGGACCAAGGAACAGACGAAAGGAGGAACAATCTTTCGAATGAATGAACGGCAGTCGTGCGTTTGAGAGGACGGACGACCGAGCGGACAAAAAGACGAAAGAATGTAACAACGGACGTACGAACGAAGGAGAGATATGTCGAGTAAAAGAATAGAGGATCCTGCGAATCAGACTGAATGACTACGAAGACTGACGAACGTGAGTAAGAACCAAAAAGAATGGAATGGACGAACGAATGGAAGGAGAAATAAACGAACGAACAAACATACGTAAGAATGACGGACGAAAAAGGATGAACGGAGAAGCAAAAAGAGAGAAGAATGCTGGATGGACAGAGGAAAGAACGTATGGACAGACGAACAAATAAACGTACACATGGAAACGGACAAACGAACGAATGGACTGATGGATATACGAAAAGAAATGTGTATCGAATGAACGGACAGACATACGAATGAACGAAAAGATAAAGCAAAGAAAATATGTCAGATCTAACGAAAAGACGAGCGAAAGAACTATAGTACGAAAGAATGAACGGGCTAACAGACTGACGAATTAATGAACAAGCAGACAAAGAAAAAAAATCGGGCATTTTTTTTGTTTTATATAATTGGCTAAAATTAAGAATAAAATCTGCTCACCGGCTCTGAATAATTTTGAGGCAACTTTCTGCCAAATAATCTTGTGACTTTTTTTATTGCAACGTTAAAATCCATTTGTTATTATTGGTTTAAACGGTACAAAATGTTAATCTTTTAGCATGTTTTTGGATAGTGAGCAAGATTTTCTCATGTTTTGCAGGTGCTTATCTTCTGTGTCTTATCAAAAATTTTTAAAATTTTTTTCATTACCATATTTGTAGTTCTTTAAATATGATATCTGAAACCGTATCGAAGAAGAGAAGTGCAAGTAATATTATCCCTTACCACATTCTCATGCTTGTTAACAAGTTTTTAATAAAATAAACATTTGGAATAAAAACTTGCAAAAGTATCGAAATTTATTAAGAAATTCTTCTAAAGTAAAGCTTAAAAGATATTATCTTTTGTGCCTAGAAGGTTTGTAATTTTCTGACAAAATGTATTTTTTCCTTTTAATTTATAACATGGTGGGATTAGTTTTCGAAATGTCTTGGTCAAATTCTTTCAATACGATTCTGAATATTCTAAAGAATTTTTATAAATACAGTATGGTAGTTCCTACATTAAAGTAAATTGCATTGGAGAACGGTTAAATAATCCTTAGTAGCCTCTTTGCCGCTGCAATCCGAAGATTGTAGCGTTGCCCAGGGAACACCACGTGGAGGTCGGCTACTTTTGTTCCCCGCCCTCCCTCCCTCCCAACATTGAAAGCACCAACGGTTCGGTGAACGCTATTTAATATGGCAATCATTCATATACTTTCTTGATGTTTGCAGTCTTAAAGAGCAGGTATTGAGGATCTATGTTGTTCAAAAATAGCTCTCCTCTTATTTGAAGCAGAGCACTCTTCAATAAATGGAAAGTGTTCTTTTGGGTTCTAAAAGCCACCTTTCAATTGTGAGGGAGAGTTCTCTTCAAAAAATGGAAAGTGTTCTTTTCAGTTCTAGAAGCCTCCATTCAGATGTGAAGGAGAACACCCTTCAATAAATGGAAAAATGTTCTTTTGAGTTCTAAAAGTCACAGTTCAAGTATGAAGGTGAGTTCTCTTCAGTAAATGGAAGACGTTCTTTTGAGTTCTACAGGTCACAGTTTAAGTGTGATGGAGAATTCTCTTCAATAAATGGAAAATACTTTTTTGAGCCCCAAAAGCCACAGTTCAATTGTGAAAGTGAATTCTCTTCAATAAATGGAAAACATTCTTTTGAATTCTAAAGGTCACAGTTCAGGTGGGAAAAGTTACAATTCCAGCATAAAAATAGTCACAGTTCAGGTGTGAAAATTCCATTCCAGTTGTAGAAAAGTCACAATTCCAGCATAAAAGTAGTCACAGTTCAGTTGTGAAAATCCCATTTCAGTTGTTGAAAAATCACAGTTGAGGTATTAAAACGTCACAGTCCTTGGCATAAGAAAGCATCAGGCAAAGGCAGAGATGAGAAGAAGAGCGTAAGAAAAATGTTTTGTAATTACTTGAAGTTCTTTTCTGAGAATATCTATGGATACATTGTTTTCAGTTGTAAATTATTTGTTGGTATGCTTATAGGCATTTTGAGCAATGAGAGCAATTTTGGTTTTCAGCAATAATTGAGAAGAGCAAAGTCCGAATGATGAATTCCGCATGATGAATACGCATACAAAAGACACACGCTCATTACTGTAGGTTGTTTGTGGGCGTTTTAACACATAAAGGATGAGACGGCCAACTGATGATAAAATGACTATATTCTGAATTTAGTTACAAGATTAATGGATGATGGACAGAACAGGAACAATACAAACACTGAAGTAAACAAAGTTAATTAAGACACTTCGTCTTCTTTCAAGTTATAGAACGTTACGGCTATCGTCTACAGTGGCATCGTCAAAACACGTCTTCTTTCCAGTTATGCAACGAACGTCTTCCGTTGCAAAACGTCTTTCACCGCGTCCTACTCTGAACTGGCAGCTACAATACTTTTGCCGCTAGAGGCGCTGGTTTTGGCGCGCTGTCATGACGGCACCACATTCTCGGCCGTCCTGGTCTCGGCTGGTCCTCCAGACGACACTGAAACAATAAAAAAAAAAGAAACAGAAAAAAATCGAACAAATGTTTTGGAATTTGGTGTCATCATTCTGCTGGACTTCGTGGGCAGCAATGATCAGCAACACCAGGGTTTCAGAAATTCTGTACACGTTGTAGTACTATTAGGTCCTTCATGACTCCCTTCTTTGGTGACGTCATACGTGCTTCCGCCTTTGGCCTTGGAGATCCGGTAGGGTCCCAGATATTTTGGTTTCAACTTCAAGCCTGGTCCAAACTAGGTTCGCTTTATGGCGACAAGATCTCCTGTTCTATAAGATTGTTTCGGCTCTCTTCTTCTTAAGTTATATGTCTTCCGATTTTCGTCCTGGATTTTGAAGATCTGTTGCTTTGCATGTTTTCTCAATTCTTCTCTTTGAACTTCAAAATGGGCTTGAAATTCAGCCTAGACATTTTCTTTAAGCTTGTCAAGTCCTCCAATATTCATCTTAGTGCCAAAAAGTAATTCAAAAAGTGTAGTATCTATGCTTCGTTGATAGGTGGAATTTATTGTTTGCTGCAGTTCGTTGGTGAACTTATACCACTTTGCAGGATCTTCTAGTGATAACTTAGAGAGAACAGATATGATCGTCTGATTTATGCGTTCGACTTGCCCATTTGCTCTCGGCAAACCAGTAGTAATTAAATGATGTTTCATCTTTTCTTTCGCACAATATTCGGCAAATTCGTCAGAGCTAAAAGCTGTTCCTCTATCTGAGATTATTTGAGCTGGACTTCCAAACGCAGACTTCTGAATTTCTAACTTTGATATCACTTCTGCAGATGTTGTACTTTTCGTAGGATATATACACACAAATTTAGTAAAGGCGTCAATGATTGCCAAAACATGCTTATAATTTTTATGAGTACTTTGCAACGGTCCTAGATGATCAATGTGATATGAGTGTAATGGCGTATCTTCTTTATGCAATGGATGTAGCAATCCTCCCTTCTTTCCTCTTTTGTGATTCACCAGAATGCAATGCACACAATTGGATATAATACTCTCAGCTTTCTGCCTCAGTTTGGGAATGAAAAAATAATCTTGAATATACTTCTCAGTATATTTAATTCCAGTATGGCCCCTCTCATGCGCATTCCTTATAATTTCCGTCTGCATGATATCGGGCACAACTACCAGTTCTTTACCCTCAACAAATTTGTATAGTATTCCATTTCTATCACAGTAATCTTCATAGTTAGCGACTCTCAGTAATTCTTTAATTGCTTTGATTGCATCGTCATTGTCTTGCGCAGTCTTCAACCTTAGTAAGATGTTATCAAATGAGATACAACATACGTTTATGGGAGATCTACTTAAAGCATCAACGTGAGCCATACGGGTACCTGAACGATGTTCAATAGTGTAATCAAATTCCTGTAGGAGCAAGGCCCAACGAGCTACGCGAGTTGACAAATCTTTCTTCTGCATTGTTTTCTCTAACGCGGAACAGTCAGTAATGATTTTAAATCGAATTCCTAATAAATATACTCGAAATTTTTTAATGGCTGTTATGACGGCAAGTGCTTCCAGTTCATAACTGCAGTATTTTTTCTCAGCATCTGTAGTTTTCTTACTCATGTAATAGGTAGGGTGAAAATATCGATCGTTAGGAGATTTTTGCATTAGGATAGCACCATAACCTTCTAAACTGGCATCAGTATGCAGTTCTATTTCATAATTTGGGTTGTATATTCTTAATACAGGTTTCTCAGCTAACAATGATTTAAGTTGATTAAAAGAGCTCATTTCCTTTTCGCCGAATTTAAATTTACAGTCTTTTTTCAACAGATCACTTAATGGTCTAGCAACAATAGAATAATTTGGAATGAATTTTCGAAAGTAGCCTGTAAGTCCTAGAAAACTTTGAACTTGCTTTAAATTGGTTGGCTCTGGAAAATTAAGTACAGCTTTTGTTTTTTAGGTAGAAGGGAAAATTTTACCTTCTTCAACGACATGGCCTAAAAATTCAATTCGCTTCTTCAAAAAATGTGAATTCTTAAAGTTAATCTCTAGTCCATATTCACTGGTAATACTTAGAACTCGCTTGACACGTTCGATTCCTTCTTCGTATGAGGAAGATAAAATTATGATGTCATCCATATAGGGCAGCATAACACCATCATTGATCAAAGGTCGAAAAATAGTGTTAATATATCTCTGAAAAACAGCTGGGGAATTGCAAAGTCCAAACGAAACCTTAAGAAATTGATATTGACCTTCACTTGTGACGAATGATGTAAATTTTCTACTATCTTTATTAACATCAACATGAAAGGAAGCATTTTTGAGATCGATAGTACTAAACACACGTGATCCTTGCAACCTGTCTAAAATATCTTCGATTAATGGAAGGGGAAATCTGTCCTTCACAATTACTTTGTTTAATCTTCTATAGTCGATGCAAACACAGGGAGTTCCATCTTTCTTTCTAACAATTACAACTGGGCTACTGTACTCTGAAGAACTAGGTTCAACAATTCCGTTTTCTAACCATTCATCTACCTGAGCACGAACACTTTCTTTTTCTGAAAACGGTAATCTACGGGGTTGATGAAATATAGGTTCATTACTTTTTACCAAAATATTTAGTTCAACACTTGTCGTTTTAGTTTTATGCGGTTTATAATTTGAAACTAATTGTACTACTTCATCTTTAATAATGTTAGGAACGTCAGGTTCAATGTTCAATTCAAATTCGTTAGAGTTTACATCAATTGATAGGACGGATAATGTATCGCTTTCTTCTATACGCTGAAATTTATTTTTAATCGTAATTCCGTCTTCCTTTATTAGTGTTTCACCTTGCATTAGCACATTAAGTCCAACAATAACATCATAAGACATAACATCATTTTCAACAACACATACATCAGCATTACACTTGAAATCATCAATTTGAATGTTACCTTTAAAATAACCTAATAAATTTACTTTGCATTTACCAAATCCACTTAAAGTAGAGTTCAATGGAGACAATGTTTCTATGTTTAGTTTATCAAACACTGATTTACGAAGCAATGTCGCTTGGCTTCCTGTATCGATAAGTGGGTTAACATTCATCGTTACCTTATTGTTAAGTTTTTGTTTGAAGTTAACATTTAAATTTGCAACTTCTGGTTTCGGATTTGCTTTTGGGCACTCAGCAGCTTTATGACCAAATTCTCCGCACCCAAAACATTTTAATCCCTTGTCCTTATGAACACAAAATCTTGATAAATGAGTTGAATCCCCACAGTTATAACAGACTTTATTCTTACGCCTTTCAAAATTATTATACTCCATTCTTTCAGCATCACTACTAAATTTAACTTTGCTTTCGTTTCTACCATGAAATCGCTCATTATACTCATGCTTTGGTTTTATTCTATCCGAAGAATTAAATCTATAATTAGAATCATATTTTGGTTTTGTTTTATCAAAAACAATGGTATTTTTACTTTTAACAGAATCACTCTTTATTATTTCATAAACCTTAAGTTTTTCTTTAAATTCAGATAAACTTTTACAACCATATAAAACAGTTTTGTTTTCATGCCTATCATTAATACCTTTAATTACATAATGCATTAAAGCAGAATCTTCAATTTTACCCGAACTGCTAATTTCTTTCATTTTCAAAAAGTATTCTAAAGCAGATTCAGAATCCTTCATTTTTCTTTTACTTTACATCTCATGCAAATTAGCTGAATTTATCTCAAAAGAAAATTCATCAAGCAAGGCTTGTTTCAGTTTTAACCACGAATTTAAATCTGGTTCTGTGCGAACAAACAATTCCGCCGTTCCTCCAAGAGAACGCTTAGCAAAAACAAATTTTTGTAACTCCGACAAACCAAACAATTCAGAAATATTTTCAAAATTATCTACCCACACAGTTACATTTTCATGTGGTTCTGCTTTAAATTTGTTTATAGTACTTTCAATGTCAGCATAATTTATACCAGAATTAAAAATAACAGGATTTCTATCAACGTTACTACCACTTCTACTAAAATTACTAATACATTCAACATCATTACTCTTATTTTTATTACTTGGAACAGATGTATAATTTTTTCTTATATCAGCATATCTGTGATCAGCACATTGCATGGAAGAATCGTTTATTTTTTCATTTCCTGTTTCGAGCTGAATATTATTATTTTTATTCAATGAATTCACATCCGTCAAATTTTGTTCGGTGTCTGACTCATCAGACGAAGCGTTAGAACATTCTTTTGCAAAAGCATCAAGGTCACAGCGCAGAGAAAGAATTCTTTTTGAAATCTCTTTCGAACCATCAAATGAAATATTGAGCAAATTACAAACAGTAATAAGTTCATTCAAAGAAAATGCATCGTTAATGTTTTCCAGCTTCTTCTTAAACTCCTCGCTGTCTATCTCTAATACGAATCCGCTGAAATCTCTCAATCGCTTTCGATTTCCTCGATCGCCGTCAATTCCAAACAACAATTTATGGAGTACTTTTATTTTTTCTGCGCGGCAATTCTTCAATGCAATGTTTACTACTTTAATATTCAAAATCATTTTGAACAAAATAAAGAAATCAGTACATACCCCTTTTTTCTTTCTTAAAATAATATCGTCGTCGTCCGTCTAAGATCCGTCTGATCTTGTATAACAATAGTCACAGTCACTGCCCACTATTTTGACTTTTTGGGCATCTTTATCCCACTTCTGAATAATGTAGGTTGTTTGTGGGCGTTTTAACACATAAAGGATGAGATGGCCAACTGATGATAAAATGACTATATTCTGAATTTAGTTACAAGATTAATAGATGATGGACGGAACAGGAACAATACAAACATTGAAGTAAACAAAGTTAATTAAGACACGTCGTCTTCTTTCGAGTTATAGAACGTTACGGCTATTGTCTACAGTGGTATCGTCAAAACACTTCTTTCTAGTTATGCAACGAACGTCTTCCGTTTCAAACGTCTTTCACCTCGGCCTATTCTGAACTGGCAGCTACAGTACTTTTGCCGCTAGAGGCGCTGGTTTTGGCTCGCTGTCATGACGGCACCACAATATTTTTAATACAAAAGATATAATCAATACATTACTCTGGTAGATATCAGAACAAAGGAGAACCGGGTTAACAAAAGAGCCAGATTTGAAGAAATTCATTTCAAGAAACGCATTTTTAAAAAAGTGAACTACATTTATTGTACAAAATATAACAGATTCTATATATATAAAGCGCTCAAGTAACGAGACACAAAAATCGGTGTTTTTTCTTGTAATCGAATGGTAACAGTCAAATGTAAACAAACCATTGTGTAAATATTGGAAGGCTTCATAGAACATTTTTGCAGCTACACTGAAATGAACACTTCACTTATCTAATTAATGGAAATGCGAAATGTTATTAAAAGTTTCCTGAATCATGTTCGCCGTGTAACCAAAGAATCCATTCAATCACAAGAAAGAAGATATACAAAAAATATAGAAATAGGCTTCAAATAGAGAGTTAATCGAGCTCAAAAATAATCTATACTAGATGGATAATCGACTATTTTTGCACTGAATACCTAAGGAAATTGACGTTCTTATCTTCCAAAATAATTATGCTGCAAAAATGGTTATTGTATTATCTTTAAGACTCAAAAAATTATCTTTTTAATGATAGCAGTTCCGTTTCCGTATAATTTTCCCCTTAATGATACTTTTTAATTGGATTTGATACATAATCTATCAACAATATTTTTAAATATTGTTACGAAATTTTTCAGGGGTTCGTTTGGATAGTGGAAGTTATATGGTGTGGAGAACGCTCTATCAGCAGGCGGCAGTAGAAAAAGAAACAACGACGTTTATTTACACGAAGACACAGGACAGCACAAAAACGACAACTATATACAGCATAGAAGACGATTATCTTCAGCCGAGACGTGCAGCATACAACAATAATCTACTGTAGACAGTAGCGCACAGCTTAGTTCAGCACCAGCTTGACTCCGTCGCTGCTCCGTTAATCCCTGGAAGACCAGTTCTTCACCGTCGATTTCGACTACTCTACTCTGTCGCTTCCGACTACTCCGCTCTGTCGCTTCCGAATACTCCGTTTCGTCGTTTCCGACTACTCTTCTTCGACTCCTCTGACTTCTGACTTCGGACTATTTCCTGGCAGCAAAGACTGGTTCCTTTTATAAGTCTCAGGAGTGGGGGTTAGAAGCCTCTCAACCAATCAGGAACGTTCGAGGCGTATCTCGGTTCCTATTGGACGGATCGGGAAAATTCTCGAAGTTTCGGGTATAATCTATTTTGTCGCCATATTCGTCGCCAAATGGTCGCCAAGTTTGTCGCCAAGCTCTGGGACCTCCGACGTGACACACGGACTCCGTCCAATACCGATGACTTTAAAATAGTCTTTCTGATAGTGGAACAAACTATGCTGGGAAGCCGAATTGCAGGTTTGTAACAATATTATGACGGAAATCAGATTTATCCATCAAAACATCCAATTGCATACAGAGAATTAGTAGTAGAATTTTCTTCTCCACTTTTACTTCGTAAATACTCTTTTACTTTCTTGTAAACCTAGTATAGAGAAAGTATAACAATCATCAAAAAAATCGAATACGAGTTTTTGACGAATCTCCACTTTTAGATATCCCTGAGTTCGACACACGCCTTTTTGGAAAATGTCCGTCTGTCTGTCTATCTGTTACAAAAGTAACTCTAAAAGGCTTTGAGCCGGATGGATGAGATTTGGCATATGGTCTTTACAACGAATTTTATCAAAGTTTTTTACAACGATTTCTATCAAAGTTAGAGCAAAATCTGTTCTGAGGAAGTCCGGATGTTCGAATATAAGTTAATATGATAACAACAAAACCAAGAGAGCTAGATGGATAGAATTCAGTACACTGATTTAACATCTATAGCGTAGACACTTATCAAAATTTTAAACCAAATCCAACGATGTGTTGACTGTCTGTACTTTCAGAAACATGTAAACACGATAGTTAAAAAATGCAATGCCTTAAATATATCAAATTTGGTATGCAAATTTGTGACTACAAGTGCAGTTTTGTGTCACATTTTTGTTTCAATTTGTTGAGAAAAACATGTCTAAAACACAAAGTTTATTTTTGGATTTTATCAACAGCATAACAGAGAATAATCTCCATATCGATTCAGTAAAAATCTAAACTCACGCCAAAAATTAATTTTTCGTGACTATCGTACGCCAAAGCCAAGTAAGTCGTTCTTTGGCATGATAAGTTTATTAGAGAGTATGTGAGAATTTTTTTGGGAGACCATCCCGCTAATTTAATTTGCATTCAATTGAATTTATATTTTTATTATATTAACAAGATGAAAAGTTTTTTTAAAGAATGCATTCCATATTAATCATTTAACTGTTTAAAAAATCAATCATTTGGGCGAGCAAGTGTTCGCTGAAGACGGCTAGAAATTATACGGAAAATTATTCTGTGTATAATAAATATTGCAAATTATAATTCGAAATCCAATTACTTATGTCGCTGTAAGAGCAAGGTAAGTAGTGACTTCTTTCTCTTTTGACACTACTCTCTTCGTCTTCTAAAAACATGGGACTTAATGGGCTGCTGAGAGTTCATTACGTTGGAAAGGTTAAAGGTAAAAAGAAGTTTAAAAAAAGGAGTGAGTAGTCTACCCAAATCTTTCTCGCATATTCTCCAGTAAAGATGCTACCTCCCTCCCCGTATAAAATTGTATATCTTCGGCAAGGCCGTGATTTCACGGCCAGATTTTATTTTTCAGAAACCACGTTCAGACAATTCTAAGAAAGAACAAACACTTCTTCCCTGTTCTTTTAGCCAAACTTTCAAATTTCTTCCTCTCATCTGTTACTAGAATTAGTAATAATTATAGCTAATTATTTGATCCATGTAAAATTTTATCTGAATATCACAAAGTTCATTTAGTAATCTACTGTATATGCTCTTCCGCTCAGAATAATTGATTTTCACAGTGGTTTCAGATCATTTTGGAGGATAATTTTTGTATCAATCGGTTAAGAATTATTCTAAAACACAAAATCGATTTTCAAAGGCTATCAACGTGTGTCAACGATTACGTGCCAAAAAACTGACTAAAGATGACATGAATGATTCAGCAAAAAAGGCTAAATTCTCACCAAAAGTTAATATTTTGTAACTATTGTACGCTAACGCTATACAGCGTTCTGTGAGATAGCACCTGCAATTGATGTATGCGAGAAAATTTTGGGAAACCACTCCCCCTTGTTCTTTCATACATGTAATAAACAATAACTTTTATTCTCATAGGAGGAAGGAAAAAAAATTATCTATCTTCTATCACATATCTTCAGATTCACCATCCTCTATGAACATATAAGATTATCTTGAGAAATATGAGTTCACCACTAACTTGCTCCAGTACAAAGTAGTTATATCAATAACTATTTAATAGTTTCATCAATAGTTATTATTTTAATGAGAATATCAAAAAAGAAAGAATGTCCT
>JAPMOR010079396.1:128708-159223 GCA_026543865.1 Argiope aurantia | reverse complement strand
ATATACATATGACAGAATGACAATATTAAGTGAGAAAATAGAGCTTGACGACAAGGTGACAGATTTGGCGACCAAATAGAAATTACTAGACAAATTTAATTAATTAATTAATATTTGAAAAAAATATGTGTTAACATCAAGCGTCATCCACTACAAGTTTAAAAAAATGTATTTGAACTTGAGTGGATGAATAAAAAGCCTTTTATTAACGATTGAAAATTTGAACACGATATATATAGAGAGAATAGCAGGAATTGAAAAAAAGACTAGCTGTAGAAACATTAAATAAAACGTGAAACAAACTCATATCTATTTGTAAATATCCAAATAAATTACAATGATCTATAAATGAAAAAATACATATATAAGTACCAGTTTCAATAGTGCTATTTCTAATTTTAAATGCTTTCTTACCTAGGCCTTAAAATATCACATGGTTGTTTAAATTAATGGTTTAATAACTTGTATTATGTATTGTGTATTAATGGAATATGTATTTTATGTAAAATTTGTTTCGAAATTTTGAACGTATCTGAATTATTTCTAATTGTTTTTTCCATAAAAATATTTATAAATAAATAATTAATTTACCTAAGTTGAATCCTTTGAATTATGCTTTTTCAATTGCTGGTATGAAATGCTTTAATGCTGTATGTAAAAATTTATTACCTAAATAAACAGAGATACATGCTTATCAACGATAGTTTAATTGGTGATTATAGCTAATTGGGGCCATAAGGTTATTACTACTAGTGTATATTTCAGCTAAGATTGGGTTAAAATTTTGCTGAGATCTATAATTAATTACTGAAAATATTTATAGCATGATTACGAGGTTAAAATATGAACGAACATAGTTGATTAGGTTGCTGGATTAAATTGCTGATTATGCTTTCTAATCCAATTATCTGTTTATTATTATATACTTATCTGATTATAGTATCCATATTATATACAACTAAGCATGTACTTTGCTTATACCAAGACTGCATATAATAAAAGTGTTCATATCTATATATTCTACAGAATCTTATTATTTTCTCGTATACGAAGTATAGCAAAAGTATAATAATCGTTAAAAAATTAGACCTCAAGAGTTTGACAAATATCCATATTTTAGGCCTCCCTGAGTTCAAAAAACACGTTTTAAAATGTCCGTCCATATGTCTTCCTGTGAGAAAAGAAAAATAACAAAACAAACAAACAAAAAAAAAGACGGACGGAGTTAAACGGATGAAATTTTATACAGATACTTAAAATTCAAGTTTGCAGGTTTCTATCAAATGTTGAACAAAAGTTCTTTTCAGAGGAAGTCTGTCTGTCCAGGCTGTTTGAATATGAAATAACTCGATAATTACAAAACGAAGAGACTTAAATAGATAAAATTTGGTGCGCATATTTACATATTTTAGTGTAGGTGAATACTAAATTTTAAGCGAATTGAAACCAATGGTTGACTGTCTGTCAGTCTGCACTTTTAAACACATGTAAACACGATAACTCAAAAATGCAATGATTTTAATGTAGCAAATTTGAGACGTGATTTTGTGATTTTAAATGCAGTTTTATGCTTATATCATATTTTTGTTTTGTGAAGAATATGTCTGAAATCAAAATTCATGTTTGGATACTCTTTACCGCATGTCATGGATTAATCGCCAAATATTCGCCAAGAATGAATGATTCAATAAAAATGTGAAACTTCATGCTAAAGATTAATATTCCCTTTATTAATCTTTATTAATATTCAAAATAAAGTTTAATATTAATAACCATTGTGCACCAATACTATGCAAGGAGTTCACTGGGATAACATCTTTATTTGAGAAAATGTTAGAAATGTGTGAGAAACCACTCCCGCCAGTTTTTTTAGGATCATCCTTTTAAACAGTTAATTTTATATAGTATTTCAACAATTCATGAAGTTCACTCACCATGTTTGTACCTTAAATCAATATAATGTAATAAATCAATCCAACTAAAGCTATAAACCATACGAAAAAATCCTTAATCCTATCAATAAATGATTATATATATAAATACAATGCATTCTAGAATCATAATAATCAAAATATCCTGAAAAAATGAATTTCTAAATTTTCTGTGCAAAAAGTTAAAGAACATTTCATAAACCAAATTAAAATGACAGGAAAAAATTATTTCATTGGAAAGATGAAAAGAAACTATTTTTTTTTAAATCTATTATTTTATTCCGTTTTAAACATTTTTCATTTTAAGCACATTTCATTTAAACCATTTTTTCCTATTATTTTCTCTAGAAATTCAAAAAGAATAATTTCTGAATCACTGAAAGCTAAAAAATATAATTATGTACTACAGAATAAATCATTGGTAAGACTTTGAATTAAGATAAAATCCCCCAAAAATAATAGATTTCAAAATTTATAGTTTGCTCAAGATTAGCTTCAAAATGACAGCGATATCTCAAAATATTCAAGAAATAGCAATACTTTAAACCTTTACTATGAAACCGAGCCTTTAATATCAATATCAAAAATAGTGAGCCATCATTTTTCACGCTTATGTTTCTTTCATTGAACGGTTGAAATTCCGCCCACAAAAATTCCAAAATAATCCACAAATGCCCGTGAAAAAAATCCTTTAATCTGATATTTGTTCCGACCGTGTTATCGACAAAGTGTGTATTTTTCGTGGACAACAGCATTATTTTTGACAGCAGAATGACCCTAAAGCATTCAGCTTTGAAATAAAATCAATCTTCTTCATGCTTCAGAAAAGGATAACGTTTATTTTTGTCATTTTTCTCGCATTTTATGTTCTTTGTGTTTCGTGTCAAGATATACATGCCAAATCTCTTGTATTCGCTAGACTAAAAATATTCCAGCATTTTATTTTTGGAAGTTTCTGCGTTACCAGAAGACGAATTTGAATTATTGCTGTCTGGATTATCGATGTTGTGATGTGACATTTTTGTTAATGTTTTGTATCGTATCTGAAATTGTTTTTACTTACTCGAATAAGAAATATTTAAGGAAAAAGCATTGTAGTCATAAAAAATCGAGTTTCAGCTTTTCATGAAAGTCAACATTTCGTTTATCCCTTGGATTGGAAATATACTTTTGTTCAATCTGCTTATAAAAAAGGTAACTCAAAAACAAAATAAATAAATGAAGTTTAGATTTCAATTAAAAGCAAAATTGTTTGTAAATACTAGCAAATTTTGAATAAAATGCGTCAACTATAAGTGCATTTCAAAAACATTCCTTTGTTCGCTCTATTATAATATAAAAAAGAAAAAAGGAAGACTCAAATTCAAATCAGAATAAAATTTCAAATAAATAAATAAATTAAAAAAAATATTTGTATTTGTATCGTGCAATTGTGTACAGTGAAACGTTGAATGCACTTATCATATATAATAAATTTAAAGATACGTTTCTTTGTTTGAATCTTATGCAATTCAACACCCCATGGCAGATTCAAACGAAATTTGGAAACGTATTCCTCAACTCTTGGAAGGATTAACTGCACTATTAATGAATTTCTACCCCCCTCCCCCCCCACGAAGGAATGAAATTTGGGAAGAAGTATTTTCCGCTTTTCATCATGAATTCGGGACATGTCATTGCAAATAAAATATTTTTATATCATTCTAAAAAATTAAAACCTTTAGTTTTCCTGTGACATAATTTTCATTTGTGTGCAACTGTTTTTCAATTTTAATCAGTTTTTGAAATTAATTTAAATAATTTTACTATAAGGCATTTTTTATCAATGAATTACTAAAAATGTTGACGTATAATTACATCTATCATGCGCGCGCTTTTGCGAATGCAATTGTTTCCACTTTCTCATATACGTAGAATAGAAAATGTATAGTAATTGTCAAAAATTTCGAACTCGAAATTTCGACAAATCACCAAGTTTTAGACCACTGAGTTCAAAACACACATTATTTGGAAAATATACGTCCGTCTGTCTGAAACAAAGATAACTCAAAAACGCTTTGAGCTAAACGGTGGAAATTTTATATAAGGTCTTTTCACCTAATTTGCAGATTTTTGCGGATCAAATTTTATGTAAAATCTGTTCAGAGGAAATCCGTCTCCCCGGCAGTTCGAATATGAGTTAACGCGATAACTGCAAAATGAAGAGAGCTGGATGAATAAAATTTGGTACACAGATTTAACAGATATAGTTTAAAATCTGTCAGATTTTGTGCCAAATCTAACAGCGGGGTGATTGTCTTTCGGTCTGTACTTTCAGCAAAATATAAACACGATAACTGAAAAGCGTAATGACTTAAATATATCAAAACTGATATGGAACTTTGTTGCTACAAATGCAATTTTGTATCAAATGTTTGTTCTATTCCATTGAGAAAAACGTATCTAAAGTACAAATTCTGTTTCTGTATACAATTAACAGCACGCCAAGTAGTAATGTCCAAAATACTCATCAAGAATGACACGATAGATTCAGTGAAATTTTAAAATTCATGCCAAAAGTCCATATTTCCTTACAGTTGTACACAACTGCCATGCAAGACGTTCTCTGCTGACAAGTTTATGGGATAATATGCCAGAATATTTTGAGGAGACCACACCCACTTCTCTTCTTCTGGTATTTTCACATTATTTTTTATATTCAAATGGACTGAAAATCATTACCTTTATACCGAATCAGAACATGTTTTATATTATACCTTGCAATTTCTTAATGATTATAAAACGCAAACATTGGACAAAATCATAAGCGATTCGTTCAGCATATATATTGGATATTTCTCTCAAATTATATGAGAGCGATCAGGTTACTGTCCATTTGTTTATTCTAATTGCATGCCATCCTCTATACTACCTTAAACTCACTTTCTAATTTCTCATATAAACCAGTGAATATGAATCTTTCTTTTTTTAGCTATCAACAGTTGGCGAAAATAAATGATAAAATATTACATGTAGCAAAAAAATATGGTTTCAACTTACAACAATGAAATTTATTGTTGGAAATGATGCAAAAAAGTTTAAAAAAGTGATCAAACTTCGAAATATAATTACAGAAATAAATGGCAAAATGGCATCATAAAAAATTAATATCATTAAAATATGATTGTTTTCTAATTCTAAAAGGCCTAAAAATGATATTTTCGGAAGTTTCCTAGGAAAAACTTTAAACACTTTCTTAATTTTTATTTCATTAAATTTAAACTCAGCTTTAAAAAAATTACTTGCAAAGTTTCAAATTCCAAAGTGTCTTTATATCAACGAAATATATCTCATCCATTGGATGTACATTTTTCTTTCTATATTAGTAAATATGCAGCAATGCGAAGCTTATTTCCTGCCTTTCATGTGATTTTAGGATTTTTTTTAGGTACTTGGGCTATGAGTAGGTTGAATAGATTGAAAAAAATTTTTTTTTAAGGCAAGCTTTTAAATGTATATATATATATATATATATATATTCACAAAAACAACAGTTATTACAATTATGGATTACAGACTAATACTTTATAAGATTAAAATTTAAATTTGGATTGCTTAAAAGAGAATGCAGACAAAAATATTTTAGATGAATTTAAAAATTATTAATTACAAAATGCTAAAATGAACGCCAATAAAATTAAAATAAATGCTTCAAAAATAGTCATATTTAATCGATTTCTAAGAAATATCAAAATATCACCTTTCATATAAGAACTATAAAATTTGTGTTTGGTTGATAAATTGAAAATATTACATTAATTTATACTTGTAATTTATAAAAATACAAATTTCATTTGATCTATTTTATTTCGCTTAATTTTTTTATTATATATTTTTATTGTAAACATTTTTCAACCTTCTTCAAATATTATTTACTGTTATAACATACTTTTTTGTAATTTTTTAAAAAACCATTCTTTTCAGGAGTCATAAAACGAATACTTAATATGCGACTGAAAAGTTTAGTTAGTTTCTAAATCCATAGATGGCGCTCATTAAAAGAAATTGGAGGTAAACGGTAAACGGTAAACGATTCGTGAAAATTCGTTCATAAAAGCAAATGGCAAACTTAAAACAACGGATAAAAGTAAAATGAGATCAATTCCTGTTTTTAAAGGATAACATTAAGGAGCAATTAATTTTATAATCAATAGAATCAATCAATTTAAATTCTGTAATATTAAAAAGTTTCATGTGAAAATCAAAGTTGAGTGGAGAGATTTTTTATCAACATTTTCTTAGAAATATAGAGTGATGTCTGAAAATATTATCAGTGTTCTCCCATAGCTTCCTCGTATAATAATGTGTCTGGATATTAATTTCAATTTTTATTCTTTAATATTTTAACGTTTAATATTTTTTTTTAAATTTGCCTTCATTTATGAAAATAAATATTCTGAACAATATCAATAAAGAAGAAATGTCATCTACATTTTTAAAGGGACTCCATTTTATAATAGTTTAGATGGTATAATACTTCTTCCAATAAATCAGTGTTAAATAATCAATGTGTAAAAATATCTATGTGTTAAATATAATTTTTTATCACATAGGAATATAAATAATAAACAAATTTATACGATAAATTTGGATTTTTATTTTTATAAATTCTATCTTTTTCTGTAGTATTATTAGTTTTCTTTAACTTTTCTCGATTTTTTATAATTGTTTTCCCTTCTATTTAATTAGCTATAATTTTTCTTTTTATTAATTTATATGCACAAATGTATCATTTATTTAAAAATTAAATTATACATTTGGTCCATGTATATTCGTGCGGAATATTGTTTTTTTTCCATAATGGCATAGTTACCAATTTTTGCATATTTTCGTATGAACATTTATTGTTAAATTCATTTATTAATTTTTCTCTTTTATTTGTCTATTATCTCTTTCTCATTGCTTTTATTTCCTTTTTGTGAAAAAAAAATTAGAGCATAGATGGAATTGGTTATTATACATTTTTACAAGTCCTGTTTTATAGAATACACACAATAATAGGTGCACAATAAGAAGCTCAAATTCAGTAATCTCTACTCATATTAAAGGAGAGAGCGTGTACGTATATATCTGTTAATTCTCTAAAATAAATATTGCTTGACTTATAGTACCCAAATTGGCACAAATATTCTTTGGAGGAGCTAAATGTGCATCTTTAAGAGTTTTTTTTAAGTGCTAACTTGAAATTTAGTTTATTAAAAATTGCCGCGTTTTAACATAAAAAAATTTGTCATTTGCCGCGATGACGTCAAGAAATGTAATTAAAACTACGTGGATTATTGGATACTATTTTTTTTTTGATAAAATAAAAAAAAAAACTTTTTTTCTCAATTTCGCAATTTTGAATTAATTTTTGCTTTCTTAAATTTTGATTAATTCAACGATTAAATATCCTAATTGGAATGAAAGATACATCCTTTATCATAGTTTCAGCACATAATTAATCGCATATTTTTTTTCGTAACTGAAAGCCAAGAAATTACAAAAATTACATCAAAAAGAAAAAAATAATCGTGATATTAGAAAATAAATTTTTCGAAATAATAGTTATGTTCTTAATACCAATTTCATATTTTGAGTATTAAGAACATGCATGCACCGAACATATAAAACAAATGTAAGGCTATTAAAATAGCACAATTTGAATTTTAAAAGACCACGAAATTATGTATAAGATGTTTAACCCTTTATGGGACCATTTTTTTTCTAGTCATATTATGTTAAAATATTTTGAGGCTTGAAATTAGAATAAGAAAAGAGATTCATTCAGCTTATTAGATTAATTTAATTTGATTAATTAATTAATTTGGTTAATTAATAAGTAAGTACAAATAAAGACACATCATTTTGTGTGAGAAAAGGAACTGAAGCATCTAAATTTCTGTCTTTTTAAAAATAATTTGTCAGAACTGATGCCAACCTAAATAATTTCATGCAAAGATTGATAAATTTGGTGGGAAGCATACTTTCCACGGCGCTAGAAAGGGTTAACTGAAATTGAAAGCAACCAATTTTATCCTCTGATCGCCAGCGGAGGTTAGTAAGCATATAAATATATTTTATCATATTTCACATCAAAGACGTAAATTTTACTATTCACTTGACATGAGATTATAAAATGTATATAAATCAAAAATAAGATTAAATATTCTAAAACGTCTGAAAAGTGTGTTGGAGCATTTTATAACGATTATATTAAGTTTAACATTAAAGAAGACATTTTTTTTTCTTTAAGAGTATCACATTCAGAAGTGGTCTTAAGGTGAAGACACCTAATAGTTTCCATGTGAAAACTTATTAAATTATTTTCATTTTTAAGTTATTTTATAAAAAATCTTTTAATTGTTAAATCAATAGTAAATTTTCAAATAGTTTTTATCATTTCTTTATCTAGACATTATTTAATGGTCACAACTTTTTGACTATATTTCACATAACTGCTAAAATGTTTTCTAAAATATCTCTTCAGAAACAATATATTTCTGTATTTCGAATTAAGTTAAATTACAATTAATATTTATACTTGTTAATTAAAGTTATTTATTTATTTCATGAAATGAATGTTTTTTTAGATTATCAAAGAGGTAGAAGCTCTTACAAAAAAATCGAATTATATTTTAATTTTTTAAATATCTTCATCACGCTTCTCATCAAATTGAATAATGGCCAAGAATAAAAAATCAAATAAATAAAGTATTATAATTATTCGAAACATTGCTATAAATAATGTAAGCAAAAATTTAAACGTTGTAAGAAACGTTCTGACGTAAATTATTTTTTTGTTTTTCATAAAAATCGTTTGGAATAAAATAATGATCCTTTCCAAAGACTAGTATTAGGTAACGGCAAAATGTTCGCAGCATTACAGTAATTTAAAACGCAATGTTATTATACAAAACTAGATTACATTGCCTTTTAAAGAATTTTCGATTGTATTTCATTATTTTGTTCTAAAGTAGTTCCTTTCAAATCTTTCATCACTTTATTCTTTTCTATTCTAGAAATAAAAAAATAAGAAATTAAAGCATTCCCTTCCACAAAAAAGTATTTACTTCAAATTCCTGAATTAAAAAGAAAAAAAAACATGACAACATTCTTCCATTTCTTTCACTTCTTTTCTTAAAATCCATCCTTTTAGTTCTATCTGCCAATATATATTTTTTTTCTCGAAGAAACTTTTAAAGGATATATTTTATTGAAACAGAATACAAAGTTTTTTTTCCCTTTTCTTCTATTGGAGTGAGTTTAATTTGCTAAGTAAAAATTCCAATATCGGATTTTGATGCGAAGTTCTAAGCCGCTTACGAAATTAAAGACAGTGAACACTGTCCGTCCCACTGCCTGACAGTGCTTACATTAACTTAACTGTTTCGGCATTCCAAAATGTTTCCAAGAGACTTTCTAATTTAATCCAAAAAATGATGGATTCCTAGAAAGCTATTAAGTATAAGATAAAGGAGATGGAATTTTATCTGAGAGTAAACGATAATTTACAGAATTTTTCGATGAAAATAAATCGATATTAAAAGTTCTCCGAACTTAGAAAACTTTGTCTCGAGTTTCATTACATCTCAATACATTATTGAAAACCAACAAATTTTAAGAGGTAGTTATTTCTTCAGAATTTTGGATAGAAATTAAAGTTTTTGTAATAACTTCATCGATGTTTTGTGAGGAGAGAATTTTAATGGAGATGAGTTTGTTTTGAGATAAGTAACTATGGATTTAATAGAGATTATTTGAATGAAACTGGTGAAATGAGAGGCAATTTTTCAATTCGAAAGTTTCTTTAAGAATTTGATAATGGCCTCCGCAGAAACTAATAAAGTATGGATTAATTGTATAAATTCGTATGTGGAGTAGTTTTTTTAAAAATCCAAAATTAAAATAATAATAAGATTTTATTTTAGAATATTTTATTTTCGCAAATGTAAAATTGTCACTTGGATTTCTTGACCTTTCATACGTAATTTCTAGTTTATCTTATCAGATTCTTATTTTATTTTTAATAGATTTAATTTGTTACAGAAATTTGCAGATGAATTTATTTCAATATAATATTGATTTGTAATTTTTTTCGCATTCAACCTGGTTATATGGAAAATGAAAGAAAAGTATTAAAATATAGAAGTCATAGAGCTATTTGTCCAATTGCTCTATGACTTCTATATTTTAGCATGTTTCTTTTTCATAATTTTTCACAGCAGACTTTTTATGTATTTCCGTAGTTATTTTATTCCACATTCATTTCCGCATATCAAATTTTATAGTGTCCAGAATAATGTAGACGATAGAATTATTCAATGTTCCATCGATGCTAATAACGGTCAAAATAAACCAGTCATTTTTTAAAAGTCCAGTCATCTTCTAGAAGTTTAAGGAATTATTCGTAACTGTCGCCAATAATTTTTATTCTAATGAAAGTAATCTGGAACCTTTTAAAACAATGTTATTTCACTGTTATATATTTAGAAAGAATATCATATCAACACAGAATGCGCTATAAACATCAACCAATGAAAAGCACGTGCGTTTAAATAATTAATTCACTTGTAAGCTATTTATAAATTGGAATGCTAGAACTATTCAAAATCCATGATAAAATCATTTGAAATTCTAAACTCGACGACAAAATCAAAATGGAACATATTGTAACGAATCTGTAATACTGCTTTCTTGTAATGACAATATCATCGCTGAAAAGCGATATTTACAGATTTTCTTAATTGCCGAATGAATGAATATCAAGATCGATGATACACCTCTACCTTGACGGCAAAATTGAGTTAATTTTTATGGTTTGGCCACAATTAATCCGACTTTGTCAATAAAAATGAAGATTCTGTCTATTGTAATTTGTTTAAAAAGATTTGCTGTTGCTACGTTCGTGTTTTCTTTGTAATCTAACATTTTTATCCGTTGTCGAACTTGGAGACTTAATGCAACATACATTCATTGAATCGATTTCTATGTTAATATGATTAAAATATCCGTAACATTATTTATGTATCCTTTTTTCTCAAGTAAATAAAACACTCTACTGATAAAAAGATTAACATATATGAATAAATAGGTTTGTTACTGGTTTCTGATGCTGCATAATGATAATGATAAATTGATTAATACATTTTTAACAACAATTGCATATTCCAATAAATTAATCTCATTGATCATAACATATAAAGTTCCATTCGTAAATTATTTAATTTTGGCAACCCGACAAAGGAATTAATCAGTTTTGAGGAATAATGGGGGTTAGCTGGATGTGTGAAAAGTTCATACTAGTTTATTGGCTCCGAATTTATTCAGAGAGAGATCATTTGATATTTGTAGTATTATTCGAAAATTGTTTATTCTAAAACAATTTATATTATAACTAAGTAAATCGAATTATCCAAATCTTGATGTTTAAATTTTAAATAAAAATTAAATTAAATAAAAATTAAATAAAATAAAATTAAATGGATTAAAATTAAATGAAATAATAAATTAAATCGATTGAATGATAAAATTCTATATAATACACGTCCTGAAAAACAGCTGGATATTTAAAACTGATTTTACTATTTTATTTAATTTTACTGTGTGATTAATGGCGCAAAAATTTGGAATGGCTGAATTCTTCAACAGTTAATATTATTTAAGCATTCAAATCATTAAAGGAACTTTTTCAGTGTAATCATACCGTGAATTTCCGCATGATTTGATGAATTTAGCATGATGAGGATTCGAATGATTATTGAATTAACCGCATTTGTTTTTATTTCGACAAAACAAAAATACGCCAAGTTTGTGTTGAGACGAATAATCATCAAAATATTTTCAATGTCAAATTGTATCATTTTTGTTTCGCCAATGAAGTTTCGTTTTTTGAATACAACGTTGTATATTTCCTTAAAACTATTGGCATTCAGAATCAGAAGTAATATATTTCTAAGCACAATCTTGCATGGCAATTAAATCATTCAACAAATTTTAGTATTTGAGCATTCAAATCATTAAACGAGATTTTTCATTATAACCATGCCAAAAATTTTCAAAGCCATTTTGCTACTTTTTTTTAATTTTATTTCGACAGGACAAAAATGTGCCATGTTTGTGTTAAACCGAATATACCCTAAAATATTTTCAGCGCCAAATCGTGTTTGTTTTTATTTTGTCACTAAGGCGCCAACGATATGCATTTCTTTATATGCGTGCTGTTGACATTCAGATTCAAAAATAATGTATTTCTTAGCATATTTTACAAGGTAAAGAGTATCTGAGAAAAAAAAACATTATACTGAAAATGGGAAAATCTATTACATTTAGAAAATATATTGAAAGTGAAAAAACTGTTTTAGCTGTTGTTGAAACAGTATAATAAGTAATTATTCAAAGCTATTAGAAGGAAATGCAATTTGAAATTAGGGTTCATTTCCCCTTTCGATCTTCTTAACTATCAAATCCCGATTATAAGCATTAATTTGGAAATGTCAAATCTATGTTCTTGCTATGCATTTTTTTATAGTTTTATCTCACAATGGAACTATGCATTTTGAAATATATATTCAATTGTAAAATTTATTCTTATTGCCATCATGACAATGTAAGCGACATATTCGCAAAAATAACTTCAAATCTACACGGTTGAGGTTAAAAGAAAAGACTAACTTAAAGCTTGTCAGAAAACTGCAACAAATTTATAGGAATATTAACCTTTAAAAATTATCTTTAATGTATTATTTTGGAGGAAATGGCAATTGGTGATTAAAAAAAAGAAAGTTTTATTATATTAACCTCATGTTTGAAAGCAACACTTGGGCTATTTTAGGACGGACTTGGAATTTTGAATTAGAATTGCATTAGGCCTATCACTCCCTTTCTAAACTTCCGACGGATTTAACATGCACCAGACCCGCTAAATCGCAGTCCTTCTGTGGAATCGGGTCTTGAAGCGAAATCCCTTATTTTTCGAAGCTCAGACCTTACCACCTGGCCACCGCGACTTAGAAAATATAAAAAGAGTGCATGTGTTTTAAACACACACAAACATTTTTGAAAGGTAAATTAGATTTTAAATGCCTTACCTTCTATTTGCATAAATAAATTACAGATTAATAAAACACAAATAATTAAAATATAATTTTGTATAAAAAAACCATGGTATATTTTATTTGAAAAAAAATATCTAGTAGAAATAAAAAATCTTTGCTTTTAAAAATATAACACATATTTTGCACAAATAAAACTATAAGCTTATAAAAAATTCTAATTAAATTTTCTACAGAGCAAAAAAAAAATTTTAACTAAAAATTTGTTTCAATAAAAATATCTAATTATTGTAAAACCCCTTTCAAAAGGAATATATATATATATATATATATATATATACGAAATAAATTTAACGCAATATTTACGCAATCCATAAAATTAGAAAAATTAATTAAAACACTAGCTATTAAGTATAAAATTATTCATCCTTTAAACTAACAATAAGGTTTGCTAAATATTTTTTTCTGAAATATGTAAGGGAGAATAAATAAAAGCAAATTCCTAGACTACAAAGGAAAATTTAATCGAATTTTTATACTTAATAAGTTTTATTTTTCTAATTTATTAAATAGAGTTTACTGCATTTTCCATTAACTATCTTTGAAAATGTAACATTGAGTGAAATATTTTTAATAAGTGTAACATTTTAATTTTTCCAATTTTTGAAATTACATTTGATTCAACGATTTTCAGAAATAAAAATATTGAATAAGACCCTTTGTTCCTTTCATATGATTATTATTCCCTTTCATAGAATTTGAACAATATTTGACCTTTTGACCTTTACATTCTACAATACTGATGTGCTCTACTTTTGTTCTTAACTATTGTCGGGAGAATTCATTAAGCTATTTTGTTCGCTTAATCCAGACACCTATTGAATCATAAATCGATATAAAGCTTTATATCGTTGATATTTTGATGCAAATATATACACCTGAGAATTATCTACATTTTTAACAAAAATCTTTAAAACAAGAACAATAAGGAGAAAAAAAAGGTTAAATATTCGCGACATAAAATCAAAAAGATAAGATCTTTGATAAAGGAAGAAATCGCGGCCTAAATTCTTTTATTATTCAGATTGAGTTTTTGTCCAATAGTTCTGAATCAAGAAACATTTTAATTAATGTGTCTATTATCCAGGACGTTAAGCGTTAATGTTCAGAAAACTTAGAAACTAGAAACTTAAATAAGCTGTATTTAAAAAAATCAAGAATTTTAACAACGATTTTTTTTTTTTTAGATTTTAGGAAACTTGCCAGATTGTTCCATTTTATGCTGACTTTTATTTTATAGATTGATTCTTTTACAGCAAAATCGACGCTTCCTTTTCTTTGGTCTAAAATATCGAATATTCATTGCAGAATTAAGAAAAAAAATAATTTTGTATTTATATTAGAGTATGTTGCAGATTTATTTTTCAGTTCTTTAATCTATGCCATTGAATTAATATATATTTTTTTTAAATTTAAGACGGGTTAATTACTTTACAAATAGGACATAGACCTTTTGTTAGAAAAATATGACGAAACAAATAAATTAAAAACGGAATAAACAAAATAATGCATGTCTATACGTCATTTGAAACAATATGTCACATTACAGTCATAACTGTGCATGCCTTCTGTAATTTAACTTCATTTCTGTTCACTAAATCGCGATTCTGATTCTCTTATGTGAACGATGGAGTCAAACCTACAGAGTGAAGCAGCAGTACATTAAATATAGCATTTACAGAGCTGATTTAAATATAATTTTAAATTTAACTTTAAATGTGGAAAAGAAATTTAGTAATTATTATGAGATAATTCCTCGTAAAGAGATATTTGATTGTAAAGACAAGATTTTTCTCAGGATAAATTTTATAGGAAAAAGATTTTAAACCAGTGAAAATAACTTTACTTCAAATTTAGCAAAGCCATTAATTGGCCATATCTTTTCTCTGAATACTTTGAATTAATTTCTGAAGATTAAAAAAAGAAGTTTCTTTTAAGCTGCAATATTCATTTTAAAGCACCAAATTTGTAACGTTGTTGATATTTGGGTAATGGATAAAGAAAAAAAAAATGATTGATTAAATAATTAATTGTTATTGTAGAATTTTTGTTTTAATAATAATTCTTGAAAATGATGTTGCACTAAACAGTTTTTACACCAATGTGAAATTAAATTGACAATGTATATCTTATTTACTTGCAATTTTTAAACGTGCCTCCGCCCCTCCTTTTTTTTGTTGCTTTTCAAATATTTCTTTTAATTTTTTAAGGACATAATAATATATTTTATTGGCGAAATGAAATTCAAATCAATATAATTATTCCGTCAAACCTCTCAGTTTCTGTTGTTTGTATTTCACTCTTCTCTCTGTGTTGTTATGTTGTGACTTATGGCACTTTACAAGCCTAATGACAGTTAACTGTCAGCGATTTAAGCCGTGTGAGCGTCTTGTTTTTTCAGTAGCGCCATCAAGGTCTAAGAGAACGACTTAGCTACAAACACGTCACAAACCTTTTTACGGGGCGGACTTTATTCATGCATTTCATTTACTCATCCACAGATCGTAATTTATATCTGAACCAGAGAGCGATTACCTTTGAACCAGTACCCCCAGGGTTATTACTCTGGACATGCAGGACGATAATTCAAAAACAAAATAACTTAAATATACAAATTTTGATATAGATCTTTTTTTTTTCTTAATTACAAGTGGAATCTAGGGCCAAATTTTTGGAACAATCAGATGAGAAAAATATGTCTGAAACGCAAATTACATTTTTGGATACTATTAAAGCATTCCAGGGATTAATTACCAAATAACTCGCCAAGGATAACATAATAGACAATAGATTCAGTAAAAATGTAAAATTTAAACCAAAAATTAATATTTCATAATTATTCTAAACCATTGTCCTGTAAGGAGTTCTTTGGCATGCCAAATTTAGTAAGCAGAATGCGAGAAGGGTTTGGAGAGACCACACCGTTTTATATCATTTTATTATAATTTAATCATATTTTAAAGTACTGAACATTTTCTTAGTTTTAATGTTTGTTGACCAGATGTCGTAAAGTGCGTTTTAAAAGCTTAAAAGTAATAAAGGAATATACCTTAAACAGCAATAAACATCCATTAAATTTTCAAACATTATTTTTATTGGTCTTTGGTAGTGTTGAATAAATAGGATCTGCCTAGGAAAGAAATAGTGCGAAAGAAAATAGTTCACAATAAATTCATTTTACTTCCATACTGCGGGACTGAAGTCGCATAAACCAATAGTGAGAAATACCAGAGTACTAAGATTACCCTTGTATATTTATGTTTCGCTTTGGAGAGGAAAAAAAAAAAGAAAGAAAGAAAGACAGAAAAAGCGCTGAAACTGGAACTAAAAATAACACGATCAATAAGGAACAAAATGGGACTGGACGTTTACGTTGGCAATAATTTAAAAGCTGCTCTGCTATTTCGTTGTAGTTGGAATTTTTAGAAAAGTAGTGCTAAAAGAGATTACAGGGAGAACATTCACATTTGATCGTTTAAACTGGGAAAAGTTGCTACATTTTCACCTGCATTTAGCAACAGTGCTTTTATCTCTATGTAATTTTGCATACATCATGTTTTACATCAGATTCATGGTGTAAAGTTTTCTGTGGGATTTTTAGAATTTAGCATTTTTTCGGGTTTTTTTTTTAAATTTTAGGAACTGTTTTTCAAATAATAATAGAGAAAAGTGTATGTGTTAACGATTTAGCTGTCAAAGCGTTTGTCAAAATGATTCCACATTTGGTATAAATGAATTTTAGGCGGTGATGGAAATGTACACTTGAAAATAACCTTTGCAAATTTTAATAAACTAAAAAAGTAAGCATGAATTCGGTGACCACTTAACTCCTGTAAACCCGTCTTTTTTCTTGAATGTTGACAACTTTTTTCAATATTTAACCGCGTACTGGCATATTATTTTGTGTTTTTATAGAGTTGAATACTTAAATAATTAAATAAATATTACAATATTCGTAAATTATTCTGCCTAATATATGTGTTATAAAACTTATATTCAGATATTAACATTAAAATAATGTGTAAACACCCTGAATATTTACTGCAAATAATCTAAGAATTAAAAACTGAATGTTGATAGCATGGAATTCGAAACCTTGGTATTGTTCAAATCATTTTCTAGGAATTCCAATCCGTACTCTCATGAGTAAGGATTTTTTTTAAATTAAAACAATTTAATTTTTAACAATTAAGTAATTAAAACAATTAATTTTTTATAATTAAAATAATTTTATAATTGTAAATTTACAAATTTAGTGTTAAACATATTGCACTATTTATATTAATATATAACATCATTTTAATATTTTAATATGACTTTTATATTTATCTTTATGTAATATTATTAATAAATATTAATCTTAAATTTATTTTATCTTAAGGGACTTAAGAACAAAATTTTCAATCTGAATTAATTTTGCTGGATTTCGTTTTAATAAACAAGCCGCACTAACAAATTGTTAAGAAATGAATACCTAGCTTTGTCTTTATCACTAATACAAGAAAATGCTAGCTGTCTGTAGGTCTATAGCTAAACGTAGAATTTTCGCATTTAGTTAAGATATTCTTCGGAAAAGCAGTCTTTATTACATTTCAGTGTAATTTTTATGTAATTTTATTTAATTAAAAGTTAGGTTAGATTTTAGCACTTTCACAATAACTTCTAAAAATATTATTTATCAAAAATGATTACTTTAACATTTGAAACTCAATAATTATCCTTGAAATTATGCCAATTTAGCCGTGAAGTAATGCTTTTTTCAATTTTAACTAGTTTTCTAAAATACTTTTTGCGTAATTTCAACAATAGGCTTCATTATTGCAATTAAATTCAAGCCGTTTTCATTGTTTCATCAGACAGCGAATCCCATGAGTTTCTTCTATTGTTGAAAACTAAAGAAAAAATATTTTACACTTTAGCTGTGCAACTTACTTAAAAATTCAAACAGAGAAATTAAAAGTACAACAACAGACAATGTGTAATTTGATTAGCTAAATAGTTAAATTTAAATGAATTTAAAATTCTATGGGACTTGAATCCAATATGAAAGTTAATGCATGCACTAAATAGAACAAGAATATTGCTATAAAAATAGCACTGCTTTAAAATTACACCCAATTTAATACTTAAATTAATGTAGTGACGAACGCCTAATGACGAGCGCCATCTGATGGCCAACAGGTGTTGATGCTTGTTAGACGGAGTACAGACGAGACGGGCCTGAACGAAAGTCAGGACGTATGAGACGAGACGGGTCTCTGAACGAAAGACGCGACGGAACATGTGAATAATTCCTGCGACGTATTTGATGAAATCTATTTAATCTTCATTTCTTTTATGTTAATGTAATTGTACGTCCTAAATGTAATTAAATGTGCGTGATTCTAAATAGTAGTGATTCCTGAGTCCTCCATTAATTATTTGATAGAATCTTAAAAATTAAATTATAATAAGATATTTGATTGAAATTAATTACAAGCAATATTCCATACAAACTAACTGGTCGATTTTAGCAGTCACTGTTAAAATAAAAACTTTTAGTCAAAACCACAGAATTGAACTTTGGCATTTCATTGTATAACAACCACAATTTACAAAAACTCTGTATAAACAAGAATCTTTTTTTTATTCTCATTCTGTGTTTACAATTAACAGACGACATATTAAATTCTTACAGAACAATTAAACAACTCTACGACAGATTTGCATTTATTTGTAAGCAAATTTATTCATGGGAGAAAAGGGAAAACAAACATTGTCAACAAAATGCATAAATTTGACTCAAGAAATAAAAGTACATATTTTTTTTCGGTGCCATCAATAATGATTCAGTACATGCTTAATTAATTTTTTTTAACTGTTCATAGAAACAACATACAAAAAGTCGTTGAAGCTCGCCATTTTATATTATTCATGGGCCACTTAGGTTAATTTGCTTGCCTCAAATTAAAGAGCTCCGTGTATTTTATTTCAGACACTATCTTATAAAGATATTCATTTGATTTTTTTTAAACTATCAATTTTGGGAACACTGTCTTTCCATCACCGATTCAAGATGGACGTGTGTTTAGCTGCAAGGGAAATTTTTAAGAGGTTTCTATAGATAATTTTTTTCAAATGTTTTTTTGAAAAAATTGAGTTACATTTGCATTGTAGTCACAATTCTAATAAGATAGTTAAGAAAATGTTATCTTAGAATTGTCTTATTTTTAAGACTGAAGTTGCCTGTAAAAAAATATATTTTTGGAAAAATTCTGTTTTTATATGTTCAAATGGAAGAAACACTTGACTACCATATTTAACATATTGATCATTTAATATTTCGCCCATTTTAAAGTTTTCGTTTTGCTAAAGCTATGAAGGGTTTTTACGTAAATTAGAATTTATCATAATATTTGTTATAGCAATAAATATTTATGAGGAAAGATTAAAATTAATAAACATTTGTAGTGAAAGAAAAATTTGTGTAAGTATAATTTTAAATTTGTATAATAAATATTTATTATAAAATTGCATGTAATTGAATAAAGCACGGAAATTGTGAGTTCGGATTCTCAAATCTACACCCCCTAGTGTGTCAGACCTTTTTAATAATTATTTTTTATTTATTTTCCTTGCTACTTAAATTTCACTTCATCGTTGCTGAATTCGGTGAAAATGAATGATAACACCACAGAATACGTTTTTCAATTTTAGGATGAGCCATTCTTCAAGCCATTGAGAGTTCATGATTTTGATATCAAAATGTTCAATATCAAATCTTTATAAATTGTTCTTATCCGCCTGCATTTATTGAACAAAATCCTCCTTTATTTCATTTTTTATCACAGATCTAAAGATGTAATTGCGAAATTCTGAAACATCACACTTTTATAAAAGTTTTTTCAACTCTTTGTTGCTAAGTTTATAATAAAAACTAAATAAATCAATAAAAATTAATTAAATTATTAAAATAAATTATATATTTAAAAATGAATTTATTACTTAATGCTTACTCAATCTATGAGAGTATAAAACGTAATGATGGCAATAAATATCCATCAATATAAAAAGTAATGATGGCAATCAAATATCCATCATTACTTTTTATATAAATTCTTATTGTTATTCTACAATTTTAAAATACAATACTCAAAACGAATCGTAAAGATATGAATTTCAAAAACAATTATACCACTTAATTAACATTTATACAAAACTCTAATAAAAATTATACTTAAACATAATCTCTTTTGTATATTTTTGCACAGCAGAGATCGATTTCTAATTTCTTTTAGCTTAAAAAATATTTCAGAGCAGTTAAAATCCTCGACAAGAAATTTATCTTTACTTGCGTGCGGAATTATTCGTGCGAAAAGAGATTTAAAAAAAAAAGATAAAAGAAAAAAAATGATTGTCAACTAAAAATACAAACTTGACGCAAGAAAGGATTTTTTTTTTTATAGATGTGACATCACTTTCTTTAGGGCCATCAATAAAGAGTCATCGCATGCTTAACTTTTACTTTTTGAACTATTCTTAAAAATAATGCATAGGATATTTCATTCTTTAAATCATATTATTTTTATGCCACTAAGGTAAATATTTATTCACGTCATGTTAAAGATGCTCGAAAAAGTTCTCATATTTCAGACACAACGAGTTTCAAAAAGAAAAAAAAAGAAATGTCAAGAGTGTATTTTTTAATTTTTTATTTAAATATTATTTATAATCTCTTTTGAAATCGAGATGTATCTGTTATTATTTTGAAAATAATTTATGCCAGGTGCTATAAATGTATTAATACTCTTTTTATATCGCAAAAATTATAAAGATGTAGTGCGAGATACACCATTTAAATATTTAATAAAATGCATAAAGCGGTTAATAAATAAAAAAAAAATAGTTTTAAAATAAATTATTTTACGTACATCAAATTACTATAATTATTTTAATTTAAAATGATTATTAAATCATTATCATAAAATCATTATCATGCATATTCCTTACATCAAAGGAATTTTTGCTTTAAACAGCCTTTGACAATAATTTCTTGCTTGATGATTATAATGGTATTCAGTAATAGTTTTTTTATTCTTTTCCTGATGCATTAATTCTTCAAAATTTTATATAAATGCGTATTTGTAAATAGACTACGCAAGTTATAGATTTCTAAACCAAAATTATTAGTTAACAGATTAATCCAATTATTTTTATACAAGTGGCGACATCTGGTAGCGAATTTGAGGAAAATTGTTTTTAATATTTTTAAGTATTTATCATAATGCATTTGACAATACAAATATTAAAAAAAAGGGAAAATAATTTACATTAAAAATATTCTATTTTATGTTATTTGGATAAAATTTTGTTTTAAAAGAATTTTTTTTTCTTATAACTTAATTTTAGCGATATAAAAAACCTTCAAATGCCAGTTCAACAAACCTACAGAGAGCGCTGAGATACCTTTATATCACTGCATAACTTTTGTCACTTTCCATTAAGTATGACTCATATAAAAGTACTTGGCGCGTACTCTGTTCGTTAGAGATGTCTACCGACATAAATTTATGGTAAAGGATGGGTTTCTGAGAACAATGAATGGATGTCCCAACAAACATCTTAATATTTATTAGTTAAATGGGGTTCTCGTTTCTATATGAACCCCTGAAGAAAGGACAATCATTGCAGCTTCTGAGGATAGAGCGTTTGGGGGAAAGAAACTCTGACATTCCAGTATTTTGAGGTACCTGAATTCGAATGATCTTTCAAATGACGGGGTTAATATGATTTCCTGAGAGAAATAGAGCTTTATGAGAACAAGAAAAAAATTAGTAAATGCAAGTGATTATAATAGAAGGTATTGAATATTAATTATTATTATAAAATTATTCATTAAGCATTCATTTTTATGAAAAGAATTAAGAATAAATAAAATATGTCTATAAACAAACGATCTCATCATTGTTTTCATCATTTACATTATTCAAAAAGAAGATGAGTTTCATTTAGAGAAAATTATTAAATAAATAATCAAATTCCAGAAGGAAAAAAAACTTTTTGCCATCACAGTCACGGGATGCTTTGCTCCATATTTTCTTTATTTTTTCTTAACTTTATGATAAATCTCTTAAATTTTACAAAAGCTGTGATCTACGGAATTGTACGTTATTGTATGAAAAACTTTAATAAATGAAATATAAAATTTCTTACATAAGCGAAATATAAAAGTGTCTTAACATATGATAATATAATCATCATTGCAATGATTAATGACAAATAGCTATCCATTATTATTGCTGAAAATCTTTAAACAAGATGTATTGATATGAAAAAAAACTTTATTATACTGAAATTTTTTTAATAAATATTAACCGTTTACATAGTTAAAATATGAATAAAAATACATTTTGAACTTATGAAATGGCATCGTATTTTAATTTGTTAAATGCTGTATTTTTATAATCTTAAAAATATTGATTTGTATCGTATTCATTATTATTTAAATGTTCTTCGGAAAACTACTAAAATTTCTGCATTAAAAACAATGGAATTTATAATGTTTTTCCAGTTTACAAAATGCATAAGTCCTTGAAAAATATCCTTTTAAATATTCCTTGAAACATATCCTCTTAAATATTCTTTGAAACGTATGCACTTAAATATTCCCTGAAACGTATCCTTTTAAATATTCCTTAAAATATATCCTTTTAATAAATTTCACAACTACATGATTCGTCATTTATTTTATGGTTACATATCCTATTAAATTACTATAACGCAAGCAAACAACAACCAATCAAAGAGATATTTATTCCATTCGAATTAAGAAATATATTATTATTAGAACACAGGAATGTGATGCAAGATATAAACTAAAACGAAAATTACAATAACATCCTTTGCAACCACCAAAAATGAGTCATCACATGCTTTACTTCCATTTTTTTAATATCTACAATATGTAAGAAAAATAGTAAAAGTTCCTGTTTTGAAATTATACGTCTACCTCTGAAGCAAATATTTACATACGTTAAATTGAAGATTCACTTAAACACATAATTTATTTCATGCACGGCGTTCCAACAGAATTCCCTCGTGTCTATTTTTAAATGAATGATTTTGACAACGCCTTATCTTCTCTCTGGACTTGAGAAAAGTTTTTTTCCTCGCCTGTAGCGAATTTATTTGTTCGATATTTTTTTTCCAAACTTTACACCGTAAAAAAGTGATAGATATAGCATTTCTGATGCAGTTCTAATGAGGTAGTTCATAAAATATTATCTACTTAGTAAAAAAAATCTACTTAGTAAATATTATCATGAATATTAAGTTACTTAGTAAAAAAATTATTTGCAAGATATAAAATATATATAAAAAGGCCTAAATACATATTTATTGAGAAAAGATAAATTGCAAAAAAAAAAAAAAAAATGTTAAAAATGTGGATATGAGTTGTTACATTAACATAAATTATAGATTGTCAAATAATTTCAGATATGTTATCACTGAAAATAAATTTCCTTACCGAATTGTCAATATTTGATCATTAACGATAGAATTATGTAAAACTGTACAACAAATATATAAGAAGGTAGTTAAAATATAACAATCGCTACGGATCCCTTATTTTAAGATATATTTCCTTTATCCACACCATGAGTGAAATGAGTCTTTATATATCCCATTTTAAGCTATTTCCTTTTTAAATGAAGCATGAAGAGAAAATAAATAGCAACAAGAATTTTATTTTTAAAATGTTAAATTTTACAGGTTTTCATATTGTTTCAAATCTGTAACAGAGCCTTTCTGAAAACTTTGTATTGTAGAAAATTTATCATGGTCCTTAAGACAATAACGTCGGCCAACATCAAATTTGGCGATAAAAATAAAAGTTATGAAAAATACAGGATATATGAAGTTATTTAGTTTAGGAACTGAATCTAAGTATGGTTTCCTTCTAGAAAATTCCGTTTACTGTCATCGCCTCTCAGAAAACTTAGATATATATGTACCTGAGAAACGGAAGATAGACACTATTTCTCTCGCGCTCAGAGCGCATGCGCCGATCGTTGTATGCTATTGATGTTATTTAAATAGAGATTCGCTATTTGCTTACATGCAATTAATTTCTACTGTTGATGTTTTTTGTTTAGACCTCGGATGTGTTTTTTTAACCAATAAACCTCGTAATTTTCATGGAATAATCTCTCATTTCTCATTATCCAGCCTGTTGGAATAAATTCATGATAGGCCAACTCGGATAATTTTCGTTATAATATTTATTATTAGCGAATTGCGTCATACATACATGGTTAAATGTTCTTCCAATACACTTCGCTTATGGATCGTTCAGTCATAGAATTGCCAAAGTTAGAGGAATGTTAAATTTATTTTAAAATTAATTTTAATTTAAGCACTTTTACTTATTAAGTTCGGATCACATTGCCGTAGAAAATCATTTTTACTCAAATTCAAAGTTTAAAAAATAAATTTTATAATGATTCTTATTTGGTACCCTGTAATTTTTTTCTTTTCTTTAAGCAAAATTTAGTAATTGTAATCATTTTAGTAAAATTACTTTTATTGCTTTAGTTACAGATTTCATATACACACGCGTTGCGACGATATTAAATATATTTATTGCTCTCAGTAATCGCTGCTGTATAATTAATCTTAAATTTTAAAAATAAAATAAAATTAGTCATTCGAGTCTAGAAAGATTAGTGTTTTATGATATTCCGTACTAGAATTTCAAATCTCATTTAATTTTTTTTCATAAATTTTTTATGAGAGAAGAAAAACAGCTATGAGGTTTTAGCGACACATTTTCGTTTTTGGATCCATGGATGAAAAAAAGCAATCATTTGGGCTTATATCTGCCTTTGTACATATGCAAATAAGATGTTTCAAACACGGAAACTGAAAAGATATATTCAATGAGGTTTTAAAGCAAAATTTTAGTAATTTGTAACATTAATTTAGTAACTTTTTGCAGTAAAATTTTAGCTTAATCTAAGCAGGGATATATTTTCTGTCGGATTATTTATCAGTGCATGAATGCACAAACTATAAATGAAAACTTTTAAAAAATATGTAAATTTCGGAAATGAAATTTTATATTCTCCCTGTATGTAAACGACCTAAGTCGAGATCGCAAGAAGCTATGTGGGTGTGCATGTGTGTTGTCACCCTTGTTTGTACTTGAAATTAAATTGTGTACACTAAAATGCAAATATTTGACAAAAATTTTAGAAAAAAAAGAGCCTAGTGGGAACTATTCTAATTTGCAATATTTTATTCTGCCAGTGTTTAGAGCAAAGAACATTATGAAACGTACATAAAAATTGGTCGAAAGCTCCGGATTTTTTAAAAAAAATTAATATTCTATTCCGATTTGATATACATAATAATAGACTGTATTGTAAAAATTTTGATTCGAAGTCAAGCTTTTTTTTATTTGTCTCATTTTTTATCAGTCTATTATGGATAACTCAGTAAGTGAGAATATCTAAAGTGCTTAGCACTGATGTTTATATATTAAAAAATTTTTAAAAATGTTTTTATATGGTTTCTTTTTAAATTGGCTTAAATAAATGTGCTTCTTTCGAATAAAATTGAACAGTTTGATTTTTAACTGAGTTTAAATTAATTATAAAGAATACAAATAACAAGAGATGTTTACTATTGTTTCTGAGGACATAAATTTTATCTCCAATCTATGTGATAAAGCATTAAAAGTTCCCATACTTACATACACAAGATATAATTGAGCAATATTGTATAAATGCCTCAATATATCAATTTCTATAAATATATCCATTAGTTAAACAAAATATAAAACGTTTTTATCACAGTACATTCATTTATTTTAATAATTCGTATTATTCGTCTGTATAAATTGAGAAGACATCGGAAATATTTTCGAGTTAGAAACCATCATTTTTATAATAATAAAAATTAATAAAAGATACTACAAAATTATATAAATCTGTAAGTTTTAGGTAGGATTCAAAAGGTATTCTGCTTCAAAGCATCATATTGTTCTGGAATATATATTAAATTTCAAACATGTGCAGTTTATCATTTAGCTACTGAATAATAAACTCCAAATTATGTTGTTATTTAAAGAAAAAATCCGTTTCCTTTGACTTATTTTTTTTTATGGTTCCTTCCGATCAGAAAGGAAATTGCATCAGTGATATAGATGATCTTTCATAGATGCAGATCGTAATATAGATATTCTTTGAAGTTTATGGAAAATTTTAGCCCAACATGAAAGCTCCCTCTGCACTGATGTTTATTAAGAATTTCAAACATACATGGGGTATTTGTTATTTAACAACATATTCCTCATTTACTTTCTGAATAGAATAATTCTTTTTAAATTGGTTCTTTTCAAACCTTCTTCTGGTCATTAGATCTTGTTATACTGAGGATTCTCGGACAGGCATAATATTTCACATTGATAATTGTAAAGAAATTTATTCTTAACTTTTGATTAATACCTTACTACTGAGTAAAAGAATCCACTTTTTAATTCTCATATGAAGTTGATAAGTTGGTTTCTGTCTATTTTGGGGTATTTATCACTTTAAACGCCATATCTAGCAGTTTCAACAGATCTTCTGGGCATCGCATATCACTGAGAGATGTGTAAGGTTGCAAAGGCTTGGTAAGATAAGGCTTGCAAAAATTAACAATTTTCTATTAAAGTGGTTATATGTTTCTCTGGTGAATAATAGGTTCATATTCTTTCTATTATGTAGGCCTCTGAAGAGAATCATCTTACTTTTATTTAAATTTTCATTAATTCTTGTGGTTCCATCATTGTCTTGAACAGCTTCAAAGAGTTTCAATACATATCTGGATTCAACTTATCGTATACGCAAGGCATGCACAGAATCAATACCTTAAGTGTACACAATTTGACACTCAGATATGGAATAATTCATTATTGGTCTGTCGTCTGAGAAAGAGGAAGTGAATGAGAGAAGCAGTTTTCTTTTTGATCTGTTTCTAGGTGATTGCTTCAGGTGATTCGAGGAAGGCCATCAAGATTTATAATTAAGTTTTCATATGAAGAGAATCATCTTGTTTCAATAAATTCTCATCAAGACATGTGTTCTGACCATTGACTTGATCAGCTTCAATGAGTTTCAAGACACATCTTGATGCTATTTATCATGTACACAAGGCATGCACGGAATCATTATCTTAAGTGTACACAAATTGACATTATGCTATTGAATAATTAATTGCTGATCTGTCCTCGGTGAGACACAATGAACGACAGAAGAAGTTTTCTTTACTGCCTGTTTCTAGGACCCTGTGTCAGGTGACAGCAAGATTTATAATCTGTCTAGTTATCAAACAAAGCAGTTGAGTTTTTATAAGACTAATTCTATCTATGGTACCGTATTAGGTCGGTGAGCGTCACTAGGATGTATACTGCAAGTGTGTATCCCTCGTCGACTCAGACTTTCCTGAACTTGGTGCACCTGCTGGATTGAATCACTGGAATCATGGCTACTAGATTCAAAATTCTGTTCTCTTCTGAAGAGAAGAATTTGAATGGCGAAAATGCTGGCATAGAAAAGAGGTACTGATAACATATAATAAAAAGGTGCTTCTGGATCACTGCTAAGGGTCTCGTCCACCCAGATGGGAATAGTCTGGAAAAAATAATTTATTTCTAAGTCAGCATTTAAAAAACATATCGAATTAAACGTAATTTTTTTTATTTTCCACGTTATTAATTTGATATATTTTTGAAAAGATCGCTGTAAGCAAACTAATATGCAGGGTGTTATAATTAAAATTCTACTTAGAAATTGCCTTAAAAGGAAAACGACTGGACCAAATGGTTTAGTTTTAAAAACGTCATGAAAAATTCTTTTCCATCAAAAAAAAATCAAAAACACACCATTGAGGAAAGGTGGAGCTGTATGCAATATTGTTAAACAAAATAAGACATGAAGACATCGGTTTAAAATGTATTTAATCTTTTCTGAAAGGAAACTGTTTGTGGAGTTATGTAAAACCGAAGTGTCTTGTAATTGTCTTACGGCAGGAAGAAGTAAATGATTTATGCAAATGCGTCATTTGGTTTTCCAGATAAAAGTGAGCCTGTTTGTCAGGGTTCTCATTGTTACGAAACGACAATGTCTCTAATCATGCAAGACGTACAGTTCTCGTTAAATGTTATTATGAATGCGACAACATTGAACGACGAGCTTTGCAAAGGTATCCTTCAGTAAGAGGAATACGCCGAGGGATATACTAAGAGCTGCTTCGAGAATGCAGTAATGTGATTTCACTTGCTTTCAGACAATAATGGATGCCACATTGAACATGCTTTTTAACACATTTCAGAAACGATTAAACATATTTTAAAACAATGTGTTCATGTCCTATTTTTGTTTAAAAATATTGCATACAGCGTCATTTTTCAGTTTTGTTGCTCAGTTTTTGAACTTTTTTTGTGCATAAAAAATTCCCATGACTTCCTTTAAATTATTACCAAATTTGATAACATTTGGACCAAAGTTTTCATTTCATGACCATTTCAAAATAGAACTTTAATTATAACCATTCTTATTGTGTATGCATTAGTCGTCTAATATGTATTAGACATTATATTTTGTGTATGATATTGTAATCATCAGATGCATCAATCACTATATATATATATATATATATATATATATATATATATATATAGGAATAATTATTAGTTGTTTGATTCGAATTTCGGATGTCGAGATGAATCATGACTCTTCATGTCATTGTACTAGGAATAATGAAGGACTGTGAAAGTTTTTTCTTCCAATCATAAACAATCATCAGATTTTCTTGCTTTTGAGAATTTGTTTTGAGACATAGGATTATGTAAGATTTGTAAATAATAAATAATATTATTTGCATTTAACGTAATAATGGCATCATATTGTTTTGAGATAACTGCTGTGAAATTTGAGATTAGTAATTACTAGAAATTTTTATTGGATGGAGTTTATTTTAAGAATTATAGATAATGACAATAAAAAATGAGAGATAAGCTTTAAAATAAATTAAGCAGCATTTTCAACTATTAAGAGGAATTTTACATATTTAATTCTAACGCTGCATTCTTTTTTTAAAATAAAAAAAAGACTGTTTTTTTTCATATTGCTGTTTAATAGAATAAAGAAGAATTCACTTTTAGAATGCGGTTTATTGAAATATAGAGCTTTGATAGCTTCGTATCACTGCATAGCAACAATTCATATTCGAAATCTTATCCCACTGAATATCCTCCCTATGCATGGCATTAACATGATAAATATAAAGAAAGTAAAATGCCCTCTAGCAATGAGTCTAGCAAATGAGAGATGATATGTTTCTTCTGAATCTTACATTCCTTATACACTGAAGAGCCAGAAAAACTGGTACGCTAATCTTATACCATGTATAGGCACCATGAGAACGAAGTATCGCAACATGGCGTGGCATGGATTCAACTAATTTGTGAAGATATTGTAAGGGTATTTCACGCCTTAATTCCTGAAGAGCAATCCACAAAGCCGCAGGAGTGCAAGGTGTCGGAGGTTGGGACATCAGGGGAATTGTGGCCAAGAGGGGGAACGAAATTCAGAATGCTTCTCGAGACACTCGGTACTTACTGAAGACATATGGGAACGCGCATTATTCTGTTAGAATTTCCCACGTTCATCTGAATGAACACAGAACATGAATGGATGTAGGTAATCAAAAAGGATGTTAACATACCGCTGACCCGTCATGGCCGTATCTAGACGTATCAAAGGTCTCATTTTATAATTGCACACATACAGTACTATCATAGAGCCTCCACCAGCTTGAACTGTTCTCTGAAGTCATAGGGATCAATAGATTCATGGGATTTCCCCTTCAAATGTGCACGGCCATCCGCCTGATACAATTGGAAATGTTATTCATCAGACCAGACGACATTTTTCTGGTCATTAACTGACAGTGCGTACGTTGACATTTGTTGATGGTCCTGCATTCAAATTCGTGACAAATTAAGGAAGTGTTGAAGGTCTATCTTGTCTAACGATTCTTTTCAGTCTTCTATGATCCCGTTCTGTCAAGGTCTTTTTTCCGGCCGCAGTGCTGTTGGAGATTTGAAGTTTTATCAGAAATCAGATATTCTCGATGCACCCTTGAAATGGTCGTGCTCGGAAATCCAAATTTCATCGTTACTTCGGAAATGCTATGTCCCATCTAACGTGCGCCGGCGAATAGTCCCCGTTGAAATTCACTTAAATATTAATAACATACAATTTTAGGAGGAAATATCGATGCAATAGCCTCGTCATACATGTTTCTTTTTCTTATATACGCACTGTTTACCGCATCGCGTTACGCTGATTGGTTGTATACCTCCAGAATTTGCACGTGACCGGCTGTACTAGTTTTATTCGCTCTTCAGTATATAACTATAAATCGT